>CM037161.1:13340138-13671934 GCA_020921065.1 Vaccinium darrowii
GCTCTGTCCAGTGCTGCTTCATCATTTAAACCTAGTATACTCAGATCTTTGCGTACTACCGCATCTAATGTCAATTTGGGTCTTCCCCTCCCTTGTGCGTTTCTACCCAAAGCTATCCTATCCACTCTCTTAACTACTGCATCCGCTGGTCTACGATAGACATGCCCAAACCACCTTAGCCTATTTTCCCTTAACTTCTCCTCTATAGGTGCTACGCCTACCATCTCGCGAATTGTTTCATTTCTAATCCTATCTCGTCTAGTCTTACCACACATCCACCTCAACATCCTCATTTCCGCTACACTTATCTTGTTCACTTGCTGCATCTTAATAGGCCAGCATTCTGTCCCGTAAAGCATCGCTGGTCTTATGGCAGTTCTATAAAATTTTCCTTTCAATTTTGTTGGTACCCTCTTGTCACACAGTACACCAGTAGCACTCCTCCACTTGAGCCACCCCACTTGGATCCTATGAGTCACATCATTCGCAATCTCTCCATCTTGACTAATAATAGATCCTAAATACCTAAAATGGTCCCTCTTTGGTATCTCCTGATCTTGGATCCTCACTCTTTCCTCATACGTACTTCTGGTATCACTAAACTTGCAGACCATATACTCAGTTTTACTCCTACTTAACCGAAAGCCCTTAGACTCCAATGCTTCCCGCCAAATTTCTAATTTAGTGTTAACGCCACTAGCCGTTTCATCTACAAGGACAATGTCATCTGCAAATAACATACACCATGGGATATCCTCATGAATGTGCCTAGTCAATTCATCCATAACTAACGCGAAAAGGTACGGGCTCAAGGCAGACCCTTGGTGCAATCCTACTGTAATGGGAAATTCACTCGTTTCTCCTGCTGGTGATCTAATGGCAGTGACTGCCCCTTCATACATGTCTCTAACCACGTTAATATAGCCTCTGGTCACTCCCTTTCTCTCCAGAACCCACCATATAATGTCTCTAGGCACCCTATCATAGGCCTTTTCCAGGTCTATGAAAATCATATGGAGATCCTTCTTCGTTGACCTATGTCTTTCTACCAATCTCCTTAGTAAATAAATAGCTTCCATAGTTGATCTGCCAGGCATGAACCTAAACTGTTTCTCCGACACCGTAGTCACCATCCTCAATCGATGCTCAATAACTCTTTCCCACAACTTCATCGTGTGACTCATCAACTTAATACCTCTATAGTTGTTGCAGCTTTGAATATCCCCTTTATTCTTGTAGATAGGTACTAAGGTACTCCTCCTCCACTCGTCGGGCATCCTCCTAGATAAAATAATCTTGTTGAACAATTTTGTCAACCAAGTCACCCCCAAGTCACCTAGGCTTCTCCACACTTCAATGAGGATATCATCTGGTCCTAAGGCCTTACCCGGTTTCATCCTCTTCAAGGCCTTGGCCACTTCGAACTTTTGTATCCTCCGATAGAACTCGTATTCTATTTTCTCGCTATGGACATCAACTTCCTCCTCACCAAAGCTTCCTTCATGTTTCTCATTTAACAGCTTCTCGAAATACATCTTCCATCTATCCTTGATCTCCTCATCTTTCACTAACACTTTTGAATCACTACCTTTTATACACTTAACTTGAGAGAAGTCTCTAGCTTTCCTTTCTCTTAGCTTGGCGAGTTTATATATATTCTTTTCTCCATCCTTACTATCAAGTCTAGCATAAAAATCATCGTAGGCTCTCAACTTAGCCTCACTAACGGCCTTCTTAGCTTCCCTATTAGCTTGCTTGTATCTCTGAAAATTTTCCACACTCCGGTCCTTCTGCCACTTTTTAAAGCAATCCTTCTTGGTTTTTACCATTGTTTGAACCTCGTCGTTCCACCACCATGTCTCTTTAGAGCTTGGACCTTTCCCCTTTGACTCCCCAAGAACTTCTTTTGATATTCTTCTAATCCCGTCAGCCATTGTATTCCACATACTATCACTATCACTTTCTCCTCCCCACTCCACCTCTTGGCCCATACGCTCCTTGAACACCTCTAGTTTCTCTCCTCTTAAGAACCACCATCTAGTCCGTGGGCTTCTAGTTTCTTTTCTCGGTCTATTATTCCCCTTGAGACCAATATCTAACACCAAAAGTCTATGTTGTGCCACTAGGCACTCTCCGGAAATGACCTTACAATCCTTACATAACAAGCGATCTGCGCCTCTAGCAAGGAAGTAGTCGATCTGGCTTCTATTGGCTCCGCTCTTAAAGGTAATTAAATGTTCCTCACGCTTCTTATAAAGAGTATTCGCAACTATAAGGTCACCAGCTATCGCAAAATCCAAAATCCTCATACCCCCTTCATTTAGGTCACCAAATCCAAATCCTCCATGTACCTTCTCATACCCTTGCCTCTGCACTCCCACATGACCATTAAAATCTCCTCCTATAAAAAGCTTCTCTCCACAAGGTATCTCTTGAACCACATCATCCATCTGTTCCCAAAATTACTCTTTAGTGAGATCATCCAAGCCAACTTGGGGCGCGTAAGCACTAATAATATTCACTATGCTCTCTCCAATCACAAGCTTAATTAAAATAATCCGATCTCCTTTCCTCATGACTGTGACTACCGAGTTCTTAAGGTGCTTATCTACTATGATGCCTACCACATTTCTATGCCTATCCTTACCCGTATAATAAAGCTTATACCCTGTGTCTTCTATCTCGCTAGCCTTCTCCCCTACCCACTTAGTCTCCTGAAGGCAAGCTATACTAATTCTCCTCTTAATCATGGTATCAACTAGCTCCCTAGACTTACCCGTTAAAGTCCCTATATTCCAAGTTGCTAAACGGATCCTATAATCCTGGGCTAGCTTCTTTACCCGCGCTCGTCCAGGCACGCGCGAGAACCCTTGCTCACTTCTCACCACACCCGGGCGCCGATGTGGCGCCCCTTGCCCATTTTTCGAAGCACCCGAAGGCAGGCACAACGCGTCGCTTAAAGGGAACGCCCTAGCATGTCTCGTTGTATGATTAAGGTTCATGTCATAAGGTTCTAACGGGTTTTTTTTTTTTTTTTTTTTTTTGGGACGGAGTATGAAATGTTTTCAACATTTCATACTCCGTCCCAAAAAAAAAAATAGTCCAATAGTAAAAGACGTGTAATTTGCTTCCAGGCATGATTTTTTGAATTTTTTCTCCGAGTTCAATAATATAGTTAGTTTCTCAATTCGGTGTGTAGAAATCCCAAAAATTATAAATGGCACGTACTTTAAAAAAAAATTAGGGAAAATTGCAGGTCTTTTCGTAGTGGACTGATTTTGTTGAACAGAGATAGTATGTATGGCATACAAAACAAAATAAAACAGCCGCAGACTTGACCATTTTCTGGTCAGCACAAAATCCTTGTCATTTAGTACCTTAACACGATCGGATAATGTACAAGGCTCCCGCTAAACCAATTCCGGGCCGAATACTAGTATCATGTATACTGTATAGAGTCTGAAACAAATGGTACCACGCTAAACAAAATACAATAGATGCACATGGTAGCAGGTCCTGAACACATTCCAAGAGTGCGAGAGAACAAAAACTAAATAAATACATATGTACATACTTGGTAGAGAGAATATTTTCACGCTCATCGGACCACTGTTTCAACATTAGCATAGTACCAACGCGCTTCGAGCAGAAGCAGGAGTCGCTGATGATAATTCATGTGCGAGGAGCAGCCATTTGCTGCTTCTTAATCCTGTCCCCTTGTTTTACCATGCTGAATCAAAAGCAGCAGAATTTAGTCATATCGTCTTTAACGAGGAGAAAATAAGGATAGAGGTGTAGCAGCCACTCTAATAGCAATATGAATACCAGTTTCATGATGCAATTCGGCACGATGCTTAAATGCCACAAACAATACATCTCACATATGAAGGACAAGAATCAGAAGTAATGGTGCTTACACGATGGAGGGGACAGAGCTTACATAATACCAGAACCTAATGGAGGATGCAGTGTCATGTTACGACGTATCAGAAGTTTGGTTTGGACATGGACACCAGTGTGTATATGAAACCTAACGTATTAAAACCTCACAAAAATCTTTCCTGTTCCCTCTCCGGTCAGATTGAATACAAATGACACAATTACAAAGTTCAACCTACATTCACGTGTACACAAAAGTTGCGAGAACGAGGCTCTATACTTCTTACCATCCTCATGCCATTAACAGCCATAGTTCAGCATTGACCATCACGTAACACACATCATCTACATATTGTCAATATAATCGCACCCGATACCTGTAACTGTGTCCTTTTAATATAGTAGAACATCTCATCAACACATCACCTTGTACTGGTCATTCTAACAAACTTCTAATCCATCCTCATGAGTTTTAGTACAAATATCAAGTACCAGTCTATCTGGAGTAATTTGCTGGAGTATCATTTTAAAATTTCCATAACTTATGAAATATTAGTACATCTTCATGATACATTTCATGATCAACTTTATTATTCACATGAATATTGGGAGGTTAAGTATATTTGTAAGCCCTCATAATTAGATTTATTATTAGTCGGTTACACTATGTAAGGGTCTAATTATACTTAACAGATTTACTTGGCAGGTTCTCATGAGGGATCCCGCACTTTCCTACCGTGCGGACCTCATAGCTTCCAATTGAATTTTGATGATCCAAACCATTCAATGTGCTTAAAACATGTTTTTAAGAGTCCCCCGAGGAATCACCAAAAAAAATACCCGGAAGCCATCAAGTTTTTATCGAAAACTGCTCGGATTTCCGGGTTTTTTTTTTTTTTTACAAATCCTCGTGGTGGACCTTAAAAACACGTTTCAAACACATCCAACGGTTCAGATCGTCAAAATTCAATCTCGAACAAAAATTCCCACACCGTAGAAACTACAAAGTGAGGGAGCCCTTATTGGATAGTTATTGTATATATATGGGCAAATTTTCTAGTAAGGACCTCCCGTAAATAAGAAAAAATGTAATTTTTTCACATTAAAAATTGTTTTTGGGAAATCCGAACCGTTCAATGTGTTCAAAAAGTGTTTTCAAGGGTCCACGCAAAAAATCATTGAAAACAAATACCGGAAAGGGCATGATCCAAGAAGTTTTTCGCAAAAACTGTATATTTACAGTTTTGTGAAAAACTGCTTGGATCAAGCTCTTCCCGGTTTTTTTTTTTTTTTTTGGGAAATGCTACAAACCACCCAATGGGTGGTGAATGAATGAGGAAGAAGACAAAAAAAACACAATTCCCAATGCATAAAGTGGCTGAAAAAGTGATAAAGTTGCATTGGGAATTGTGTTTTTTTTTGTCTTCTTCCTCACTCATTCACACCACCCATTGGGTGGTTTGCAGCATTTCCCTTTTTTTTTTGAAGATTTCCCGCGCGGACCTTTGAAAACACCTTCTAAACACATTGGACGGTTCGGATCGTAAAAAAAATGCTCGAATCACGGAGGTCCGGATAGGAAGTGGAACATATATATATATATATATATATATATATATATATATATATATATATATATAGAGAGAGAGAGAGAGAGAGAGAGAGAGAGAGAGAGAGAGAAAACTTCTAATAAGGGATCCCTTAAACTGCAATATTGCGGACCTTGCCTTTCTTAAGGGTCCACGCTAGGAATCATAAAAAAAAAATGACCGGGAATGGCTTCATCCGAGCAGTTTACAGTAAAGTCCGGATCAGCAAAATTTGATGGAAAACGTGAAGTCCGCACCGTAGCAGAGAGAGAGAGAGAGAGAGAGAGAGAGAGAGAGGGGCCCCTTCTAATGAGGGATCCCTTAAACTGCTAAAATGCGGGACTCACATTTCCCTATAGAATTTCGATGATCCGAATCGTTCAATGTGTCTAAAACGTGTTTTTACAAGTCCTCGCGAGGAATCACAAAAAAAAATGACCGGGAAAGGTTTAATCCGAGCAGTTCTCGATAAAATTGAACATATACAAAGCGGATCCCCTAAGGGATCCCGCACCAGCCAAAAATGTGGGCTTCTATTGTGAGACATTTGATCTCATCCAACGGCTGGGAAAAGAGGGAGGCTTTAAACACTTTGCTGGTCAACTTTACTGGGTTAAATCAATCATGGGTCTTCATTCGGGTTAAAACCAACCCGGGTCATACACGCCTCTTTCCCTCTCCCTTAGAAGACCAGTCGGACAACCGGCTGGAAGACCGGGCAGACAACCGGTTGTCAATTGGAATTTTCTTCTTCGTTTTCAGCTGGGATTTTCGCAAGTTGTTTTCTCAAATCTCAAAAGGGTATTCTCTTTATTCACCTTTGAATCTGATCTTCTAATCCTTTCATGGCTAGTACATAGTAGACAGTACTAGACGAGTGATGTTTGAAACTCGTTTTCAGAAATATCTTTGTGAACCTCTTTTTTTCGGGAGAGGATTTCTTTTGCGATATATTCTTCCCTTCACGTCTCAAATTAAAATAAAAGGATCGCATCAACACATATATATGTATATGTATGTATCTTTATATGTATCATATAATTCCATATTATTATGTTATTTTATTCCATTTACTTGAGCGAATTTTTAACATGATTCAGTGCAATACTATTCCATGGCCAACAAGGTGATTTCTAGGTCAGGTCGATAGATCACATCGTACCTTTGATATACAGAGTAACAAATAGAGATGAATGATTGCACAACTGATATATAAATAGATACGAATGAGCTCAAGTTCATGCTTGTGTGCAAAATTCATGAGTGAGAAAGGATTTCACATCTTGCCCTAGTTAAGTGCAATTTTTGACGAACGAAGACCTTCCCCTGCAATTCTTTCATGCATCAAGGCGGCCCAAATTCGTATTCATAAAAAGGGAAAAGGCTGCCCAAGCATACGTGCTTATAGTTGCCTAATATTTAAGTAAAATGCAGAGTTCAAGAAAACATATAAGAATGACACGTGGAGAGATTATTATTCAAATCGACTCCCAGATAATTAAATCAAATACCATTCTAGAACCATTACCTGATATCGTGAGGGGTAATAAATATCCACTGGGAGCCCTGAGTCAAAGCAAAATCCACAAGGGTGTCCAAGCTGATTTTCCTGCTAACTGCATCCTGAATATCAACATAAAATGAGGGAAACTCTCAGATTTCTTTTGTCGCATTTGAATGACAAAACAAACCTATTTTCCACCTAACATAACCCAGATTCCAGACAATTATCTTTATCTGGCACTGTGAAGGCTTCCCAGTGAGAACTTACCATGAAGACATCAAATTCATCCATCGCTCGGAAAGGGGCTTCCGTCATTTCATGAAGAGCTAGTGCAAAGCATAATGTTGAGAAAGAGCGCTCTCCGCCTAATAAAACATGAATGGCAAGCATCGCATAAAGACCCAAACTGTAAAAGACCATTTCTTAGTCTATTAATTATTTTTTGAGTACAGTTAAAAAGGCATGATCGTATTCTTGGATGAACAAAATGTTGAATGTTCAAATCAAATCAAGAAAATTCTGGGTGCCGCATTTTATAATATACTTACTCCCATTGCCTTTTATTCTCGCTCAAATAGGCAACCAGATGCAAACCTATTATTAGCAATATCCAACACCTCAACTTGGTAATGTCCTATCCTCCAACCCCAACATGATTATAACCCACCAAAATCCACCGAATTTAAGGGGTGAAAAAATTTCAAAAGCACAGAGAAGTGGTAGACCCTACAGGTACGAAGTTTATGAAAGTGAACAAACCTGAGAGCCCTCTAGTGTCACGAACATTGTTATTTGATGCATCTTGAGGCATCTTCACCTGAAAAGAGAGAGGAATCACAGAAACTGAAAATGAATGCAAAAGAAAATTTCTCATTCACATATAGTATATACTAGATCTACCAACAAATTATGCTTGTTTTGGGTACCCAAGGTCATCGAACTACCACACCAATAAGGGCACCTTATGACGCAAAATGCTTACCTCTATCGAAAGAGTCTCCTCTAGATAATTGACTTTGACAAGCCCACTGATTCCTTTCTTTTTCAAATGCCCATTAAATCTGATGCCAAAGAGTAATTTATTATGAAATGGTTGAGAAGCAATTGATGCAACAGATTTTACAATGCACGCAATATATTTTATGTAAACCACAACTCTTAAATTCATACTTCCACGTCAACTGGCGCTTCAGCTCACTCGCATTTCTCTCGAACTTGCGCAATCTCAAGTTTAAGGCTTTCTGGCATGACTGTGGAAATCATAAAATGCAAATTCAAGGTGAGAAATATGAAATAATACAAAATTACATTTATAACAGCATATATGATGGAATGCAAAATAGGAGATGTCAAACTATGGGGTCATAAACTTGAGAATACAATGCAGATCTGAAACAAACCGAAACCAGAGGGAAAGATAAGGCAAAAAAAAAAAAAAAGGGAAATCCGCAACATCATACATCCTGCAACACAGATCTTAGTATAGTTCTAACCGCTAACAGAAGTCCATGTTTGAAAGTCAAGAATCGATGTTCTTATGGGAAAAGTTTTTTGCCAATAAATTCTTTGAGATGCAAATCAGCCCCTAACTGCAGTTTTATATATTTCAATGATACCACCAAAAATCAATAATATCCATGCAAGCTTGTAAAAATCAAATCTTCCCACAATTAGCACTAAAGATTTTATAAGACAAATTTTGGGTATGTCTCGTGAGCAACTTAACTATTACATGATTTACTGATTCCTGATATAAAATTAAAATCGTATGTATATACTGTGTATGCCCCCGTCAATTCCTTTGAGTTTCTTGCAAACGTATGTGAAGCAAAGTCCCACATCGCCTGGTTACCAAAGTAATATGAAATATATAAGCGTGAGGGCACTCTCACTTCATGAGCTAGCTTTTGGGCTCCACAGGTTCATGCATGTATCTTTGTTTTCAGAAACATAAATTCACACAAGAAATCTTACATTCAGTTTCTCTCGTAAAGCCTTATAAGTTTGCTGTTTTCTTAATATCTTCCGCTCCTTCTTCTGAAGCAACATTCTGAGATCCTCTATAGACTCGTCGTATCTGCAAAGCAAGCTTCACATTTCAAAATACAGTTCACATTACTCAAGTAATTCACAGGACCACATATCTCATCCATACCTCTCACTCTCACGCTGAAGTGTCCGAGTTAGCCTACTTAATAGATCACTAAGTTGTTGTGGGGTACTCGCTTCAC
Organism: Vaccinium darrowii; assembly: GCA_020921065.1. NCBI lineage: Eukaryota > Viridiplantae > Streptophyta > Magnoliopsida > Ericales > Ericaceae > Vaccinium > Vaccinium darrowii. The sequence goes on from CM037161.1 coordinate 13,349,342, forward strand.
AGCCTTCTAAATCTTCAAGATCACTTTCAGGACAAATAATCGATGCCTTTCTGTAGCTCTCCTGCAAGTCCATCACATGGTTACCAAAATGAACTGGTTGATGCCTAAAAGATGTTTCCACTTCAAAAGGTAACAGCTAAACCCACGGCCATGAAAGTAGGATTAAATTATGGATTCAGTTGTTCTTGTTGCCCAGGCAAGGTGTAAACACGTCAATAACACCTATTCAGGTATACCTATACATATGGGTATCTTCAACACAGTAAGCAACAACTTCAATGAAAGGCTGCCCACAACACTATGTTAAAGACGAATGAACAATCCAGACAATGTAGCCGATACCTTGACTAAATGAAGGCAAACAGTTTTAGAGAGAGAGAGAGAGAGGGAGGGTTGAGCTGATGTGATAGTCCAATGATAATGTTCATAGCAGCTATTCATGGTAAAACATTGCCGGTTGGCACTTGCACAAATAAAATGAATTCAGTTATACAAGTTATAGGCAAAAATGAATTCATTGACTTAAGAAGGGTTTGACACACACCGTACGGAGGTTTTTGAGCTCCTGATGTTGTGCCTCTGCCTCTTTGATTTCAGGGAGGACCTTGTCATTCATCACTTTCTCATAATGATTCTTGTCCTGAGATAAGAGATTTCTTTTATGATCTTAATAAACTTGCCACCCCTCAATAAAACAGAAGCACCAACCCAAAAAGTTCCCTTATGGAGACTTGGAGAGAGAGAGAGAGAGAGAGAGAGAGAGAGAGAGATGAGTCTACCGCTTCTGTAGAATGTAGATCTTCTTCAATTAGAATGAGCTCGCGCTCTGCTTCCTCAAAGGCATCAATTTCTCCTTTCGCTGATTCTACAGTTTTCAATAGGGACAAAGAAGCATTTGTAACATCTAATGTGGAAACTCAAACTCTCGAATTAAAAGATTACCATACCGCATAAATTCTCGAATGAAGCTTTCAGGTCACTGGTTCTAGCATCTGCTTCCTTTATTCTCACACGGATTACTTCTACCAACATTTCTTTCTCCTGTATGTCTTCTTGGATTTTCTGGACATCATATTCCAATGAAAGCCATAATTAACGGGAAATTCACAAACCAGAAGCCATGTGATAAGAACTTTGAAGACATGGTTATAAGATACAAACAGAGATCTCGTGAAGAAGCTCATCAACATTAGAAGCAGGTGCTGAACCAGCTTCTGTGACCTGTGAATTCTTCGCATCTTGCAGTGCATATTTCTTTTTTGTCACAAGGCGCTCTGTCTCGTTACATCTCCTCTGTTGTAAAATGAAATAGAGCAAAGATGATAAGAATATACAAATCCACCAAATATTTGATAAATAAGCTTCTAAAGTTAATTATGTCCATTTCTCGACCATCTACATATAAATGTTGTATAGTATCATATAAAGACTACTAACAATTCAATTTTATCTATAGTAAGCGAACATTGCCTGGAAAAACCTCAAGAAACTCCATGTGAATAATAAGGAGAGTGTATGAATGACAACATTGGAGTATACAGTAAGCATTTTGTGACATGGCAACATTATCCATGAAGGCAAGTCTCCCTAAATTAGCTCATCCAAGGTATATACACTAATTCTTATAAGTGCAGATTACAAATACTTAGTGTTTTTGATAAAATTCAAAATGCCACAGAAAAAAGCCCAGCTGAGGTTCTGAATCATCTGGTCTATGTGAAACCAACACAACACTGACACTCCTACACATAAGCTTAAAAAAAAAAAAAAAAAAAGAGGACGAAACGCGTTGGGGACACGTTTTAAAAAAAAAAAATCTTATTCAATTATATAAATAAAAGGCTCTAATTTTAGGATATATACCTTAAATCTTACTTCTCATCACATGATTCACAAAAGTACTTGAACCAAAAGCGTTTCATCATCTATGTATCTTTAATTCTTTATTATTAAAAAAAAATCAAGTTTCGCAAAAAAGAATAATTTCCTAGTCTTTAACAAGAGTCTACTATTTTGTTTAACACACCCGACATGTATTACGAGTGTCCCGAGAGTGTTTGAAGCATTTTTTAGAGTTTCCCCAGAGTGTCCAAATCAAAGACATTGAGAAAAAATACGATACTTCAGATTTGAGTGTCTACACGTGTCCAGAGAGTGTCGGTGTCCGACAAGTGTCCAACACTAGTACATGGCCCCCCCGAAGAAGTGTCTGAGCTACATAGTTCCTGCTTAAAGATATAACATATACACCCCACTTTACATATTACAGTAGGTTGAAGGAAATTCAGTAGAATAGAATTACAAGATCCAGAACAATTCAATTCCTTGACAATGTGGGAAAATAATGTGCATTGAAATCTTACTAGTCCTGCAAATCAATCTCATCTTTTAGTTTTAGAAAAAGGCCACCTCAGCAGCAACTGGAGGAACAAGCCCAAGAATTGCATGGCAAGCCCTACCTAGAATTTATCGCACATGAAATGCCAGCTCCTTCTAATTCCCATTTTCCGCTCACACCCCTCTGACATTAAAGCTTATACCATAGTTTCCATTTGTTATGGTGTGACGGTAATCATGCAGAAAGCATCCACTGTATGAGCCCATAATATAAAAACGCCGAATAGGGGGTTTTGTGATGAGAAAACCCGTGAACTCTCCTAACTCGGACAGACTTGTGGCCAGCAATAGCTAATCAGCCACGTAGCACCGACACGCGACATGACTCAGACCCGACACTGACACTTAGACACGCAAATTTCAAAAAATTGGAACACGACACAATAGGTATAGGTTTTAAAAAATATTTATTTATCTACATGTAGGAATAAAAGAGGCACTATTTATAAATATGTATCACCATATATACCTTAAATCTTATCTATCATTACATCATTTATAAAAGTATTCCAACAAAAGGCATTTCACTATGTATTTGTCCCTATAATTAATAAACATCACATATCACACAAAAAAATTAGACTTTTCCAAGTTTTAACATGTGTCTAGTTCTCTACTGTATTGTTTAACACCCCTGCCATGTATTGTGAGCGTCCCAAGAGTGTCCGAAGCATTTTTTAGAGTGTCCCAGGAGTGTCTGTAGCAAAAATATTGGGAAAAGATAGGAAACTTTGGATTTGAGTGTCGGACATGCGTCCGAAGAGTGTCTGGAGAGTGTTGACGTCCAAAGAGTGTCTGTTAATCAGTAATTTTGCAAATAAAACCATCATGTCTGAAATCCTTCTCTCTGTGGCCTTAAATAATGAGCAACAAGCCAACAACCATCAATCAAGAGTAGAATAGATATAAATGTCCGAGTATTCTGAGGTTATGGTCCCTCTTCTTTATAAGTCACTCGGAGATGGATCAAGTCGTGGACCAAATACGGAACTCTCAGGACTAGCATATTGAATGCCTATTGTCAATCTTATAAAGGATTCTAATTCTGACATAAAACCCATACCTCACCATTATGAAACAAAATTACCTACAACAGTGGCATATGATCCCACTCATTACCAATCCGTTGAGTTAGATGCTTCCATTGATATGAAGTAAGAGTGAAAGGAAACACTATAATTCAGCTGTTTAGTCATTTCATGTTAAGTCGTTTCTTAAGAAATTAAGCAATTCCACTCTAGCATTCCCCTTACAGTGCCTTTAACTTGATAAATCCACAAACCCATCCATTTTACAGTCAACATCTCAGGAATCTGTCATGGACATGGGATCTGGGACCTGTGGATACTTCCAGGCACCAGATCTCCCAAAACTCAAAATACTGAAATAGAGGACATATCTCCACAGGGTGGGGGCGCATGGGAGGACACATTGTTAGCCCAAATACATTGTACATAATATACTATTCTAACATTAAATATAGCTATTACTAAGAAATCTAATGTGATTTTGGGCAAAAGGAGTCCATCAATGTGAAATGATAGAAATTTTCATTTTCGAAAGTAAGATTCTTCTTCAAGCATCGTTAGAAATTCGGGCATCCAAGTGTCAAGTTTGGGTAGGGTTGCAGAATATCCCATTAGCCTTAAACCCTTCTAATTCCAAGCAACAAGTCTAAAGGTTGAACCAATATATTGTAAATCCAGTCAGTCTTCCAACATTAGTATTTCCTTTATCTCAAGCTTGGGCTTGTGATAGTTCTGGGATGATACTGTTTGTTTGACTATTTAAAGTTCTACTGAGCTCCAAAAACTAAAATCAGTTTCCATAAATATCATGTCCTCAGCCCATAACATATTGCATGCCAATGACATGAAATACGAGCTCAGCCAATATATTCTGCTGAGAAGTTACAAATAACACATGGAGAAAACTCACGCATAAGGTTGCATTGAAGCATGATTCCAAAAGGAAAACGGTACCGATTAACGAAGCCTTTTGATCTAACAAAGGCGGCATCTCCGATTTAATTCAGGATTAAGAAATCAAATAAGCCTGGGATAAGGTTCCAATTAATTTATAAGGCCATAGAAGACAGGAGAACTTGTGAAACTGGCTTAACAACTTTCTGAAGCATGCAAAAAACACATGCCTTGTTGGTGCGCACATAAAAGATAAAGAAAAGAGGAAATGAGTGGGAAATAAAGGAAACTTTTGTAAAGAGAAAATGAATACAATAAACCACCAGCACAATCATCATTCACTCACAGAAGCAGTTGCACAAAAAGGACAATAATTACCTTAGCGCTTTGAAGTTTATTATTGAGCTCCTGAAGTCCTTCTTCTACTTTCCTTTTTCTCCCACGGCATTGTTGAGCTTGTTCTTGTGCACTTGTTGCATCCCTTTCTAGATTCTTTATTTGGTCATCATATGAACCACAAAGGCGACTATTTCTAGCCTTCTTATTTGGAGGGAGAATGGTTTCAGAACCACCACGGGAAAACCTAGGAAGACATTATTGATAATACGTAGTCTCAGTTTCAACTGGTATACAAAATCAAAAATAAGTTCTCAAAATAATATTGAGGTTGGGAATGCAATAAAAAGATCAAATAAATAAGAGAAACACAAGCATGCAACTGAACCAATTGACTAAATCAAACACAGGGTCATCAAACCTGAAGCTATCAGCTGGTGGAATATTTCCACAGAAAGCTTGAGGTTTGAGAATGGAAAAGGGGATCACAAGCAAGCTGTCTTCATTCCCAAGGGAAATGACATAACTAGATGAATTATCTCCCGTGTCAGCTGAGGTTAAATAGTTTCTTGGACTCTTTCTCCAGTCACTCATGGTAATATTCAGTGGAAGGTTTTGTTCCTCCCAACTGCAGAAGATTTTGGCCCTTCCCCACTCACGCAGTTTTCTGCATTTATATCTCACAAATTTCCACCATTGTGTTAGCAATATTTGGTCAAGTATTTATTACTACAAGATTGCAAGTTGCACTTTAACTCATTCAAAAGACTTACCTATTAATTGATAAAAGAACTGAACCTGAGATTGTCGCCAAATGCATCAATATAAGAAGGGATGTGAATACATTGAGATAGGCCATGAACTTTTTCCACCAATCTGGAGTGAAATGGAATATCAGAAACTGATAGGACCACAGATTCTCGTGCGGTACGCCATGTAGCGCGTAGTTCTGCACAACACTTTGTTCCTGCCTGTGCAGACTTTAGATGTGGCTCCCACAATTGGAGGCTTAAACATACCAGCTATAACGGCCCCATCGTGAACCATAGCGATATTGGCCACTTGGAGGACCTTATGGCATTAAAATTTATGGTTTCAAGAAAGGGATGTGAATTGACTTATATGCCCCGAACTTTTTCCAAGTAGACGATGTGAGAAGGAAAGTTAAATTCTCCAATCGTATCATAGGATAGGGAGGGCAACTCGTTGGTTAAATGGTTAATATTGCTTGTTAGAGCTTGACCCGCATTGGTTAAGTATAACCTCCAAAACTGGCGTATGAGCCTGGGCAGCCTCTCCATGCATTGCCAATTGGTTTTGAATTGGATGTTTTAACATTGTTCATCCTCAATGAAATGTTCTCTACTTGGTTAACATTTAGGCTCCGAGAACACATCAGACTCCTTCTCATGGCACAAGATGACTCCAAAGTTTAACCCCAAAAAATGCTGATATCTGCCCTAACTTGCACAAGGCCTTTTAAAGCCGTGAGGGCGTCAAAGCTGGTTGGTACTTCACAGTTAAGCGTGCTCACCCTGAAGCAATCCAGGGATGGTTGACCTACTGGGAAGTCTTTGGAACTTGGGCAACCAAAGCGGACAATATTGTACAAGGCGGGGGCGGGTCGTTACAGTTGGTATCAGAGCAATCCCGGACTACGGGGTATGAGCCACCTCTAGAATCTGGAGGACCCACCACTTGAATCCCGGAATGGGAACAAAGTGCTATGCAGAACTAAGTGCTATACCTCCCGGGGGAAGGTCGCTGGGCCAATATGCAAGGAGGACGTTGCATCTTAAGGTGGGGAGAATGTGACAGCCAATGACCCACCTGGATGCAACGGAGGTCTATGATATAAGAGAATACGTCATGCCCTAACTTGCACAAGGCCTTTGAAAGCCGTGAGGGTGTCAAAGCTTGTTGGTACTTCACAGTTAAGCGTGCCCACCCTGGAGCAATCCAGAGATGGGTGACATACTGGGAAGTCTTTGGAGCTTGGGCAACCAAAGAGGACAATATTGTGCAAGGCGAGGGCAGGTAGTTACAAACACACTCAAACTCTACTGAAGTTATGTATTACACCAATTTCCTAGTAAATTAGAGAGGAGGCAGAATCAGAGGCAGAATCAGCCTCAGGGAAAGATAACTCTGCCTGAGAACTTGAATAGGAATAAACTTGAAGTAAGAGAACTTTGCCTGAAAACTTGAATAGGAATACACTTAGAAGTAATAGAACAGTTCACAAGCAGATCCTTTTTTCCAGTGGGGCGATGACAAGGTGACTTTGTCCTTAAGACTGTTATGAACTTCGCACCGAACTTTGTTCTTTTTTTCTTCACATTAGATGTATATGGAAACAGTTGAGATGTCCGCGTTAAGCACGCTATGATGGAAACAGTCTGTAGTATAAAAGATAGCTACATTACAGTTTAAAAACTTAAGCTAGTATATTGTTCCAATATCCCAAGCAGGCCCCAGAAATATCAACCGCTTGAGACTAAAATGGTTCAAAGGATAGCTATTTTCAAAGATAAAGAAGAGAACTTTGACACGATTCAGAGAAAAAGCCTGATTGAATTACTGAATTGAATAATAGTTACAATGATAACACAAGCTTAAATAGAGAAAACTAGAAATCTACTTAGAAATCTATACCTAAAATAGAAGATTACAAAGAGATATGATTACAATATTATCACGATACAATACTATCACGATACATATACATTCACACACCCCCTCAAACTCAGGATGCGAGAGCAGAGAGCATCGAGAATTTGCCAAGGAGAAAAATGGAAACAAGCAGCGGTGTGAGTCTTCGTAAAGAGTGTTGCACCGAATTAAATGGTGCTGAAAATGCCGAATACTGACCAAGTAGGAACCAAACCTTAATGAAGTAGTGCAGCAACAGAGGAAGATCAGATGCAGATTCAGAAGACAGAGATTCAAGTGCAGATTCAAGAGATGCAGGTTCGGATAATATTCAAGAAGAAATAGAGAGTGACATACATATTTCAGACGCAATACCTCAGAGAGACAGAATTACAGAGATGCAAAATAAGAAAAACAGAGCCCGAAATACCAAGGAAAAATTTTCAGATCTGGTTCGGAAGTTGCCTGATACCATGATATGTTTCAAAGAAGAGATAAAGAGACTCTGTTATATATGAGAGCTGGCGGGCGGCGGCGAGGCTTGTAAACTGCAATTTTTTTTCTCTATTTAGAGAAAGGGGGCTTCAAGTTATCAGGAAAAGCACTGGCTCCATCTTTAACCAAGAATTTATTAAAATAAAAGAAGCATTAGGCCGCCCACCGGAAAGCGAATATCCCACAGGCCTAGATCGACTCTGATACCATGTGATGAATCAGAGAAAAAGGCTGATTGTATTACTGAACTGAATAATAGTTACAATGCTAACACAAGCTTAGATAGAGAAAACCTAGAAATCTGCTTAGAAATCTATACATAAAATAGAAGATTACAAAGAGATATTATTACGATATTATCACAATACGATTTTATGCCTAAAATAGAATATACGACTAAATCATGATACATACACATCAATAGAATATACGACAAAAATGACTGGGAAAATAAATCTTACATTTTGAATCCATCTGATGTGAAAACTTCCTTCAAATTTGGAACCCTATGGTCGAAAGCAACTGTTTTCCCCACATCATAATTTCTGACGAGCACTTGTCGCTCTGCACTTGCCTATAAAAAATAAAAAGTTTATCATAAGATGTGCTATGCAGCACTATCTATTTTCTTCTAAAAAATAGAAAACAAAATGATCCAGCAGTAGCATGGAAAAAAAAACACATAGCAAGATTTAAACCTCGACATAGTTCAGCCAAAAAGAGGTAAGATAAGAAGAACAATACAACCAGGATTCAGTTACAGAAGTTAATACATGGTTCTGTATTCCGAGCAATGAGCCGAAATAAGCTCCACATTACTGACAAATTTAAGTATATATGAAAAATCATATCAAGATCGCCAGAGCATAAATATGCTCAAATGAGTAGGCACTTTTATTTAAGCAGTAATAAGCTTTATGACAACACAGTAAGCTTTATCAACGAAAGAAACTAAGCAGAGAAAACATGCAGGACAGCGGAAGAAAAGTATATTACCAGATCCACCAGGACATTCAGAACGGTCGGATTATCAGAGTGTACAACAGAAATAGCAGTAGGGTGATTGGTCTGGGGAAGCATGTGATTTGGAATAGACAACCTACACAAGATAGTGAAGACGTGAAATCATGAGAAAAGAACACAGCGTAATCAAGGCCACTATGAAACTAAATCAATAGTGAAAATCTATGGTCATATTCACCTCCTTACCTTGGTCTAGCAAAATCATATATGATAATCTGAAGGTAGCTGTACCCTGCTTCCCTAGCACATCCTCTCAAAAGAACAGAATCCTTATGCTCCGTCACAATGAAAGCATTGAGCAATTTGCCAAAGGCACTTTCTACAGCAACAGCCCACATATCGCCATGAACCAGAGACTGCAATATAGCAACATGCATTGTGGTATTTTAGCAATTCAAGAGAATCTAGAGAGAGAAACAAAAGGTGGCACATATATTGTATTTAGCAAAGGAAATTGCCCATGCAAACCTAAAGTCTAACACAAGCGGTAAAAGCTATTGAACATCATTCAATCCAAAATGTAAAAACAAAGAACATTGCCAAAGCGCACCTAAAATCTAAACGAGCAGGAAGAAGCCAGAATATCAGTCAATCCAAAATGTTGTGACCCACATACAAACTCTAGTTTCAAAATTTCATAAAACTAAAATTCCCATCCTACAAAATGGATCAAAGACAAACATCTAACACTCCTTGAGTGTTAAGTAAGTCCATAATAGTAAAACAAAACTTGATCAGGGTACTGATCATGTGAGAACTTTCTGTTGGTACATCGGAAAGAAGATCATTTAGTAACTATAGTTAGGCAGTCTACCAGAAAATAAGGGAAAGGCCAATTAGTATAGTCATGGAAACATAGGAAGGCATGATTTGTAGGACTACCAGCATAAGTACATAAATGTATTTCATTGCTTTGTCTATTTATTGCAGGAGTATTAAATCTCCCCAGAAATGAATTATAACACAAAGAAAGGGAGGAGAGGTAGAGGCAAGGGTGGTCATGAAGCGCAAGGGGAAAGAAATTGATTTTCAGAATATGATACAAAAAAGTAGGGTGAGATTTTTGAAGAAAAAACTGTTTGCAGACACAGTAAAGCCCATCTCGATTTTCTCACATAATAGTAAAAAGTAAAAACCATACACATCCAACGTGCCACTGCCTTGATCTCGGCTTGTTACCAACAAACCAACAGAGATCAAAACTATTAGGGAGTATGTCTATCTCCCATTTTCGGCCAACAAAGAAAACGTGAGAAAATGCACAAAATTAAGGAGAAGATACCGCACAAACAGCAATCATGGAGAGACAGACGGTATCCAAGCTCCATCACATAAGTCATTACTAATAAACTAATACACTATTAGCAACTGAACTTCACAAAGCCTTGACCTTAATATCTGCGATCTACCTTTCTTTCTTTCTTTTTCAATTCCAACTGCAATAACGATTAGGAGAATTTAACTTACATGATGATGAAATTATAAATCACTGTGCTATATATTGAAGAGTATCCATTGTTCCAAAGAGTCCAGCGATACAAAGATGGAATCGTTATGTCAACCACTGTCCTATTTCTTGAAAAGTCACCATTGCTATAAAGATTCCGGCAGTACCAAGAATAAGATTGTTATATATACCAAAAACGTCACTATTGCCAAACCAAAAGTACTCTGTATCCTAATATAAGAGGAACATGTATAGCATCACCAATTTCATTTCAATCCCAACCCTATTGCTTCATTTTTATAATTTGTATTTCTCCAACACTGTTTGTTGTCTCATTATGTGTAATGATCCCTCGACTCTAACCCTCTATGCCTTACGATTTCTTCTACATCTCTTAGTTCCCCCGCCCTACGATTTCTGTTAAACTCACTTTTCAAATATGCCGAAAATATATCTCATGAAGATGTCCCAAACTATGTATCCTTGTAAGTTGATCTGAAACTTCAACAGCCAAATCAGATTTTTACCCATAAACTAACACCATAAATTGTTTTTTAGATAACAATGCATTATCTACGTGAAAGGTTTTCATTTAGGCAGGTCCATTAGATAACAATTGCCATTCTACGATATAGTTTTTTACAAACAAATAAATAGCCATGCCAGAAACACATATATTAGTGTAGTTATTGCATTCCTAGAAATAATTGAATCTAACCCAAAATCTATCATTGCATTCATGTTCATATAACATTTGTTAAGCAAATGAGGTTTGGACTTCATCTCAATGTTTAAGAAAAGGCCAGATCAGAGACAAAAGTACAACTTGTGGCAACCATTTTCTTCTTAAACTACCTGAAAAGAAGAGTTCATGCAAAGTGTTGATACAACGATGTCCCATGCCACATTTCCCTAACAGCTATGCCCGAGATGAATGAATTGTGATATATACAAGTACAGAAGGTCAGAAGCTAGCAATTTTTTGCTCACCAAAACAGTAAAGACGCTTTTTTTAAGAGTTACTACAAAAATCCCGAAAGTGAGGTCCAACATAAGAGGATGCTTATTAAAAAAACAGAACCAGATAAACGAATTTATGGAATTAAAATTTAACATCAATATTGAGTGGAAAAACAACAATTAAGTATTTCTCCTTTGAGACCTACAAATCAAGTGAGAACTCGAAACTCAATTTAGAGCATCTCTAGTGCACTACCTAAAAAATGTTTGCTAAAGTGTACACCTAAGCACATGTGGGACCCTATTTTGTGTGCTAAGAACTTAGTTAGCTAGCTAAGGAGAAATGCACTTTAATGGGACTCCCTAAAAATATTCATTATCTTTTAGAGTGGGACCCATGTAAGTGGTGAGGGGTGCCAAGTGGTCTCACAAAATTCTTCTCTCTTTCCCTTCTCTCTATCTCTCTCCTCTTTCTCTCTCCTTAAGTCTCTCCCCAAATTTAGGTAGTCACTTAGGGCACTTTAGGTAGTGAGGGGGTGCCACCTAGGATTTTAGGGAGTCAATTTTTGTGCACTAGAGACCATTTTTTTGAGTTTTTCTTAGTTTACTAGTTAGGGCACTTTAAAGAACTCTTTTAGGTAGTGCACTAGAGATGCCCTTACACGGGTAACAGTTTATCTAAACTTCACAATCAAATTGTACACACCCACACCGTTACAGAGGCCCAATTACTTTCTGCTACTAACCAGATGTGCACCAATGGGACCAATTGGTGGTCTTTTGAATCTATGATGATGTCTCTCTATTGCCTGTAACAGAGCAGTCACTCTAAATCCTCCAAAAGCTGTAACCTGCGATAAGAGAAAGCATCATAATGAAAGGATGAAACATAAGTTTTGCACATGTCAAGGGATTCAATTATTCAAAAGGCATACTGATATAGACATGACACTACGCTTCTAGCTGCCTAAAAGAGAATGGCCCATCGAGTTCACACACATATAAAGACCTCAGAGCTAAAAAAACTATCCAGACCTTGTTGGTCTGATGCAATCTGAGATCACGGATGCTTGAACCAATCTCACGATTCTTCTTTTCGATTTCTGTCATCTGGGAAAAAAAATTTAAATAACAGTAAGAGAACGAAGATCACAGAGTTTCAACTGATCATTCTACAAGCCTCAAACAATAACTGAACTTAATAGATACGTCTCACATGATTAACGAATTAAACCAACAATCCAGGCCAAGAATTCTTGAACTGTCATGCAGAAAATTGGTATCAATGGCTTTTAACAATATCTTGTTCAATAGAAGTTTTCTCATCATAAAATCACAAGAGAGCAATACTTCGACAAATAAAATTACATTAAAAAGTGTCAAAGACACAACTTTTGCAACCATAAAGTTGACAAAGGAGCTAACCAAAATTTACAGATCCTCGTCAAACCTAAGGTACTGTTAGAAACTTAGATCAGAAAGACCTAGTGCTCATATCAGTTTGCCTTCCGATAGGTAAAATACATCCATGTCTAGGCTCACCAGTGCGCAGTGAGGTAATACAAGGAGTCATGCTGAGGCAGTGTTTTAAAAGGCTCTGGGCGCACCAAGGCGCCATGGTCTCCCAGAGCCTACGCGCAAGGAGAGGATAAAAACTCGCTAACAATTGTTCAACAGGTGAGGATAAAAAATTTCAACTTTTTTTCTTGGTCTGCATTTTTAAGATTCAACTTTCACCAAACGAAGGTAAGCTTTGAGGTGTTTAGTAGTGGACCATATAACCATCAGTTTCTACAAGGAAACCATGACCTTAACTTCAAGACAATAACATGATGAAAATGGATGAAACTTAGAGGCTTCTGATGCCTGGATCATTGACTACATTAGTAGTTCCACAGATAATTATTTCCCAAATTTAAAGCCCCAAAGAGGAGTCTAAACAGGGGACGAAATGACTGAATAACAAAGGCAAATACTCGCTGGTAAGGATAGAGAGATCAAGTAACAAGAAGATGTGGTAATTGAGGTGATGACCAGCATTGAGCAATGCAATGTAAAACAGTAAGCACTGGCTGGCGAGATAATTCCATTTTTTGACAACCTTAGAACGCAGCAACGTACAAATAAATCCAAAAAGTGATGTGCGCACCTAGAACAGAGCCCAACAACCCAAGAAGATGAAAATAATGTTTCCAGCATAATTTGAATTACTAAACAGTCCACACCTTCTCAAATGTCATGCCATGAATCATGTGGACATTTGCAAAATTATTCCATACCTCACGAGAGATCTTTTCTAATTCATCCTTCTGAACAGCTAGGTTTTCCAATAAAGCCTCCTCTTCTTTCTTCAGTCTGAAGTAACACCCTTTATTAATGTCAGAGGACATGAGTTCATGCTAAATCGATGCATATGAAGTTGTGAACCCACAAACAGCATAACTGTATATCCGAATACCACTCATCATCATCCCGGTCAAAGAATTGGTTTAGCTTTCGAAATCCTTTGTTTTCCTTTTAAGCACAGGAAATCAAGCAAACACAACAGTCTTCACAAATTGATATGGCATAATTTTTATGTGACTACTGACTAACAAAAGGAAAATGTGGTTAGTCTTATTAGAAATGCTTTAACCAATGTGGGTTCAAGTTTGTTTCATGACAGCAGCTCCCACTTCAGCATCTCTTGTGCCCTACCCCCACCTCCGCTTGGTGCAACTATGCTTTGGAGGTGGACTTACAAAAGGGACAGATAGTTGAAGAGGTGGTTCTCGAGAAGTATGGATCATTGTGGGTAACTAACCTTCCCTGAGGGGCCATCCAATTTGTGGGGCTCCCACTTTAGCACCTTAATGTTCAATGTGATTGCTGAAAGTGCAACAAAGGCATTGAGGAGGTTGTTCATAGACTGAAAACCTCTTCTTGTTAACTTTGTACAGTTGTTTCACCTAGCTTGGAAGAAATTGTTGGTTTTCGTGAATTTTTGGGTGTTCTTGAGTGCATGGGCCTCTTTTTCTTTTTCCCTGCTTTGTTTGGTGAAGGTTAACAAGTTAGCCTCACCCATGATTTGCATCCCCATTCTGCCATTTACATTACTAATCTGTCTGAAACCTGGATTTTAAAGTTTAACAACTACAATCAAAAAAAGAAACAAACAATCAACCTTGATAATGATAAATTAGCTGCATCGAACTCATCTTGAAGTTCCTTCAGCCTTTCCTCAATCTCAAATTCCTCAGCCTACAGAAAAAGAGATATTAAAATCACATACCATGTTGATGATTTTTACAGAGTACCCAAATCATTTGAAGTCTCATGAAACATAACAAGCATTACATTCAAGTTGTTGAAAGGAAGAAAAGATTGGGAAAACGCATTCATAATCTGGAAGCAAATGATGACAAGCATTACTTTCAGCAAAAATGTCCTGCAACATAAGATAGGAGCATCCTCCTCCTTTGATAACTTAATAGCCCCTACTAAGGTAAGAGTTGATGACCTTTTCTTTATTGGTTGCATGCACTTTCCATCCACGATTGTCATCCTAGCCCTAGTGTTGCACACTTTAGGGAGGTTAGCCTAATTATGTCCACACCTCTCCTTGGACCTATTTCTTGCATACAGTAATAAAACATTCTTGCACCGTCACAGTTTATCAGAGAGAAAAAGAAATGTGCCCTTTTAAACATGATACTAGTTGCTATTAATAGGACAATAAGTTTACAATGATAATATCATTGCCTAAGCAATATTGCTTTCGTAATATATGGCAATATTAACTAATGCTATAGAAGCAAATTACCTTCGACCTTCAAGACTACAGTAAATTTGTATTGCCTATTCAAGTCGCAAAGCCAATTTTATAATCTACTAACCAGTAGATCAATATTTGAGTTCACTCAGCCTCATACTCCCAAGGCTCAAGGGCAACAATTTGCACCGAAAAGCTTTTACATTGGAGTTCAGTAGCAGAATTTCAAACTAGCCTTCACTTCAGGTTCAAGGGGAGACAGTTTTTACATATTACGACAAAAGTTAAGGCCACGAAGTATAATCCTTTCAAAGACCTCATCCACAGGAAACTATAGTAGCATGTCTTTTATCAGATAATTGACCCTAATCTCATTCATTTCAGGTTCAGTGTACTTCTCTTTCATGGATGAAAAAAAAGCAGATTGACAGGCAGCAACTCAATAGTTCAATTGCCATGTCTTAAATCCACTTCTAGAATATGGTGCAATACCCTTTACCAAGTCATGTTGAGTACATCTCCTAGATTCCATCCGTGCAACATGATAAGCTGGCTACTCCACACTTAAGTGTTTATGCCACTACTTGACATCCCTCGCTAGATAACAATTACATCTAAGAAAGAGTCGGAGGAACTAGTAAAAAATACTCCCTCCGTTCCGATTTGTTTGTCCCACACTCTCTCCCTTGCCTTTTTTCAAATCAAAAAATTAAATGTTTCCGTGTATCATTTTTCAAATTTTTTCGCACCAAATTAAAGTACACGATGAGTACTTTAATTTGGTGTAAAAAAATTTGAAAAATGATACACTAAAACACTTTATTTTTTTATTTGAAAAATGGCACGACTTTTCGTAGTGGACAAACAAATAGGAACGGAGGGAGTACTTAACAAAATATAACGGTGTCAAAGGGGCATACTTCACATTTTTAATTCAGAACAGTTAGCCATAGACAGGGAAAAAAAAAACATTTTGAACAAGGAACCTGTGTACTCTTGGTGTGCTGCTCATGAATATCATGAATTTGCTGTTCAAGCAACTTCACCCGATTCACCATCTTCTGGATAAAGTTTATTTTCTGGCCATGATCTCCTTCCAGCTCAAGTCGTTCTTTTGTAGCCTAGCAAATGAAATAGGATTAGCACAAGATTGACCACTTCAAAGTTGTCACAACTTCGCTATATTAGAAAGGTTTCATGATATCCAAACAAAATATTTTTGGAGAGATGAAAATAAGCTTATGAGATGTACGGTGCTTTCTCGTAGCCCCATCTTGGGAATTTAAACACTCATAAGGAAAGAATGATCACTCAAAATGTTTTACATGTTGACACAAGTTCGAAAAAGGGAAGTGAAGATCAAAGAAACTTGAAACAAACAGGAAAAAGAAAGAACAGCAAGATCACTAGTAATAGGAAATGGCTATACTTAGTTATTGGCCAAAATTTTAACTGGCCACCAATAAACCTTTCCATACGAAGAGATTCTCCATTTCCAACATACCAGAGAGAGAGACTGCTGTAATTCATCTTTCATCCTCCTCACTTCTGATGTCCTTTCCATCATGCTTGCAATTTGAGCCTTCTTCTTTGTCCGATGATCCCTCAATTCTGCAATTTTACCCTGTCGGGATAAAATTCATGTCTCATATCATCTTCTAGATCGTGTACTTTATGATACAAGCACCAGAAGTAAAAGTGTAAAACCCGAAAGATTTCAATTGAACGTCTAAAAGGAGTCAAGGCTACATGGCTACATGCTATAACATTTGAGCAGCACCTGTCACCCACTAAGGTGCTATATCTTCACATTACCACAAGGCATGTTAAATTCACTGTAGTGTCAGGCACCAAACAACAGTGAATCGGATAGAGGGGAGGGAGAAGAAGAAAGAGACAACCGCTCAATTTAACACACTACAGATAAAAATTGCACAAATGTTGAAATGAATCCCTTTCCGACCAACTACAAACCAAGCAACTAAAACCAAAAAAAGGGATTATAAATAATTACACTCAATGGATAAAAAAACTTGTCATCCATTTCCACACAGCAGCCCAAATGGAGAAAAAAGTAAAACATGAGATGAATATAGTAAAGCTCCAAAGTCCAAACCATTCTTGTTTCACCATTTCCACTATTACATTGTTCACAGGACTAGCAAGTATAACTCAATTTGGCGGAAAATCATCACTTGCACGTGCGATACAAAATCGAAATGATCAAACAGCTACTAAACATGTGGCATCAAATTCACATGTATTAAGTACATGTTGGACCACTCTGCAATAGTTGCTAACTACATCCAAAGCTTGATTGTCAAAGAGAAAAACAAGCAGGAAGGGATGAGGGGCAGAGAAATACATTGCATGATATTTGCTTGAGCATAATGGACAATTGACTATTAACAAAACAAGCCTCTGAAGGATAAATTGTACTATTGGAACACCAACTTGCTTGTGTTGAAGCTACTAAATTCGTAATTGTAGGATAATAAAGATCACGATATTTGATACATGAAAGTTTGGGATTGACGAGGCACCTAGCGAAAATACAATTGAAATGGGCATAAAAGCATGATAAATTTAACCAAGCTCTTCATCGGTTTATAAAATCAGTTTGTTATATTCAAGGGTGCACTACCATGTACACCCTGCATGCACAAGAAAAAACCGCTAGCAGAGAAGAAATAAACCAAGACATGTATATTTGCCTATTGCCCCAAGAAAATAAAATCAAGAAAGAAAGAATTCCCTGAAAGCCAAATGGTGGCGCTAAAAAAAAAATCAACTTTTACCTCTTCAAACTAGCATTTAAAGCTCCTTCAAATGTTTCAATGCACGCCCACATACACTGGCCTCACACCCGCCACCATCTAAAAACTTAGGGGCACAGAACACGCCTATACAGAACTCAACACCCCTCCCCCCAGTTACCAACCTAGGCAAGAACAACTGAATCTAAATACATTAACACAAACCCTACCATCTATGTGATTAGTAGTTAAACAGACAAGTAAGAAAGAATAAAGTGAAACAAATTGATAGACTTGGAAACATTGCATGAGAAGACCCAATTAGTATTAAGTACTTCAAAGACCAAATCAACCAGATGAATATGCTATAGCCGGTGGTTAACCATCATTCCAACCAAAATGGATGAAGACGAAGATGAAGATGCTAGACAGTCACAGGTCAAAAGCAACTAGAAGCTTGTTACTCACAATTTTCCGATCAATCCGGTCTTGGCACTTCGGTATACGGCCTTTCAGTGTCTCAATCTTTTTGCTTTGTTCCTGAAGCTGCTTGTCCACGTCATAAACCCATGACCATGCAAGCCTCTTCTTTAACAGCTGCACCTTTTGAGATATTTCTTCTACGTGCTCCATGTTTTTAATTTTTTCTTGCAACTCCTTGATTTCATTTTGGATTGGTCTTATTGAAGATTCCAGCTCATTAACAACTTCATTTGCATCAACCAGCTGACTATTGATATTCTTCAGGAGATCGTCCACTTGATGAAGCAGAGTAGCCTTAAAGAAAAACTGAGGAACCCATAGTTAGAAAAAGCAGAAGATTGAGCCCAACATGCATTAACAAATACATCAGCAAAACTTGTTCCTATATTCAACTTCTTACCTTGAATTTATCTTTGTCATTCCCTGAATGCAAAAATTCTCTGCTTTTATCTTGACTCATAATTACACATGGATTCTCGACATCAATCTGCAGAATATAAAGCACAATATTCTGAGAAAATCAAATGGAATGGGTTATAAGTTTTTAAGCAAGTGGAATACATGCACTAATAAACCTCTTCATTTTTCAGACGCGCGCGCGCACGCACACACGCGCGCGCACGCACGCGCACACACACACACACACAGAGATCCACTGTATCAGCAGGTACGCAGATTGTTAATATGAAATTATCACAATGTTTTGAGCCAAGTAAAGAAGGAAGCATTATGCTTGAATGCCACAGCATGATAATCCAACCATTCCATATTATCTTTTGCAAACAAACTATGGTCCCTTCTTTCTTGAACAAATAAAAACAACAAAACAAAAGATGGCATAAAGTCGGCATATAGCACCATACAATACTCACATTGAAATGTTCTACAAGCTCCCGTAGATCCTCCCTGCGACTAGCTACCTTTCTTCCTGCCAAATAACAGAAATCAAGTGAATACCACGACCTCTACCATTAACTCATTAACATTTAGATATCATCAAAGAATTCACCAAATAAGCATTTGATAGTAACTCAATAATTCCTTTGCACAAGCCTGTATTCCATTTTGCAGTGAACATGAAGGCAGAGAAGGCAAAGAATGTACGAAGAATTGCAAAATCAACAGTGTTCAAATTTGCTTCAATTGGATGTCCGCAGTGAAATTTAATCATAAGCTTGATAAATAACCGCCAAACCGGGCAGACAAATATGATGAAAATGAACTCCCTCCACCCACACAACACAAAACAAAAGGACAAATGTCAGATCGGGAAGAACCAGAAACAACTGGCAGCATCTGCAATCAAATCAGCCTCAGAAAGTAACGTTAACCGCTAAAAATAACCCTTCATTTAAGGCATCTAGGAAATTTATTGTCTCAGTCTTGATATTTTAAGGAACGCAAAAATATGGATAACAAAATATGTACTAACATTTTCACACAACTAGGTCACAAAAAAATTAGGATAAGCACTTGGCAAACAGATGTCAACATCACACGGGCACATAAATGCGAGTAAAAACTCTCATTTCCTTCTCTATCTCTACTTCTGAAATATAAATAGACATGCAATTCCAGCAAGCAATAATTCAGATAGCATAAAAGAAGAGTGAATAAAAAACCTTGATGATTCTTCAAGACAAGAGAACTTGTCGTTTCCGAAATCCTGCGTTCTATTATTATCACGTCGCCATATAAATCTGGCTTAAAAGCATCATCCCCTTGATTTTTAATCTGAAGATCAACAACAGCATAACTGCAAATAAACAAGTAACAGTTAGCCCCCCCGAGGAAGACTTCACCAAGAGATACAATTTTTTGAGATATTGAATATTACAGCACCACCATAGGAGCCCAACACTGGAAGAATAATAGCTGAAAATGAGAATTTTATTTACCAGTAAAGAGTGAGGCATAGAAGTTAGCCACAATGTTTTCAATGCCCAATATCACTTAAGCATGCTAAGTTTTTTGGTTTTCCGCATTCTTTTATTTCCCGTGATTCAAGAAAACAAAAAATTACATACACTAGCAGAAAATACTGTATATCTTTCCAGTTTCCAGTTCAAAGTAGAAACTGACACCAGCACAAAACACATAATTCTGTTTGCAGTTCTTATACTTATGGTAAAAGCCCTCGCTCAGCCTTTGTAGGGCTATGAGTCATTGGCCAAGTCCATGATCTTAAAAATGGTATGAACACCTTTAATTACATCAATCACCATTGAACATCCAATAGGATCTGACAACTCATCTTCCCAACTATATACAAAATAACCCAAATAGATACTAACAAAGGGCTTCAGTTCAAGTAACGCTAGAATTTCCTCTTCACTGCAAAATGTCAGCAAGTCCAGAGAAAGGATAGACGCATTCGTAGAATGTAACAATACTTGACAGTCCTAATTGCTCACTATTACCAACAACCGTCGGCATTAACAATCAGTCATACCCTTGCTGCAGAGTCAACTTATAAGTGGACCTTGATAACTGTGTCAACTATATATCAGTAATAACTAATAAACTATAAGAATCTTATAATGCCATCTTTCTTGAAGCTCGTGGGCAACAGAGATAAAGATGTAATTATCAGTCCAAAAGAAGCCTTTCCCCAAGCAAAAACCCAATTCTAAGTACTCATCCCCGGAAGTCAAATGGTAAAAAGAAGGGGATTCATTAGCTCGTTATTCAGAATGAATCAGTGAAATGACAGAATCTATAAAAAAAAATTATTCAACAGGCTCTGGAAGGAATTTCAGGAGGACCCTCAAAATTCTAGCAATATCATTCTGCAACCACGTGTGTGGGTTACAAGTATCCAAGATCTCCTCCCATGAGCATAAAACAAGACTATCACCATCTGTTACCTAGTTACCATCAACTTATCAGGTGTCAAGCTAACAATAGCCAAAGAGGTTATCCTTATAAACTCTGACAATGTTTAAATTTGGTTAAATAGTTCAAAATCACGAGACTAACATATAAAAACCCCAAAACAAATAATTAGGGATAAACGAGAAAACAAATGGACAATTTTTTTTTACAAACCTGCACCCAGTCTTTATGAAATCCTTCAATGTGGCCGCCCTCTGCGTGCCTTTGGCTCGACACCCAAAAGCAACACACAGTGCAGTGAGTATCGCACTCTTTCCACCTATTCACGTCAAAATCATACTATCAAACACAATGCTTCACGTAAACACTTCTACATACACAAACACGTAGAGAGAGAGAAACTCACTTCCGTTTTGGCCAGTGACGAAATTGATCCAGTCGCCCAACTCGATTTCCAAGTTACTGTGACACATGAAGTTCTCCAAACGGATCTTCTTGATTATCCCCGCTTGATAGTTGTACGGGTCACCGGTTGGTTCTGTGAAAGCCCTAGAATCTTCCATTGTGTCGTTTCTAGGGTTCTTTAGAGAAGAAAGAAGCAGGAACGGAGACTGGACGAGAGAGTGAAACGGAAGTAACTTGCAGAAACCTAATCGAATGGGGAGAGGTGTTTGCGACTCTCTCTCTCTCTCTCTCTCCCTCTCTCTCCTCTGTCTCTCCCTCTTCCTCTCTCCAGTAGATGAAGCTAGGGTGGGAAATATGGCGGGAAGAAGTTTTCACTGTGGAGCTGATTAGTACAACTGAAATAGGAGTAAAATTGCACATTTGCACTGTCAGGCATTAGGAATGCGACAAATATTAAAATACCAAAAAAACCTAGGAAAATTATTTCTCCCGTCCCAAAAAATTTGGCCTTTTTTAGCCGTCCCAAAATATAAGACCAATTTAAAATTTTCTACAAAGAAAAGTTAGTAAATCCCATTTCCACCCTTGATATGCTTTTTAATAATCAAAACAATGAGACCAAAAGAAAATTATTTGAAAATTTTTAAGTTTAAAGTACGTTTTAAAATTTTGAAAAATGTATCTGATTACATTGGTGGCAATATTTTCCGCTTTACAAAAAATAATTTAAATTCAAAACTTGATTAACTCCTATTTTATTAGAGTCAACTAATGAATGACAAACATGAAAAGTTACAATTTTTTGGTAACAATGTGTATTGTACATAAAATTTGAAAATTTGTAAGTGGGGTCAAACTTTTTAAGACGGAGGGAGTAACACATGTCCACGGCACATGTTAAAGTTGAAAGAGTGTGTTTTTTATAGTAGTTTTAGTGTAATTTAGTTTTAGAGATATGGGTAATAAGTAGAGAGAGGATAGCCGATAAAAAAAAAAAGTAGAGAGAGGATAAGGGTAATAATCAAAGAGAGAAGTAAGGAGTAGAAAGAGATAGAGAGAGAGAGAGAGAGAGAGAGAAATGAGAGTAACAATTAGATATAGGGGTAATAATTGAAGAGAAAAGAATAGAGTAATGATTACAAAACTAAACTAAAATTAAACTAAGGGGGTGTTCCACTAAGGTAGTTTTGTTTTAAAACTGCCTTGGTTTTTAGTGTTATGTGATGTATTGTGAGAGGATGACTTGTCTTGATTTTTGAGAAAAACTAGTTTTTGGAAAAAACTAGTTAGTGGAACACCCCCTAATTATGAAACGAACAGAGCTGTTAAAATTTGTGAAAAGTTTATAAAATTAGATATAAATATATTGACAAATATAAAAAGTACATTGGAGTGAGTTTTTTTATTTATTTTATCTCTTATGTGTTTATTGTGTACCTAGTAACAAGACCCTACAAACTACAAACATGACCAACAATTTGGGACAGATGGAGTATATATTAAGTGCCCATCAACACCTTCACGTGTTAAGTGCATTAGTGGGCTCCTGAAATAGTTTTTAGGTGAGTCTCGTAATATTTAGCAACTCATTTATTTATTTATTTATTTTGCCATTCGTCATTCCTAATATACTAAATGGGGGAAGTTCCTAATGATTGCTAGTTGGCATAGCTCCTACCACATTAACTAAGTTTAAAGATGGAGTTTGGAGCAACGAGAAGAATGAGAGGGGAATGGGGGATTCACTTATAATTTTTTGTGCATAAATTATAAATTGGACCTCACTCTTGCTTATGTGTCTACTTTAGGAGCCAAATTTTAGGAGCCCACAATGGATGCCATAAGTCACAAAATTCGCATGCGTGAGCAAGAGCAGTCCCAAGAATGTGAAAGTGTCTTTAAAACACATCTTAACATACTAAAATTCGCAAGTGCGAGGATTGAGTGCGCAAGTGCAATGTAAGGATTGAGAGTTTGAGCATGGGGCATTTTGGAGGATTATGTGACTTTAAGACTCATGTGGTGCCCCAAGCCACTTCCCCGCCGCACATGGATGTGAAGTACACAAATATATTTAGTGCCCCTTAGCACCACCATGTGTTGTCTAGGTCTCCACCGTACATTAATATGGATCTCAATACTACTAAGTGTATGTACTCTACGTCAATGTGTAACAAAGAATAGGTCTACGACATCACATAACAATCTCTACAAACACTGAACAATATCTTGTGAAAATTGGCCTTATTTGAAGGGTGAACTAATAATGTTTTGTGTGAAAATAGAAGTAGACGAATAAAAATATGAGATATTTATTTCTCATCTAATCACTCAATTCAAAAATTCAAAAAGGCCATACTTAACAAAAGGTTAGCTCAATTAGTTACGACCCATGTATGATGGGGATGCACATTGGCCCACCAGTCCTTCCAACCAGTTCGTTTTTTTAATGGTTTAGGATACATATTTAGTCTCATCGGCTTGGGTTGGGTTTAGTTTTTAAGCTGGTTTAGTAAACGGGTTAGGTTTGGGAATACCTCTTTAAAACAAACCCGGCCCCACCCAAAATAAAATAATGACAATGATGTTCATTCTATATTTATACAATGAACAAAAATTAAAAAGAAAAAAATCCACTACCATACTTATATATACACATTATCCTATTTTTTTAAGCATATTTACATTTATATTATTGGTCGTCGTATGATTATTGTAAACTCTAATTTATAATAGTGGGAATGATTAGTTTATACTTTTGTACTATACTTTAGAAAAATAAATGGGCCAATTGAATGGACTTGAGAAATGAAATTTTAAGAGGGCCGGATTTAGAAATATTAGATGTAGCCCAATTACTAATAGAGATCATAATTTTGCTAAATTGTTGCAATGTGGTGATCAAGTGGGATACAGATCAAGGCCACCTAATCTTGCTTCTGCGTCGGACCGCTCACCGGGCCTTGCCTGGCCAAAAGAGGGTTGATGTCACCAATTCAAGAAGAAGAGTTTCACCATTTCCCTTTTTCTTTTTTTTTTTTTTTAAACAGTTGGTTGCAGTGGAGGCTTGTGAATTTTCGAGCTCGGCCTTCTATGGGTATAGTTAAGTAATAAGTAAGACTCCCTTTAGTCAATGAAGCCAAGGTACGATAATGTGTTACTACATCATATTTCTTCCAACAAGCTGTCATGGAAATCGAATATAAATATTCGTTGTGACATTTTAGTGATCCCCGTATTTTAATTATTTATTTCAAATCAACTCTCAGAATAAAAAATGTGTGCTCAAGTGGTCTCGTCTGTATGCCAACCCAAATCGATGATGGAGCTAATTCCCTGTCTCCCACTTAGAAAAATGGCAACTACTTTTTATTTGTTTAGGAAAATAGGAATGAAAGTGAATACACCGGAGATTGGTTTTTAGTGTTAATATATGTGTGTATTTTAATGAAAATATGGTTCCCTTCCAAAAATAATCTTAGTCACAACCATGATTGGTAACATATATGGTAAAGCTAACAAATCATTCCAACTCCCATTTTGAATTTGAGATAGACCAAGGTGCCACAAATTAAACTAGTACCTATTTGACTACACTAGAAAAATGATATAAACAGAGCAACATTGAACCAGGAATGTATCATCGAGGGTTCTACGCGAGCAAGCCAGAGCGATACCTTAGTGGTTAGCTCCAAACATATCACTATGCCAAACAAAGGAAATTTTTGGTGGCCTAGATAAGCTTGGCTACATAAAAAGAAGTTAGCTTATAGACTATTAATTTTGTGTATGAAATGATCCAATAACAATTATATGTGTCACAATAGCATGATATGGAAATAAGTGGGCCGATGCTATACTTTGAAAGATAGTCATGAAAATAAATAGATGCAATGAAAAGAATTTCAAATAGACCAGGAGGTTATTTTACATAAAGTTCATAATAGACTCTTGCTAGCCAAGAAAAACAATAAAAAGAAAATTAAAAAGACTAAAAATAAAAGATTTTTCTTAACCTACTTATAGAAATCAAGACTAATATCTAACTAAAAAAACATGCCAAAACAAATGGCAGAAAATTAAAATATCCTAAATCAATCTATTATTAAAATAATGTTTCCATAAATTAAAACCATTACGCCCTGTTTGTTAGCGGTATGTGTATATGAGAGGGGAAGGGGGATAAAATAAGAGGGGGATATAGAGGTAGATATAGTTGGAGGAGATATTATTTTAGAATGGGAGATAAAAAGTTACTTGTTTATTTTGTTATTGTAGAAGAGGGATATGAGAGGTTGGATAATGTGAAGTTTGTGAGATTCCCATTTTATCTCATATTAAAAAATGAAAAAGTGGGGTGGTACTCTCTTTCTCTCTCCTGCGTTTGCTGCCTTCATAGAGCACATCTCTCTCTCTCTCTCTCTCTCTCTCTCTCTCCCGTCAGTGGTGGGTGATAGCTCACAAGGGTGGGTTGTAAAAAGGGCCAGATATAATATAACCTGGGGGGGGGGGATGTTTTCTAAAACTTATCCATGCATATCCACGCATATATATATATATATGGGAAACAAAAACATAACAAACAAAGGATACACTCTACCCGAATATGTATATCCGGTCAAATCTTATATCCCTCACCTATATACTGCAAACAAACAGGGCGTTAGGTTCTTGTCCTGTATCAAGGCCCCAAAAGAAGGTAATGCCATCTTACGAAAAAGTAATGTCATCCTTATCAGTTATCAACATGTGATGATCACCTTACCAAAAAGTGTATTGCCGATGTAGGACCTACATTATTTCAACCAATAAGAAGAAGGATAATGTTCACCCTCTTTTAAGGAGAGTGGTTAAAATCACACTCACATGGACTAGATTATATTCTTTTTAGGGATTTCTCCCCGTAGTTTTTTATTTCGTTGTATTTACTACTCCATTTATGATCATTTAAAAAAAAAAAGGGCAGTACGGCAATTTCCAAGCACAAGCTAATATTTATATTGTTTTGAACTGAAAAGGAAAATAACTTCGATTTTTTGCAGTCCGATGTTTGGGCTTTACGGGCTTGAATGATTTTATAGTCCTTTAACTTGTTAGGTCTCATATTGTGAATTCCTCGAGGGAAAAAATCACAATGATCTGGTTTTGTTATAAAATGATTTCATTAAATAAATTTCCTTCAAATAAATTGATTTTTATTTTTGAAGTTATAATTGTCTAGTTGTCGTCTGCTACTATTTTTTCCCCATATACATATGAAATGGACCTGGCTTCCCTGGTTGATTGGAAAAAAGCCTTAGCCATTCATCTCAACAATCAATGTCGGGTACTTTCTCGCAAATCTAATCAAATTCTTTTTTTGAAGCCTGAGATCACACAAACCGCACTTTTGGACTGCATACGAGCCGTTTCCCGGTGAAATCCAATGATAGGTGCCAAATTAGGGGTGCACAAACACTGGGCCGAGCGGTTCGGGCCGACTTATACTATTTAATAACGAGATTTGTGCATCCTCAAGCCTGGCCCATCATAATCAGGATTCATTTTATATGCCTAAGCCCGACCCAATTTAAAAATGTTAATTTGCTAAGCCCGTCCAACGAGCCCATTTATTTTTCTAACGCATGATATCACAAACATAAATTAATCAATTATAAGATCGAGAAGACCTACAACCAAAAGATTAAGGAAATTCAACAAAAGGAAAAGTAAAAAACTGTTCAAAAGAAAAGATGAGATATTGAAGAGTAAACAAAGATTATCGCACTCTTGAATAAGAGATCAAGAGACCTTACTAGATAAGAGATGAGTAGATGCGCCCCTTTATCAAGACAAACAAACCCTAGGTTCCAGCGGTATATATATAGATTAAAATAAAAATAATTATTTAAATCGGACCGGGCCGGGCTGGGTTGCGCCTTAGAAGAATTTTCCAAACCCGGCCCAATTAATAAACGGTCTTAAAATGTCAATCCAGCCTAGCCTCTGGGCCTAAATATTTTTTCCAAACCCTAAAGAAACCACGCTGGGTTCGGCGGACTGGGCATTACGAGAACCATATTGCAGGAAATATGGCAAAGGCATTATGTCATGTGCGAAAATATTGCCAACCTTTTGACAACGAAGACATGCCTTATAAAAATCATGGACATCCTTAAAAATTGTGGACCAATAAAACTCGCATTGCAAGACATTCGCCGCAGTCTTCTTGCCAAATCAAACTAGATTTTTCATGTCCAAACTTGGGGTCTGAGCCAAATCATTCTAGTGGGTCGAGAGCCCAAACAGCCCAAGTCATTGTAGTGGGCGAGAGCCCAACAGTATGGTGCATTTATGTGTGGACGTAAAGAATGAAAGAATTCGATACCACAAAAAACACTGCCGATTTATGCAATAATTCTACGGGTACTGAGCACCGACGATGCAAGATGGACATGCGAGGCATACTTCCGGATTCGTGTTTCTTACCATTCATGTTAGAATAATCACTACGCGCACACAATAATGAATATGAAAACAGTAAAGAATTGAACACAAGAATTTACTTGGTTCCCCAAGATCGGGTGCATGCACGGGAGCGAGAGCGAGTCTGTACTATTCTGATCAAAATCGGCTAGGGTTATTACAATAGAGAGTTTATATAGTCATACTCTATTCCAACCCTAATAATTCCGTACCGTACCGCAGGGGCACCCCCCAATTATTCGGCCCTACGGGCCACTATCTGGCCTTTTATTAGAACTTCTTGGTATCTCTCCATATGAGCCGCAAGTTCCAACAATTCATTAATTTTAAAATATTTTTCCACGTAGTTTGTTGAAAAATTAGCTCAATCAAATACCTGCAAGTGCTTGGTCTAATATGCCAATTTTTATTAAGAATCTAATATCGTATAACGTTGGATCAAACACTTGTAATTTCTGTCCCTTCTTGCCAAGTAATTGCAAATGAAAATCAAATTGAGGCCGCAGCGAAACTCATGTTCCGTTTTTCGTTAAATATGAGGGTTAACCAGAACGGGCCCTTCTGTGGGGAGCAAAATTTGGGAGCCGAAATGGCCGGTTTGGTCGCTTCGGCCCAATGCCGGCCCTGGACTCACATATTTATGGACAATGGTGAAAAGAAGGATTCGGTTATCCAAAGGATAAAATGCTCTGAAAGCCCCCAAAATGGCTTGTGTTTTGTCTAGATGGAAATAGCTCCAAATTTTGCTATTTCATGTAGTATTACTGATTTCCTTTGGTATTGATGTACTCTTGTACCCGTATAAAGATGTTACTAAGAAATTGATACCTGTTTTGCGGAAAGGAATCTAGAAGTAAAATGATTAAAATCTTAAAAAACTTTGCGAAAGACAAAAATAATCCAAAATAGATAGATTTTTTAGATTTTTTTTATAGACTTTTTAGATTTTTTTTTTCTTTATTAAAAAATAGTTTGGTTCATATGTTTTTATTTTTCTGATTCATCCTGTCGAGACGAATCAATAATTTCCAAAACAATAACGACGCAAAACTAACAAATGCGATTTGTTTTATAATGATTAAAAATAATTCGGCTTAATTATTAAGCCAAAACACCCTAATAAGTCTATAATCCTATCTGGATATGAAAGTGTCTTACAAGTTAGATCCCTGTTGGTTTGGACTTCGACAGAGAAAAGGAAATCCTACTCCTATTTGCTACTAATTTTGTTTCGGCTGCCTAATTAATATATGCTTCAGGGGAAAAAGAATGTAGTTTACAAATCCAAATGTGATTATCAAAACCAAGTTTAATCACTATAGGATTAGGATTTCATTATCAGCTATAAATTAACTCGTCTGCTCACATACTCTCATCTACAAATTTCGTCTTCTCATTGTTTAAGCACATATTCTTCCAATAAAATTTTAGATTTTTTGGTGGCTTAAGCAATCAACTTAGGGTTAGAAACCATGTATTCTGTGAAGAAACCCATAATGATTCGAGAGGTATGGGCTAAGAACTTGGAGGACGAATTGTCTTTAATTGATCTAGTTCTTTCCGAGTATCCATACGTTGCCATGGATACTGAATTTCCGGGGACAATCTTCCATCCAAATCTCGAGAAACATCAACTCTCTCACCTCTCTCCCGACGAAAACTATTATGTCATGAAGGCAAATGTTGATGCTCTCAAGCTCATTCAGTTAGGTCTCACCCTCTCGGACTCCGATGGGAATCTCCCTGGAACCCATTATTCATACGTTTGGCAATTCAATTTCCGAGATTTCGACATCGATGTCGATCCCTACTACGAGGATTCCATCAATCTGCTGAAAAAACAAGGAATCAATTTTCAGAAGAACAAGAAATATGGCATTGACTCAATGAAATTTGGGAGTCTTCTTTTGAATTCAAGAATCTTTTCATGTTTTCCATCAATGGTAACTTGGATCACCTTCCACAGCGCCTACGATTTCGGATTTTTGCTTAAGATTTTGACACAGAGAGAGTTGCCGGAGGATCTTTGCACGTTCATGAGATTGATGAGTTCCTACTTTGGCGGGGCTGTTTATGACATAAAGCATATGATGCAAAACTGTCCTGGATTATATGGTGGATTGGAAAGGGTGGCCAAAACTCTAGAAGTTGATCGTGTGGTTGGAAATAGTCATCAAGCTGGTTCAGATACTTTACTCATCCTGCAAACATTCATGAAACTAAGAGACCTGTACTTTGGTGGAAAAGCAGGAAAGCAAGTTTTTGAATTTCAGTCTGCGTTGTATGGATTGAAGCTGGAAGAGTAAGCATCGGTCTTCATATTTTGTCTCATAGGTATGTCGTTAGCGTGATAGTGAGTTAGGTTATAACGAGTCGATAATGGTCAATTAGGAACCCTAGACCACTGGGCTAGAATCAGGGCCAGTAAAGTATGCGTCCTCAATTTTCAATTTTGTGCACCAATTATTTTGGACCAAATTGGTAGAACACGTTTATTCACTAGTTTTGGACATGCGTTCCTACATGTTGCTTTTATTCTGGACATTGTGTCTGCCATGTTAGTATTTAATTTGGTGACTTTTCAACTATGGTAATGCAATTGTTGATACAAAATTATTCCACCGTTCACTCTTTTAGTAAGAGAGAGGAGGGCTTTTATGACTCAAAATTAAAGAGAAACGATTTAATGTCGACAATTTTTTGTTTTTGGTCTAAGATAATCCTGGAAGGAAAAAAATACAAAACACAAAATATAATAGACCTATTTGAGTTAACAAACATATCTCAACCCTTGATTGCGGAGATGGACGTTCAGATTGATGGACTACAACTCTACAGGCTCCCCAAATCCATAAAATAGACCTATTTTAGACCACCCCAAATCCATAAAATAGACCTATTTTAGACCATTGTGCTACGAGGGACCGTTTAATGTCTATAGTATTTGTCAGACAATGTCGTAAGTGAGAGCCTTATAACGTGGGGTAATTATAGATATCACTTTTGGAAAGGGGCCTCCATCCTAAAAAAAATTAAAGTACTGTGATAGCCTTACAACGGATTTTTTATTTTTTATTTTTTGGTACAATGGAAGTTCAAAAACACCAGCAGAAAACAAAAAACAGCAAAGACTAGCAAACGCTAGTCTCTAAATTGCCCTACACCCAGGGCATCTTCCAACACAAGAATGCGAATAGATTGAGGGGAGTCCTCTAAAACCATCAATGGGCCCACTTGTTTAGCTCCAAGGTGTGCGAGATGATCAAGACGATTTGGAATATCTGCTAATAGGCCAAGAGAGACAAATTTGAGTAGACATTCTTTTGTCTTATTATCTAGATGACTGTTTTTGTTTTTCGGAATTTTTTGTTTCGGTTTTTGTCGTAATTTTTTAGATTAATTATTCGTATTGATGAGAGGAATCAGAAAAATATAACTGGATAGAAGTTAAAAAAAAAACTCATATAAAACAAAACTTTAGACGAAATTAAAATTATGTTAAAACAAAACTCTTCTGTCTTTAGTGAATTTTTGTTGTCAAAATTTTTAGACTCAGAGGATGGTTAATCCTAAAAATATATCGCGAATTTAACAAAAAATTGAGAAAAATGAATAAAACACGAAAACTAAAAAGACAAAAGAATAGATACTGAGAGTAAGGTTTGGCCTAACAAGTTGGTTAGCTTATTTTTTCGTCTTTATTTGATTTTTTTTTGCATTTTTTAGTTTTGCATCGGCTTTTTGTGTATTATTAGTTCATCTCGGCAAGAGGAATCCAAAAAGTAAAAAATTATGACCAAAGCTTAATTTTTTTTGAATAAAAACAAAAATAAGCAAAAAGTCATCTTTTTACACTTTTTTCGATCTTATTCAAAAAATTGAGGGTTCTAATCATAATCTCTTACCTTTTTGGATTCCTCTAGTCGAGACGAACCAACAATACTCAAAAAAATCGATATAAAAATAACAAACGCAAAAAAAAAATCAAATAAAGACGGAAAAAAAAAAAGTTAAGCCAACTTATTTATTTCGACCAAGTCGTGTAAGAGTCAAACGAGTGCCAATTTGTGAAAGGGATCATACCATGAAAAGTTCATACATTTAAAAAACATGTATTGTGTTCTGCCAACAAAATATGTCGCTTTTAGTGTTTTTTTTCCTAAATGGCTAAATGTGGTGGAATTGTTCTAGTCGTGGCATTATAGGACTGCAAATGAACTGAGCTGCTCGCGAGCAGCTCATGGCTTGACTCGTTAAGGCAAGGCTCGGCTCGGCTCGGTTTGATAAGTAAACGAGTCGAGCTCAAGTTCAATTTTCAAGCCCGCTTAGTTAACGGGCTCGCAAACGCTCGGCTCGATTGCATAAGCTCGGTTTGTCAAGTAAATTACCCTAGCTCGGCTCGTTTATGATCGAGCTGAGCTTGAGCTCAATTTTTCGGCTCGTTTACTGAACGGGCCGAGCTCGAACACTATAAAGCTCAGCTTGTTTGCACGGTTGCACCCCTGTGGCAATAACAATATACCGGGGAGGTACGCTCGGTCCCTCATTACAAAAAAGTACTTCCCCAGTAAACTTTACCCGATGAAACATATTGGATGAAATTCTTTTATTGCGCCAAAGAGAGACAGAAAATACAAAATAAACTTCTAAAGTAAATTACCTACATTTGGTTGTGTTTGTAAAGGAAATTAAGAAATAATTGAAGATGTTAATTGAATTTAAACTCTTCATCGTTACGTTACGCATCCATTGAAGATATAAAGAGGGTAGCATTACAATAAGCTTGGGCTGTGAAATCATTACCCAAAGGCACGTTTCAAAGGCTACATCATGACCCTGGTTTGACTTATTATTGTCACCATAATTAAGCCTGGTTTGGAAGTAATGGAATCCAAAGAAAGTCCTTTCGGTTATAGTGGGTAGGTTTAAGCTAAGTCCCATAATGCGCGGGCGCATGCGTTCGTGAGAACAGAAATGCAAGCGTGAAAGCGTCTTTTAAAAACGTTCTAAACTACTAAAATTCACGAGGGCGGGAATTGAGAGCGCGAGTGTAGAGCGATGATAGAGAGCGGGAGCGGATGGCTTTCTAGGGATCCTGTAGTGCGGCATCCTGCCGAAATGAAAATTCGAACCGAGGATCCTGTAGTGCGGCTTTCTGGGAATCCTGCAGAAATGCTGCAGAAATGCAACCGTGAAAGCGTCTTTTAAAAACATTCTAAACTACTAAAATTCACAAGGGCGGGAATTGAGAGCGCAAGTGTAGAGCGATGATAGAGAGCAGGAGCGGATGGCTTTCCGGGGATCCTGTAGTGCGACATCCTGTCGAAATGAAAATTCAAGCCATTGATTACCAAGATAAACGGCTCGGATTCTGCACTATAACCCTGCAATGCAATGCGGCTCCGCAGTATAGGAACCCAAATTTGAGAAGAAGTAGGAAAAGATGCTGGTTGGTCTACTCACAGTTCTACTTGGATCACTAATAGCAACCTTAATCTCATAGTT
Source organism: Vaccinium darrowii (assembly GCA_020921065.1). Classification (NCBI taxonomy): domain Eukaryota; kingdom Viridiplantae; phylum Streptophyta; class Magnoliopsida; order Ericales; family Ericaceae; genus Vaccinium; species Vaccinium darrowii. Next base: position 13,382,774 of record CM037161.1, read on the forward strand.
ATGGTAACAAAAGCACCAATTTTAATGAGCACAACTCAATAATGCACATAGTAGGAAGCAAAATCAGAATACATGGAATTCCATTGCCAACTTCAAAAGGAAAACAACTCACTTCTGACTTATCCTATACCAATCGCCCCAATTTGGAAAAAAGCAAAGGGAAAAAAAAAAAAACACCCAGTAAAACCATTTATATTAACATTCGATAATAGGTTTCTGAGCCAAAGGAGCGTCTCCGCCACCGCCGCCGCCTCTGATCACATTGTCACTTCCGGGTGACTTCCGCTTAGGCTTGGCCTCTTGCAACATCGACACCACGTCCCTCATTGAGGGCCGCTCGGCAGGGTTCCGGCTTGTGCAAATCAACGCGATCCTTAGCACTAGCATCATTTCCTCCCTCACCGACGCGCAGGATGCCCCAGCATTTTTGTCCAGCACGTCGACAAGTCCGTTTTTGGCCTTGATTTTGGTCCTCAACCAGTCCACAATGCTGTTCCCCTCACCGAATTCCGAATCCACCGATCTCTTTCCCGTTAGTATCTCCATCAACACCACCCCGAAGCTGTATATATCACTCTTCTCGTCAACTTGCAATGTGTAAGCATATTCTGCAAAATCAAAACACATTTCTTAATACTTCCACCAACATATATAATGAATTTATTTTCAAAATCATGAACCGCCCAAGTTGTTTTGACTTTCATGCAAAGTCACCCAGTGGGCTGAGAATGAGGCAGCAGTTCATAGGCTTTTGCACCGTCTGATCTTAAGGTCATACGTAAGAAAATCTTGGTGGGGCTAACTAAACAAGAAAAGCAGAACTAAAAAGAAAAAGGGACCTTCATTCACGCGCAATAACGAATGAAAGTATGTGCGCAGTGCGCCTGTGGCCCTATGGGGTACATCTTTGTTTCCGTTTCCGACGGTTTAAATTGTTTGTCCGAGTCACCTTACACGTAGTTCGATAATTTTTTTTTTCCGGTCCAATTAGATGCAGTCCATCCACACCACACTGAGACTTGTGGATTTAAAAGAAATTACTTTACTGCAACAAGACCCCAAAAATTGAATCCTAATCAATTATGTAGAGAACAAACACACAAATTAACCGGACTGTCCTTGGGGCGAAAACCGAGGGGTACAGTGCACCACACCCACAGTCCCTGAAGGGCCCGCGTTACACCACCAGCGAAATTTATAGCACGAGGATAAAGGTTTAAGATGTTACTAGTGAAAACTTAATTCTGATGTCGTCAGACAACAAAACGAACTGAACAAACAAATGACAAAAACAGCATATGATTAGGCCCACACACAGTAAACATGATGTATCGTTACAAGAACAAAACGAAGAAAATCAGACACGTACCTGGTGCAATGTATCCGTAGGACCCAGCGATGACGGACATCGACTCGTCGCACTCGATCAACTTGGCTACACCGAAATCGGCCACCCGCGCCTCCATCTCGCCATCGAGCAATATATTGCTCGGCTTCAGATCGCGGTGCACGATCACCGGATCGCAGTCGTGGTGCAAATAACAAATCCCTTGAGCCACCCCCAAGGCTATCTTGTACCGAGTCAGCCAATCCGCCACCAAATTCTCGCCCTTGTTTTTCCCGTGCAACAAGTCGTCTAGGCTTCCGTTTGGCATGTACTCATAAAGCAGCATCGTGCACTCGTTGTTGGTGCAGCACCCTAGCAACCTCACGATATTCCGGTGCCTCACGTTTCCCAACACATCCACCTCGGCTAGCACCCCCCGTCTTCTCCTGATCGTTTCCTTGTGTTTCCCCCACAACTTCTTCACCGCTATGATCTCGCCACCTGGCATCTCCGCCTTATACACAGTCCCCGTGGATCCCATTCCGATGATCTTATCGGTCATCGATAGGCACTCCAACACATCATCCGCCGTGAAATTCAACCGCTGGAAGGCAGTTAATTTCCACGGCCCGATCTCACAGTCGTTCGTGGACAACCTCCGACGGCTGTAGCTCGCGTGGAAGCACTTGCTACCCGCGATGAGCACAAACAGTCCAATCCCAAACGCTGCCGCCATGATCCACACAATCGCGCCGGCGGTCCTCTTCGTCTGCGGCCGGACCTCCACCGCTCCGTCCTCCATTCCCTCCGTACCGCACGGTTTCTGTAAAATTCTACCGCAAAGACCGGCATTGCCGATAAACGACGTGGGATGGAGGTTGGGAAAAATAGTCCCCGCCGAAGGAATCGGTCCAGTGAGCTGATTATAAGACACGTTGAAACTCTCCAGTGTCCTACAGTTATTGAAACTCGAAGGTATCACCCCCGTCAAATTATTATACGACAAATCAACGTCGGTGATCGACGGGAGCGTCGAGATCTCCGACGGTATCATACCAGAAAGCGAATTGCCACGCAAATTCAAGCAAATCAGCTTCTCGCAGTGATCCACATCCCGAGGTATGCTTCCGTCTAAATCGTTTCCTTGTAATTCGATCTTGTACAAGCTTTCACATCCCGTAAAATTCGGTATTTTACCTTTAAGCTTCGACGTTTTGGCCGAAAATATCTTCAAATTCGGCGAACTCCATATATTATCAGGCAAATTCGTACCGAACGAGTTTTCCGATATGTTCAAGTACTCTAGCACGGCGGCATTGCCGAAATCTCTGGGGATTTCTCCGCTGAAATTATTTGAACTCAAATCCACGAACGTCAGATTTGACAAAGAACCGAATCCAGACGGGATAGAGCCGTTGAGATTGTTGTCTTGGATTCTAAACCTCGACAAGGTTGAGCAATTTGCAAGCGATGAAGGAATCTCACCGACGAAGTTGTTCCCGAACAGAATGAGTTTCACTAGCTTGTTTCCAAGGCAGAGATTGGGAGGCACCGGACCGGCGAGCGAATTCGACGACACGTCCAGTTTCTGCAAATTCCCGTTCGATCCTAACCTCTGTGGCAATATCCCGGTTAGAGAATTATTCCAGAGAGACAGTAATTGGAGGTTTGGAAGGTCACCGATGCCGTCCGGTATTTCGCCGCTTAATTTGTTGTTCATTAGGCTCAAAACGATAAGCTCTTTGAAACCAGAGACTCCGTCCGGAATATGCCCTGAAAGATAGTTGTCGGACAAATCAAGAGACTTCAACGCCGTCAGTTTTTCAAAACTCGACGGAATTTTGCCGGTGAAGCCGTTTGCAAACAGCAAGAGCGATTCGAGTTTGGTTAGGTTGGAGAGTTGAGGGGGGATCTCGCCCGAGAGGTGAGCATTAGAGACGTCCATGTAGTTCAAATTTGACAATTTACCAAATTCTGAAGGAATACCGCCGGTGAACTCGTTGTAACCGATCTCCAACCGCTCGAGCTGGGCTAAGGAACCCAGCTTAGATGGGATTGGACCGGTTAGGAGATTCCCGGCTAGATACATGAAACTTAAATTCCGAAAGTTTCCGTAACTAGCCGGGATTTCTCCCTCGAAGTAGCTCCCTCCGAGGTTGAGGTACTCGAGGGAGGGAAGACGGGTGATCTCCGCCGGCAGAGGGCCAGTGAAGCTGTTGCTGTAAGCATTGAAAACAGTGAGGAAATTGAGCTTGGATATTCCATCTGGGAATGTGGAATTGAAATTGTTGTGATTAATGTCGATGGTTCTGAGGTACGGGAGGTCGAAAAAGGAGGTCGGAAGTGGCCCGTCGAAGGAATTAGAGCTCAAATTGAGGTGGTGCAGGTGAGCAAGGTAGCGAATTTCGGCCGGGATTCGGCCGGAGAGGTTGCGTTTGGAGAGGTCGAGGGAAATGACTTGGGAGGCCTTCTTGTCGCATTTGATACCGGACCAGAAGCACCAAACGGGCTGGAACTTACCGGGAGTTTTTGTGAAGGTTGGGGTGGGGTCCCAGTCATGGAAGGTGTTGAGGGGGTCATGGAGGGAGGATTTTAGAGAGAGGAGAGAGAGGAGTTGCAGGGGAGTGGTGGTGGTGGAGACAGATACAGATAATCTGAGGAAGAAGATAAGTGAGAATGTGGTGAGATAGAGAGGGAAAAAAGAAGAAGAAGGAGGGTGGAAGGAGGAGAAGAGGCTGTTCATGGTGTTTTGAGGGGTTTGGGAGAGAGATGAAGGGTGGTGTGAAGAAGGGAAAATTTAAGGGAGGGAAGGTTTTGATGAGGATGATGAGAAATGCTTTTTGGGAGTGTTGGGTGCAGAGGGTGTTTCATCATCATTAGTTTTCCTCTCAGTGGAGGTGATCTGTTGTTGGGTTGTGGAAATTTGAAGTGAGAGAGAGGAGAGAGAGAGAGAGGAGAAAAAGGAAAGAGGAATGAGTGAGAAAACAGTTGGGTGCACACACTATTTTTTCTTCTTCTTCCTCTTCTACTTCTGGTTAGTAACTCCTACTTCAAATTTCTACTTGAATGGGTATCTCTTTGATTCTCTCTCTCTCTCTCTGTCTCTATATCTTGATGAGTGGTATTTTTACCTTTGTCTGCTCCTACCAATACTTTCGTTTTTCTTGGATTTCTTTCACCTTTTCTTTTCTTTCTACTTTTCATCATTCCTTGGTGTGCCTTTATCTTTAGCCAACATTTTGATATACTTGGGCAACAGTGACAGTGGCCTCACAGGATCCAAGAAAGTCCATTTCAATTTCCCACCATTATTCAACAAGTTATTTTTAGGTAACTGGGATCCCAATATTACTTTCAACTAAATTGATCTTATTTTAGGCAGTTTTACATTTATTCTTCCCAAAGACAAAAATTACTTTGAGAAAGAACAAACACACTTATGAGTAGGGATGACAACGGGACGAATCGGGGATGGATTTGACCATCACCATCTCCAATCCCCGAATCTCATATCTGCCTCCTTTCCTGTCCCAATCTCCGACCGGGAAATCATCTCCACCCTCCATCCCCATTCCTAACGGGGGTATGGGATTCCCGCCCCGAATATTCCTTTCAAGTAAATTGATATCTAAACCACAAATATTCCTTTCAAGTAAATTGATACGAGTATTATTTAAGTCGTTTTACATTGATTCTTTACAAAAACAAAAATTACTTTGAGAAAGAACAAACACACGTCTGACACTCGTTCATCACGTGAAACATGACATTATCTGTGGGAGGCAAACAAAAACTTATAAAAATTGACAATTAATTATTAACAATTTGAAACGATTAGACCAGTTTAACAGTTTCAAATCGACAAGGTATTGGAATTAGGCCTGTGACATTATGTGCCCAATACTTCCTAATTATACTTGATTAGACTAATGATCTACTAATCTTGATTAGTCACTCATATGCATAGTCATTGTGTGATTTGTTATGTATACATATGTATGAAATAAGAATATTTATGAAGCACTGGCGTGGGTTCCTAAAATGTGTGAAATGTCCAAAAGTTCTTCCGAATATTTTGAAGCATTTTGCGGTAGATAGCAGCAGTTGCAATGACAAATTTGCCACTATGATTTGAATTAATTGTATTGTATTCCTTTGCTCTCTATGAGTTTGACTTGAGCAAAGGGAGATTAAATGATGCAAGTTTACTTTGTATCATTGATGTTGTCAAAGTATAATCATGATAAGAAACAAAGTTTTCAAAGACAATGATTCTCAATTATACCAATAATTCACCTCATATATTTAAATACTACTACCAGTTATCGAATCAAGGTTTTGGAATACTTCCATTTTACTGCTTTTTCTACTTGGCTTATACTCTTTAATTGCCTCTTAATTAAGCTTTCCAAATACTCAGCAAATATTAAATTGAAGCCAATGATTTCACCACCATAAGGTCGTTGGAATCTGGGTACCCCATCATCAAGAATTAAAAATAGTCACACATTCTATTGGCATGCATTATAATATTTCCATGCAGTTTGTTTAAACAGAAAATACACATTCAGAATATTGACAATACCATTTTTGAATTTTGAAGACCCTTCAACTTAAAGGCCCCTGACATGCTACTTCCACATACACATTACAATTGTTCCACAAGTACATGTGCTGTATTAATAGTTCAAAGAATTTATGTTTGTCATACAAAATATACATGTACAAGGAATGATTGAGAGGAGACAAGTGGAGGCGATTATCGTTCCAAAAACATTAAAAACCTTATTTTCTATTATAATCAGATGTCTGGACCAACTTGCGTGCAGTTCGATTAATTTTGAGGCCCTGCCACCCTGGAGGTATTATTTACTGTATTGTTAGTGGTATTAATTCCTCATCAACAAACTATATATACTATGTGTACTTTTCCCTTCTATTTTAGCATATAGGTTCTTCATTTCCAAGTACACTTTCCCCTTAATGTATAATGTGAAGGGAAACGCCTCACAATGCTTTTATGTCACGGACATGTACGAAAAGGCCAATTGTATGGACGAACTTACATGCGGTCAATATTAATAGTTAACACCTTAAAACTCTCATCCATATAAAACCGAATAACCAATTCAAATTTGAATCAAATAGAGTAAATTGAAAGCAAGAATTGAAGATCACAAACGTTTCACCATCAAATTAACCAAGACTGGCAGAAGAACTCATGATGCATGTGATCAACACAACAGCCCCCCCATATTTTGTTTGCTTGTAACCTATGTTTTGAGGGTGATCTCCATGACTTGCCAAGGTGTCCCAAACCCATGAAAACAACCTATAACCGAAACGTAAAATCCGCAGCCAAAAGTACTCCAAAATACAAACGAAAGGACAGAAAAGAAGAAGTTGTAAGGCCTGAGAGCAAGGTGTAAATAAGGCAAACTGACAGTTTCCGTAGTTTGAGAAACTCAAGCAAATATTTCGTCACTCTTCACGTACTCAATAACCGAACAAAGACGTTAGGCGGGTTGCTCGGTGGGTTTGTTTTCCACGTAATTATCCATGATCGGTTCTCTGAGTCAAGTCGTAAGAAAGTAATTTTTTTGTGAATTTCTTGGTCTCGGCGTGGATGATCTGTATTTGACTCGACATGAAAACAGAATATTGAAGTGCGTGTAAGATGACTCGGACACCTTTGACCATCAAACTTTAAAAAATATATATATATATAATGAACAAAGTTTCTTTCTCAACAGAACAAATAAATCAGAACGGAGATGTTCAATTTTGAAGACGAGAGGAAAGGGAAGAAACAGAATTAAAGCGGTGTCCGAGACAAAAGCACATACGTATTAGACGTCTTCTGCGAGGGCATTTTCAAAAATTAACATTTAATTTTGGCTGGGAACGCGACTCGAAAAGGGCCACCCACAGTGAAAATACTAGAAGCAAATAAACACGGTCCGTTAAGCCGCAACAAACTCGTGATTCATAGGTTAAAAGCGTGTGATATGGAAGTTCAGCCACTATTTGAATGTGGCTCCACGAGCCAACTAAATTACACGTATACCCATCCAAACATTCCATCAATACATGAACCCAATGGGTCGGCCTGGTGGTCAGAACTAGAGATTGAGAGGTTAAGACAAAAATTTTACGTGCTATCAACTTATTTGAAGCTAGTCTATACAGAGAAAATGAGCAGTCTCTTAGAATTAGGCTTAGTTTTCTAAAAAAATTTAACAACTCAGTTACTGAAATCAACCATTATTTTAGCAAATAAGTTTATCAGGTGCCTAAAATCAACTATAATTTTAGCACCTTGTGAACTCATTTGCTAAAATCAGGGTTGATTTTAGCAACTGAGTTACTAAGGGTGTGTTCTTCAACAAATTTTTGGGACATAAAATCTCAAATTTTATGATACTTCAATCTCAACACATAAAATGTAAAAGTGATTTTATGAGATTTTCATAAAATCCTGCTAAAATCTATAGGAAAACCACTATATTTTATCAGTTGGGAAAACAACTCCATTTTATCACCCCTTCATAAAATGAAAATTTTATGAATTTTTATAAAATGCACCTAAAATCTATAGGAAAACCTAAAATCAAACGGAAAACTCAATCGAGGTACACGATAGCTAGGCTAAACACAAACATGGGTGAGTGGGGCCAGGTACCAGATGGATAGAGGAGTGGATGAGTGGGGTCCCGCACACAACTTTTGTCTCCCTCATACCCTTCACTGGCAACAACCCATACAGAAACACCCCCTGATTTGGACACATGTGTCGTAGCTACTACACACGTGCCTTAGCCTTACCATTATACCTTTGATCGCGTGACATGCGTGACCCCACCATCGTATGATGGCCCCTGCCCACGCCCCCACCCGCGTGATATATGCATCTATCTCAACTTCCCTTGCCGTTACTTTTCAGAATTTCAGTATTCAATTTATTAGTGGGCTCTTTTCTGCATTTGTTCAAACAAATAATGTACTTAAGAAACGATTTTTACCATTAAAATGGAGACTCTATAGAGTTGATTGAAAATATAACATAACACTTGCAAGTTTAAATATCTGGCGGCTAGGGCTGTCCACTGATCGGTTCCGGGCAGATCGGTTCGATTCTAAATCCGATCCTCTCGTGGGTGATATACGGATGGGTCGGTTTGGTTGTAGATCGGACGGATTTGACGGATCAAAGAAAGATTAAAGGCGGATTGAACCCAAACCAAACCGAACCGAACCGCATCCGCCAAAATAAAAATATTAGGATCCGCATTCATCCATAACATACCTTGAGTGGGTTCACGGACAATTCGGTTTGGGCGAATTGAGCAAATTAAGCGATCCGCTAGGAAGCCCTACTGGAGGTCATTAAAAAAAAAGACAAGGCTTGGTTTGGCTTAAAAAATAAGCCAAATTATTGGCTTATTGGCCAGTAGGCTCATATGGTTTGGCTGAAAAAACATGTAGTCGTGTGAGGTTTTCTTTTAAACCCAAACGTTAAGTTTATAGCACTTCAACAAGTGAGACCACCTGATGAGTCTTTGTCCAAAACTTTTGTGATAGATGTGGGCCGATGAACCATAGTGTGAAACTTCGAACACTTTCATTAGTGAAGTAGTGTGCAATCATTTCACACACACACAAAAAAAAAAAAAAGGAAAAAAAAGGAAGAAAGAAATAATGTGTAAGTGGTTAATTGACTTGTCTTGACGGGACTATCATCCTAAGGTTACATGTTCGATTTCTCTTAGCAACAATTGGTCCTTGGGACCACCTCGTCTCAGACAAACGCATGAAAAATATTATGGGAGATACTGGAGAGATTAGTCCAGTTCATATGGACAACCTTCATTACTAATAATAAAACTCCCTCCTTTCCAAATTGCTCATCTCTTATACTATTTTGGAACGTTCCAGATTGCTAATCATCTTTGACATGTCAAAACAAAGCATGCATAATAAGTGTGAATGCATTTATTGTAAGTCTCCTTAAAAAAGTTGAAATTTTCGTTAAAGGACCAACAATTTAGAGCTGAGGGAGTAATAATGTATTTATCTTGAAATTAACTGAAATTCTTTTTCAGGACAAGATTGGGTGCAAGAAAATAGAGGGGGAGGTGCTGCGCAACCTCATGCTGTGCGGCCTATTGCGGTGCCGTGTCGGCACCGTTCCGACGATCGGAGATATTCACCGTGTAGAGCTCGTCGAGTATTACAAGTGTACCAAAAATCAACTTGATCGGATATCGTTAAGTGCCTCATTGGAACACAAATAACTTGAAAAAATTGGAACAAATATTTCTTGAAAAACTAGATGAAAACTATTGAACCCATTTTTTCCAACTTATTTGTGTTCCGATGAGGCACTTAACGATATCCGATCGAGTTGATTTTTGGTACATATGTAGTACTTGACGAGCTCTACGCAGTAAACGTCTCCAATCGTCGGCGCGGCGCCGGAATGAGCCGCACAACATGCTGCGCAGCACGCCCTGTTTTCGACCAGAGATCCATGTTCTCATCCCAATGCAGGGACTTAACAGAGAGGGCAAATAGTTGAGTGAGAATGGGATTGATTTGGTAGTATTGCTTTTAGTAACTGCCAATCACGACATGCATGCATGCCACATCGGAGTTCTCAACCTTTTTCCTTGGTCTTGTGATTTAAATTTAAACGATAAAATGTCAACACAAGAGGTTGGCTATAGATGGTGAAGGTACAAGACTCTGAGATTTGCTTTCTCGTAGTGTCTGAAGTTTGGGCCGCCTCATCCCAACATGTAAGCGTGTAAAATGATTGTTCTAATACTTATGATTTTGTTTTCTACTGAATTTAAGATTTGAAATCTCATTGGTGAACCGTGAGATGACTCTGTCTCAAAAATTAATCGAGATGCGCAAGAGTTGGTCGAACGGCTTCCTTCAGTTATATTAGAAAGAGAGATGAAGAGGGTAAAGTGTAATCACTCTAAATTAACTGAATTCAGGGACATTAGAATAAAGTAAGGGCACAGACGAGCAAGTGGGGTGGGTCTTTTATCTCTTCTGATGATAGATGGTTGGCCCACCATAACAGCAACCATTAACAGTGCCCATTAATGGGATTGGAAACAGTTTCTTTGAAGAAATAAACATGGACAGAGAATTTGAAAGAAGAGAAATCTGGTAAATGAATACTTCTCTTTTTTCCCCTACGAAAAATGATGGAAAGAGACAACCAGCGTAACAACTCAATTGGGCATGACTATAGGGATTTCCATCCATTGTGGGATGTTCGGTTTCAGTCATAGCTACTGTCTAAGAAGGTGAGCCAATCACCCAACTCCACTAAAGTGGCAGAGCAGACAAAGGGCCCTCCACATAACATCTAGTTCACATGACTACTATTGACAAACGGATGATGAAAAGAGCAAGTCTACTAGCACGGACAAATGCTGCACATATCACGAACAGAGGCTTTGTGGGGTCCACTTTTGGTTCCATACAATCGATTCAAACCGTTTATTAAATTTAAAATAATTTTTTGCGGCAATCCGATGATTATAAGTTTCTAATCTAATCTTCTGACTTTTCCGAGTAACGATCATAGTGTCTGAATGAAAATTTAGAAGATTAGATCAGAAACTTATAATCATAGGATTGAGCAGATTTTTAACCGAGCCACTCAAAAATATATTTTAAATTTAAGGGACTATTACCTCTAGATCTAGAAAAGAGATGTCTAATTATCACTAAGATAAGTCATTTTTTTTTTTTATTACTAAGGTAAGTCACTCTTTTTTGGAGTTTAGGTTTAGGGTGTACTTTCCTATTATGGGGTTTTAATGTTTCAGACACTTTTATAGAGTACTCTAGGATTTTAGGCACTTTCATAGGGTATTCTATGATTTAGGCATTTTTATACGGGTTGTGGAGTTGAAGAGAGAGAGGGCTTGACTTGATGGTAATTATGAAATTCAAGAGTGACATGATAATAAATGTCCCTAAATTTAATAAACGATTCAGATTATTTGCTTGAACCCGAAAGTGGATCCCCAGAAGCCTAGGGGCTGTTTTCGTCTGTGCCAGTAGACCTGTGATAGAGACACTTCGCCTCTTGGCCCGCCTATAGAGACTCTCTCTCTCTCTACTATAGAGATTTCCTAGGGTTTTATCCCTACTCCAGCCAATCTCCGCCGCCATCCATCCTCCCTTCCTCCCGCTGTCCATCCCTCCTTCCTCCCGCCCTCCTTTCTTCTCCGTGTGGTTTGCTTGGGGGGGGTGGGGCTCCGCCTCTTGGCCCGCCTCCCCCCGCTCTCTCTCCGCCCGCCGACGTACCATCACCCCCACGCCTCTTTGAGCCATTGCACGGCAGTTTCCCCTCCTCTTCCACCCTCAAGCTTCCTTCGCCCAACCTCCATCGCCTGCTCCTCCCCTCTCCACCTTGCCGCAGCCTCTCCTTTGCCCCTTGGTTTCAGATCTGACGAGGGGTGATGCTAGGGCGGCCTGGCCCCTCCGGCAAATAAAGGTTCCTGATCTGTTGGCGGCGGCTATGGAATCTGGTATATGCTATCCCGGAGTTGCTTCTCAGTATGAACTCGGAGCTTTTGTCGCGACTCGGTGTGACTCGTGGGGTCAACTCGGGTTGTCTGAGTTGTTTTTTTTTTTTTTTCCTTGTTCTGCTGTTTTCTTTTTTGTTAGTTTCTGTAAGTTTTGGATGTGGTGCTAAATCTGAGGTCTGGCACGTTGTGGGTTTCTGGCCAAATGCCGTACCCGGGGTTCTGAGTGTCAGCAAGAACTCGTTCCGGAGCATCCCTTCGCGACAGTGAGGAACTTTGTTTTCCTTCCGTCGTGAATGCCAACGTCTGCCGCTAATTAAAAGGACCGCCCCAATGGATTGAGCTCTGGGTTGCTCCTCTACTGTTGCTCGGACGGACACTTCGCCGTAGAGTCGGTCTGCATTTTGCAGTTTCGTGTCTTTGAGCCTTACGCCCATAGTGGTTTGCTCGTGTCCTAGTGTATGTAGTGTTAGCTCTTTCCGAATTTTAGTTTATCTCTTGTAAGTGCCGTTGGGCCTCTTGAAATGAAATTTGCATTTGATCAAAAAAAAAAAAAAGTAGACCTGTGATGAAAATGATCTACACTTAAATTATGAAAATGATTGCTATCAGTTTCTGGGCCCAACTTTTTTGGCAATTAATGACACGTGGCGGCTCATTAACCCAGGTAATTCTGTAGAACTTGCGTAAGGCTGATGGGTGGATGCACCATGGGTTGAGAGAGACGTCTATATGCTTACTTGGGTTTCAACTTTCTACTCTATATCTATATTTTTATGTTCAATTTCTTGTCGCATTATCAGTTTAAATAAGAGTAAAGTCTCGAGATCTCGTACACCTTTGATTCCTTTGTTACTTTTTTTTTTGTACTGGTACTTCTACTAATAGAAATTCTTTTTTGTTGAACAAGTTACAAGTGACAACTAAATGCTAATGGAAAGGAACCAATGAAAATCCCTTGACTACTATGTGATTTTGGATAACATTGAAACTTTAAGTTTGTAGATTGGTTCTTGCTTTTATAAGTTAATTTAATTGGTAATTCCAGACTTCAAGATTAGAATCTTGACTGTTATGTAATTTTATTTTGTTAGTTGAATGTCCAATATGTTGGTAAAGCCTTAATGGATAATTTTTCTAGATTTTTTTTGGTTTGGTGACTTTTGGATCGAGGCGGGGATCCCCGAACTCTATTAGGAGCGGGGATGGAGGAAGCTATGGGGTTTTGGGATTGGAGGCGGGGATGGTCAAATCTGTCCCCGATCCTCCCCGTTGCCATCCCTAGAGAGAGTTCAAGCAAATCCCATGAGCTCTCTGAAAATGAACTAAAATTATGTTTTTTTTTTTTATATATATTTATTTGAGTTTTCTTTTATATTGTTGACATTGAATTATTCATATGTAATTAAAGGGAAAGAAAATTCATTTAAATTTGTAATTAAGTATCTTTATATAATTTTTAAAATTTTTTTATACCAAATTAAAGTGCTCATTGAGTAATTTAATTTGGTGCAAAAAAAAAAAAAGTTCTACGGAAGTACATTTTTTAACGTACACAAAATACACGTTCTCCAAAAGTATCACTTAAAAAGAGACAGAAAGAGCATAGCCTAACAAAATAAAATAAATTAAGCCCATTTAATTTTCAACCAAAATAAATATGTTTATTATATATAGTGCATTGTAAACACAATTCTCTGTACATTTTTATCACCGCTAAATAGAATCCTGTTAGCCGCTCCAGGTGCGGTCTCAGATTCAAGTCGATGAAACAACGTTGGATTATCGAGCTACAGTAATTTAACACTACTTACATGCTAACATTATATTGTTTGACAATTTGGCCTAATAGTTGTGCAGCGCTCTTTTAGAGTGTGATGTCTAGGATTTGTAGTAATTTATGCTAACAAATATTAACATTCTAATATTTTATTGTTTAGTAGGGAGAAAAAAAACCCCAAGAAATAAAGTCCATTGAATCCCAACCTCGTCAGCAGGCCTTTCAATTTACCTGAAAACAAAAAGTTTAGGTACCCAGAATCTACCAAAAATTTAAAATTGCACAGTCCATACTGAATTGAAGTGAATCTAGACAGTGCAATTTTGAATTTTGGGTAGATTCTGGGTACCGATTTTAGGTACGTAAGAGTGCTCACCGGAAAATCCACTCGCAGAACTGGATCAGCCCAACGTAGGACCACCGGTGTGGGCCTTGTTTTTCATTTCATAGGAGTAATTGTTATTATTATTATTTTTTTACCAAAAAAACGAAATTAGTTTGTGGAAAATAATCCATTTTCCATCTCATGATGTTTGTTTAATTAATTCGATTTTGCTAACTACAGTTCACTAAATAATGGATACTAGTAATGACAAAAAAGTTAAATTTGCAATAAATATCACCCTTAATATTAAACATTCTTTCACCAATATAAATACACAATTCTCGTGTTCTTTGAGTACTCTCGAAAATAGCCTTATTGGATATCGATGTAATTTTTGCGTACTATTCTCTTCATAAGGCGCATTTTTTTTTCCCTCTAATTTTTTAATAACCATGAAATGAAGATGCTATGATAATAATTAAACGGGTCAATTATAATTGATTTATCTACTATTTCAGTCCCTACGAAATATACCAAGTTTCAATTTCGTCTTTACAAAATATTTTGTGTCAATTTCGTCTTTATAGTTTCAGACGAATTTCAATTTTACCCTTCCGTCAAATTAATGACGAAAAATACTTATGTGGCAAACGAAAAATGCTTAAAATACCAAAAAATGGCAATGGCAATGGCAATGGCAATAGCAATAGCAATATAGTTCATAAATGGCAATCCCAATACATTGTAAAATTAGAATACGATAATAAAGTAACGTAGCACTAGTTCAATTTTGATTCAAACAAATTGCTCAAAGTGTGTGGAGTTCATAAGTTGAAATCACTAATAATCACTCCACCCACCACATTTCTTGACCAACGTCCATATTTTAGCGCTGACACCACTTAAAAAACTTAGCATACCGTATATTTACCGCGCGCACAGTCATAATATTGTAGGTTCCATAATTACCCATGACACTGTGTGTGCAATGAATGTGACGTGACTTTTACGCGGTATACGTAACAACTGTTTGAGTGCCACGTGTACAAAGTTTATTGCTCATGTTGTCGTGGAATTAGCATCTAAGGTTGCAAAGTGAAATTTTGGTGAATAAGACATGATCCAAGGCCCAAAGTGCAAAAGGGAATTAACGAAAGATCCAAGATGCTGTGATATTCCGAAGAACAGGACGGGTGGGCCTCCTAGAGAATGATGGTATATTGAAATGAACACATCGCATCTTTCTACCAAAAACCTAAAAAAAAAAATACCCAAAATTTATGGGTTTAGGTGAAAAATAAGAGCTAGGATCCTTCATGTTACAAAAACCTCATGTGATTCATCGAGTGACAGAAAATAAGACCAACCTTGGTTTCATTGGATGATCAGAGACTTAAAAATCACTTGTGCAACAAAATTGGACTGGTTGATTGGATACTTGTTAAGGCTTGATAAATTATAGTACTTGTTTCGAGAGCTAGAGCCGATCAAATTAAGATATTCCGTTGCTCTTTAGACAAATATGATGTTGTCTAATTAGCCTATTTTTTTTTGATAACTTACACACTGAGTCTCATTTTGTAGATTTTGACTTAAAAATCACTTGTCCAACAAAATTGGACTGGTTGGATACTTGTAAGGCTTGATAGAATTATACTTGTTTCGAGAGCTAGAGCCGATCGAATTAAGATATTCCGTTACTTTTTAGACAAATATGATGATGTCTAATTAGACTATTTCTTTCTGGATAATTATACATTGAGTCTCATTTTGTAGATTTGACTTAAAAATCACTTGTCTAACGAAATTGGACTGGTTGGATACTTGTAAGGTTTGATAGAATTATACTTGTTTTGAGAGCTAGAGCCGATCGGATTAAGATATTCCGTTGCTCTTTAGACAAATATGATGTTGTCTAATTAGCCTATTTTTTTTTTCTCGATGACTTATACAATGAGATTCATACAATGAACCATTTGGATCGTTGAGTGGGACCATGAATAGTATTTCGTATCACATGGCGGATCACATAAAAAGAGGACGCGGCTTTGTGAGTCTGCCCCCATTTTGGAGTATATTTTCCATTTTTTTAAAGTATTCTTAAAAAAAAAAAATTGATAGTAATAAAAATGTAGAACTATATATATTTTTTATCAGTATGTAGAACTATTTTCATTTCGAAAACACTAAATTGTGGTAAATTATACCGTGCGATAATGATATTGCGTTCATTGAACGGTATGATAATAACAATACTTGAGATCAATTTTTCAATTTATCAAAACAGTCCCATAAAAACTCAAATGACTGAATTTATTAGTAAAGAAAAAATCTTCGAACCAAAATTTCTTTCACAATGCAGCTCCTTCCAATTTCAATTTCTGGCTCCGTCACTGAATTTGGGAGAATGGTTGTGAACTGGTTCACCTCCACAGTCCAAACAGAGGACAACCAATGGGTAATCCTTACTGTTTGGCTTCACAATCAAACACTTGTGGCTTAGTGGAGAACAAAATCATTAGGTTTTGAAGGTGAGTGAAATGGGCATGTGAGAAACCCCGTCTAAAGTCAAAAGTTTTTACTTGGAAGTAGTTGTTAGCAGTCCACGACAACGCAAGTAGTTTTGTTGAAAATTTATGGATGATATGATGTGTTTTTTTAGATATTGATATGTTTTTCAATGACCAGATGCCTGAGTTAGTTTACGCGCACTTTGACTAATTTTGGCAGATCAATTTTGCTAGCCGGGTCTCCATTTAAAGCCTAGCAAAACTCTTTATGGATGGCCTTAAAAGAATCGATAGCAACTAATATAGTATGGAAGGGAGCTTCATAAATACTAGAGGGATGGCAAACACTATGTGCATGTTTGCAAATTTTTAGGAGTGAGAAGTGCTTTTAAATCGATTACAACTCTTATTTTACCCGTACCATTTTTTTTAATGACACGTTAAAAATAATTGTAAATACTTAATTTTTAAAGGGGAACTTATAGAAATCACTTTTGTGACTGGGCTTTAAAAATTGGTCACGCCAAAAAACGCTTCTCCATTTACTCATATATACTCCCTTTGTCCCAATTTGTTTTCTCACTACGGTTATGTGTGCCTTTTTAAAACTCTTATAGTTTTCAATCTATAATATATTTTATATGCAATATGGATCTTATTTGATTGATCTCAATTAGTTCTATAAGACAAAATTTTCGAAAACTTTAAAAACACAACAAATAAAAAGTTATAAAAGTTTAAAAATGGCACATATATTCGTAGTGAGCAAACAAATTGAGACAGAAGGAGTATTAAGAATAGGTAATCGTAAATATAAAATAGTTGTAAATGTTACTGATTTTCTTATAGTAATTAACTGGCCAAAGGTATCAATTTTGTTTGGATCAAAGACATTAGCGATGAAAAAAGAGGGAGAAGAAGATATATATAGTATATAATTGGTGATGGATTGGATGCTTATTTCCTTACTAAATCTAATCATATCTTTATGGTGCTTCCAATAATCTCAAGTTGTGAGAAAAGGATTAACAGCAAAGCAAAAAGCTTTGTAGGTGATTAGAAAGTTAGAAGATAATTGAGGGATCCATGTGACTTTTACCATTATTACACATTTGAAATATTTTCCCTTACCCTTGTGTAAATTTTTGGTAGTTGGTGTGATTTTTCCACTCCATATTTTATACAAGCACACTCTAATTTTTGTCCGGTTTATTCAAATTCAGAAATTCCCCTTCTTTGCCAAAATCATGTGTCATGTATTAAGTCATAAAAGGGAATTTTACAATGTTATAGTACAAGGAAAAAAATCAGGGATCGGTGCAGTGCTAGTCACATAACAACTAGGAGCCTCAGAAAGCCTTAAATATGTGGTTTGGCTCTCACCCATATACTCTTGTGTCGGTCTGGCCCATACAGGATTGTGCCTTAACTTTAATTAGGTCCCCTAGTGAAGAGTGGAATTAGTCGGTCGACGCAATAGATGATATCGAGTTGTACAAAATACAAGAAGAAAATAAAAGTTTTCTCACAAGAAGGGAGTGTGGAAACTATGTTTGTATTTTTGTTTCCTAACAAGTGACTTTATGACACAATATTTCAAAAAATGGCCCCATTGCATCATTACATGTCATGTTCGATCATTTTGGTGTTGGGAAAATAAAGTGGCTTTAATGTGAAGATATGAGAGGGAAAATCTAGCTCCACTTGTTTTGAGAGTATGTGAAGATTATACAAATGGACAAGCAAATGATTTAGACCTTCTAAAGTAGAGGCATAAAAAAGGAATAGAAACTAAATTAGAGGGGAATGTTAGGAAATTTATCAGATTTTAAAAAAGGTTTCCACCCACCTTTTCAGTTTTAATCATAGTTATTGGGCGTGCAATATCAACTTATTTTCATTCTTGTAAGTGTAATTTTAAATGGCTCTGATATGCTCCTTTAGTCTTTTTTTGCCCCCTTTTAAGAAAATTTTATTTCATTTTGAAGCAAAAGTTTATTTTAATTACTCTGCAACAATGGTCAAAGTTTCTCGAGACCACGTCCAAACTTCAAAACCCTGATTTCAAATATCTTGATTTTCACGGAGAAAGAGTATAAAATGTTTTTATTAGTCTTTTATTTTTTGCCAAACGGTGATGTTAGGGGTTAGTTGTTAGTAGTTACAACAGAATTCGAGCACCTCCTCTTCATGAACTTATGACCTTTCCTTTAGAATGAAGAGTAACGAACCAATCACACTACAGGTGGTGTTCTTATTAGAGTCTAAAAGATATAGGAAAGGTAAGAATCTGAAGAGGGGATGCTGCTATGCACCGTGTGCACTGCACCGTGTTGCATGTGCACATTTGGGCCGTCCGTTGTTCGGATGGACGACCCAAATTTCATCTTGCACGCAAAATAACAAATAGTTCGAATGCAAAGGTGCCGAGGTGAAATCTAGACCATCCATCCGAGCAACGGACGGTCTGAATGTGCATAACACCATACTGTGCACGAGACTGCACAGCATCAACCCCACGTCCGGTAAGAATCTCACGCACTTCCATATGGTATTTCGATGGACAGTGGAAGAAACTAGAAAGTATGGTCAAAATTAGATTCCCAAAGGGTCCTTGCGTAGGTCAGGTTAGTATTCGTGCGTGGGGCTCTATTTTTAGGTCTTATGACTGGCTTGAATGTGGCACTAGATTGGGATTCATTGCTACTCTAGCTACTTCCAACATATAGGCTATCACAATACAGTTTTTTTTTTCTCTCTCTAGGATGGAGGGCCCTTTTCGAAAGTGATTTCTATAATTAGCCCAACTTACAAGGCTTTCATGCACTTGCAACATCTTCTAGTAAATATGATCAACATATAGTGTTTAGTTACATGTAACACAACTTAGTTTGGAAGCCTACAACACTTTTTTATTGCTATAGGACGTTCTTTCAAAATTCAATAAGTTCTATTGTTTTCTAAGAGGAGAGACACAAGTCTAGTTTCAAGATATAACACGATTCGTTCATAGTATTTTTAAATATTACTAGGGATTGCATTGGACTGATCCACTAGTAACTACGTAAGAAATTCTAACAACGCAAATAAAGAACATGGTACGTACAACTAGACACGTAAATACGTATTTTTTACTGCACTCGAAGATTTCTGCAATTTGAAGCAAAGGAGGAGTAGGACATCCATTATATGAGCAGTCCAACCTTTGAAGCAAATCCTCAAACCCCATAATCATGTTGTCTTAGAAGATGCATGCAAGTCTTACAACTTTGCTTCTTGTTTTATTGGATACTAGTCTACATAATCCTATGGAGTCTACATCTTTAATCATAAGTTTTTCTCCCTTTTCATCTACTTTATCAAGTTTTTCATTACCCTGTTGCTTTCAAAGC
Organism: Vaccinium darrowii; assembly: GCA_020921065.1. NCBI lineage: Eukaryota > Viridiplantae > Streptophyta > Magnoliopsida > Ericales > Ericaceae > Vaccinium > Vaccinium darrowii. The sequence goes on from CM037161.1 coordinate 13,402,664, forward strand.
TTATAATTACCAAATGCAGCTGTTGTTGGACACTTGTGGTGAAATTGGAGGACACCCCATCAGCCCATGGGTGTCTTGCAAATCATCACTTTGCTTCCCTGTGCCCTTTCTGTACTGTTGCCCTGTTCGTGATTTTTTTTATTGTTGTTGAAGGTTTTCCATTGGGTATGTCATGACGTCAGGTTTAAGAATTTGCACACAAACAAATACAAAAATGAATAAAAAGCAGAAAAAAATGGCTTGGTTTGGTACTTATCCAACAATTGAGCCGTAAACTATAACTTTACAAATCATTCTCAATTTATATGATGTGGATTCTAAGTTTCTAACAATCCGAACATTATAAATGTTCAGGATGTTTTTTATTTTATTTTAATTCAACCACCGTAGGTGAGAAACTCTGTCAAAGACCAAAAAATACCCCCAAAAGTGGAAAATTATTATTATTTTCTTTTTTCTATTTAACTGCCTACATTAGACCTTTTCTCTTTCATTTTGCTGTCATAAAGTCCCTTATATATCTTATTCATAGTCAACTATTAACAATTGTAGTACTATAATTCAAGCGTCTCCAAATTGAATACTAGTATATATGCTAGACAATATCCAGAATAAAAGAAACACATGTAGGAAGGCGTGAATAATTCCAAAATTAGTAAATAAACATTCAACCCATTCGGTCTAAAATAATAATGCTTCCAACAACATTAAAAATTGAGGACGCATACTTTGCTGTATTTGAGCTTCTAGCCCAATGGTCTAGGGTTCCTAATTGACCATTATTGACTTGTTATCACCTAAATCACTAACACGCTAACGACATACCTATGAGACAAAATAAAATGAAGATGGATGCTTACTCTTCCACCTTTAGTCCATACAATGCAGACTGAAATTCAAAAACTTGTTTTCCCGCTTTTCCTCCAAAGTACAGGTCTCTTAGTTTCATGAATGTTTGCAGGATGAGTAAAGTATCTGAACCAGCTTGATGACTATTTCCAACCACACGATCAACTTCTAGGGTTTTGGCCACCCTCTCCAATCCGCCATATAATCCAGGACAGTTTTGCATCATGTGCTTTATGCATGTCATACACAGCCCCGCCAAAGTAGGTACGCATCAATCTCGTGAACGTGCAAAGATCCTCCGGTAACTCTCTCTGCGTCAAAATCTTAAGCAAAAATCCGAAATCGTAGGCACTGTGGAAGGTGATCCAAGTTACCATCGATGGAAAACATGAAAAGATTCTTGAATTCAAAAGAAGACTCCCAAATTTCACCGAGTCAATGCCATATTTCCTGTTCTTCTGAAAATTGATTCCTTGTTTTTTCAGCAAATTGATGGAATCCTCGTAGTAGGGATCGACATTGACGTCGAAATCTCGGAAATTGAATTGCCAAACGTATGAATAATGGGTTCCGGGGAGATTCCCATCAGAGTCAGAGAGGGTGAGGCCTAACTGAATGAGCTTGAGAGCATCAACGTTTGCCTTCATGACGTAATAGTTTTCGTCGGGAGAGAGGCGAGAGAGTTGATGTTTCTCGAGATTTGGATGGAAGATTGTACCCGGAAATTCAGTATCCATGGCGATGTATGGATAGTCGGCAAGAACTTGTTCAATTAACAACAGCTCGCCTTCCAAATTCTTTGCCCATACCTCTCGAATCATTATGGGTTTCGTCAGAGAATACATGGTTTCTAACCCTAAGTTTGCTTGCTTAAACCACCAAAAAATCTAAAATTTTATTGGAAACAATGAGAAGATGAAATTTGTAGATGAGAGTATGTGAGCAGACGGGTTAATTTATAGCTGATAATGAAATCCTAATCCCATAGTGATTAAACTTGGTTTTGATAATCACATTTGGATTTGTAAACTACATTCCTTTTCTTCTGAAGCAAATTAGGAATCCGAAACCAAATTAGGCAGCAATTAGGAGTAGGATTTCCTTTTCTCTGTCGAAGTCCAAACCAATAGGGATATAACTTGTGAAGTCACTTTCATATCCAAATAGGATTATGGACTTATTAGGGTGTTTTGGCTTAATAATTAAGCCGAATTATTTTTAATCATTATTAAACGAAATCGCATTTGTTAGTTTTGCGTCATTATTTTTTTGGAAATTATTGATTCATCTGGACAGGATGAATCAGAAAAATAAAAACATATGAACCAAACTATTTTTTTAATAAAGAAAAAAATAATCCAAAAAGTATCTCTATTTTGGATTATTTTTGTCTTTTGCAAAGTTTTTTAAGATTTTAATCATAATTTGTTACTTCTTGAAAACGGGTAGAAATTTCTTAGTCAACAATTTCTTGGAGGGTGTTCGGTGTTCCATTAACAAAAAAAATAGTTTTTTTTCCAAAAATAAGTACAGGTCATTCTTTCACAATACATCACATAAAAAATCGTGAAAAATCAGTTTATTTTTAAAACTGGCTTAGTGAAACACCCCCACATCTTTATGCAAGTACAAGAGTATATCAATACGAAAGGAAATCGAAATTTGGAGCTATTTCCATCATGACAAAACACAAGCCATTTTTGGGGTTTTCAAAGCATTTTTTGCTTTGGATAACCGAATCCTTCTTTTCACCATAAATATGTGAGTCCAGGGTCCGCTTGGGGCCGAAGCAACCAAACAGGCCATTTCGGCTCTCAAATTTTGCCCCCTACAAAAGGGCCCGTTCTGGTTAACCCTCATATTTAACGAAAAACGGAACATGATTTTCGCTCCAGCCGCAATTTTTGATTTTCATTCGCAATTACTTGGCGAGAAAGGACAGAAATTTTCCCCAAAAAAGTACGAATTCGAAAAAGAAAGAAAGGAACTGCACAGCAAAAACACTATCTGTGGGGAAAAGTGCTGATGTGAAACTCAGTGCTTGTGGAATGGCAGTGAAAAAAACAGAGTTGGCTATGGTGGAGACAGCGGTGTGGGTGGTGTTGATTTCCTAGTCTTCTCTCAAATCCATTGCTTGGTTGAAAGAATTGGTAAAAATGGAAAACAGATGTTCTCAATATTGGCTCCCCTTGCAGAAAAAATGGCTTGGTTTGGTTCAGTTATATTCAACTTTTTGCAGTATAAATTCAACAATCGAGCCGTAAACTATAAGTTTACAAATCATTCCCAATTTATACGTCGTGGAATTTTAGTTTCTAACAATCCTAATGTTATAAATGTTCGGGGTGTTTTTTTTAAAAAAAAAAAATTGTTTGCAAATTTGTTTTTTTCCTGTCAATTTTCACATTTTTTTTAATTCGACCAAGACTAAAAAATACCCCAAAAAGTGGAAAATCAATTTTTTTTTTTTGTTGGGATCTAATTGAAAAAAATCCCAACAATTGCAACAAAATCCCTCGTATATCTTTTTCATAGTCAACTATTAACAATTGCAGTACCATAATTGAAACTGAAACGTCTCCAAGTTAAATAGTAGTATGGTAGGCAATATCCAGAATAAAAGAAACACATGTAGGAAGGCATAGATAATTCCAAAATTAGTGAATAAAACATTCTACCCATTTGGTCTAAAATAATGCTTCCAACAAAATTAAAAATTGAGGACGCATACTTTACTGGACTAGAGTTTATAGCCCAATGGTCTAGGGTTTCTAATCGACCATTATTGACTCGTTATTATCTAACTCACTAACACGCTAACGACATACCTAGGAGACAAAATAAAATGACGACGGATGCTTACTCTACGGCCTTTAGTTCATACAACGCAGACTGAAATTCAAAAACTTGTTTTCCCGCTTTTCCACCAAAGTACAGGTCTCTTAGTTTCATGAATGTTTGCAGGATGAGTAAAGTATCTGAACCAGCTTGATGACTATTTCCAACCACACGATCAACTTCTAGGGTTTTGGCCACCCTCTCCAATCCGCCATATAATCCAGGACAGTTTTGCATCATGTGCTTTATGTCATACACAGCCCCGCCAAAGTAGGTACTCATCAATCTCGTGAACGTGCAAAGATCCTCCGGTAACTCTCTCTGCGTCAAAATCTTAAGCAAAAATCCGAAATCGTAGGCACTGTGGAAGGTGATCCAAGTTACCATCGATGGAAAACATGAAAAGATTCTTGAATTCAAAAGAAGACTCCCAAATTTCACCGAGTCAATGCCATATTTCCTGTTCTTCTGAAAATTGATTCCTTGTTTTTTCAGCAAATTGATGGAATCCTCGTAGTAGGGATCGACATTGACGTCGAAATCTCGGAAATTGAATTGCCAAACGTATGAATAATGGGTTCCGGGGAGATTCCCATCAGAGTCAGAGAGGGTGAGGCCTAACTGAATGAGCTTGAGAGCATCAACGTTTGCCCTCATGACGTAATAGTTTTCGTCGGGAGAGAGGCGAGAGAGTTGATGTTTCTCGAGATTTGGATGGAAGATTGTACCCGGAAATTCAGTATCCATGGCGACGTATGGATAGTCGGCAAGAACTTGTTCAATTAACAACAGCTCGCCTTCCAAATTCTTTGCCCATACCTCTCGAATCATTATGGGTTTCGTCAGAGAATACATGGTTTCTAACCCTGAGTTGCTTGCTTAAACCACCAAAAAATCTAAAATTTTATTGGAGGAATACGTGCTTAAACAACGAGAAGACGAAATTTGTAGATGAGTATGTGAGGTCTCGAGTTATTTTATAGCTGATCATGAAATCCTAATCCCATCGTGATTAAACTTGGTTTTGATAATCACATTTGGATTTGTATACTACATTCTTTTTCTCCTGAAGCATATATTAATTAGGCTACCGAAACCAAATTAGTAACAAATAGGAGTAAGATTTCCTTTTCTCTGTTGAAGTAGGATTTCCTTTTCTCTGTTGAAGGATCTAACTTGTGAAGTCACTTTCATACCCAAATTAACTTCTTATTCAATGACTTCTTTACCCCACGAATATATATCTAGTTTTATGGGAGGTTTTCTGTCCGATGGGATCAATAATTCTAATTATAGGCAATTAATTAATCGCATTTGTTAGTTTTCCGTTATTAGTCTTTTTGAAAATTATTGATTTGTCTCGACATGATGAATCAAAAAAATAAAAAGGGCCACTTGGCCAAAAATCCAAAACATTTGACATTTTTAAAACGAAGGATAAGGAACTTTTGCAATTGAACATAAAAACAAAAAAAAATTGACATTTTTAAAGAGAATGGCAAGGAACTTTTGCAATCGATCATAAAGACAAAAAAAATAGTCACTAATTTTTAAAAGTTTTAATTTCGTATATAAAATTCAAAAAAGACGTCACCCCACCTTCAACCGAGCACCACCCCACCTCTGGCCGACCACTTCGGATGACAAAAAAATTAGTGAAATGTCACTAATTTTTTTAAATTATAATTTCAAACATAAAAAAAAAAAAATCACTACCCCATCTCCGGCCGACCACCACTCCACCTCTGGCCAACCACTTCCAGCTACAAAAAAATTAGTGAAATGTCACTAATTTTTTGAAATTCTAATTTCGAACATAAACTTCAAAAAAAAAAAAAAAATCACCACCCAAATTAACTTTCATATCCAATGACTTCTTTACCCCATGAATATACATCTAGTGCAAGTGGTGGTTAGATCGTGCAATAAAACTCTTGGATGCCCCACCCAGCATCCCGGGATTGAGTCCTATTCCCCCCTCCTCGTGTAATAGATTATGAATGACGAATGATAATATATATATATATATATATATATATATATATATATATATATATATATATCAGGGCGGTTCTATGGACACAACAAATAACACAACATTTGACACAACAATAATCGGAGCCCCATGCTTACAATCGGACCCGTTCAAGTTGTTTAAAATATGTTTTTAAGATTATACGTAAAAAATCAACTCATTTGGATATTTGTAAAGGCTTGATCGGTTCATTCAAATTTATCATATAAAATCTGACAGAAATCAACTGATCAAGCCCTTACCAATATTCAAATGAGTTGATTTTTTACATGTAATCTTAAAAACATATTTTAAATAAATTGAACGGCTCTGATTATTCGCGTGGGGTTCAAAAAAAAATTGTGTCAAATGTTGTGTTAACGGAACCGCCTATATATATACACACACCCAGGATCCAGTCAGGACTCCCGGATTTTGTTAAAATACGGAATTTTCATTTCCCGGCCAAATTGTGATGATCAAACGGTTCAATGTGTTTAAAACGTGTTTTCAAGGGTCCACGCGAGGAATCGCTGAAAAAAGATACCGAGAATGGCTTGATAGGAGCAGTTTTCTATAAAAATTGTATATATTGCAGTTTTATAAAAACTACTCGGATCAAGCCCTTCTCGGAATTTTTTTTCGGCAATTCCTTGCTGGGACCCTTGAAAACATGTTTTAAACACATTGGATGGTTCGGATCATCAAAATTTGGCCGGGAAATGAAAATTCCGGATTTTACTAAATTTTAAGGGTGCGGACAGGCTCCTCATATATATAAATCAATAGTACATCAACACAAGCCAGTTTTGGGGTTTTCAAACCATTCTATGCCTTGGATAACCGAATCCTTCTTTTCACCATAAATATGTTAGTCCAGGGCCAGGTGATGATGCGACAGAAGGGCCTGTTCTGGTTAACCCTTATATTTAACGAAAAACGGAACATGATTTTCGCTCCAGCCTCAATTTGATTTTCATTTGCAATTACTTGGCCAAAAAGGACACAAATTTTCCTCAAAAATACGAATTCGAAAAACAAAGGAACCGCACAACAAGAACACCATCTGTGGAAAAAGTGCTGATGTGAATCAATGCTTGTGGAATGGCAGTGAAAAAAACAGGGTTGGTTATGGTGGAGACAGAGGTGTGAGTGGTGTTGATTTCCTAGTCTTCTCTCGAATCTATTGTTTGAAAAAATTGGTAAAAATGGAAAACAGATGTCCTCAACAGTTGCTCCTAGGGCTGTAAATGAACCGAACCGTTCTTGAACTGTTCGAAGCTTGACTCGGTAAATGACCTTTCGAGTTCGATTTGGTATTAAACGAACATAACCTGTGCCTCAATTTTAGGGTCGTTTAATAAATAAGCGAAACCTAAACCTGGCAGTGTTCGGCTCGACTAAGCTCACGAACCTGGAAAATATATGTATATTTCATAAGAATTTCATATATACCATGAATATTTATACATTTTTACATATACATAATGAAAATTTTGTAATTTGTATATAAATAAACTTTTAAAAGTACTATAAAGATTTTATTTGCAGTTTTAGATTTGTATAAGAGCATAAAACTCGTGAACAAGTTCAAGTTCGACTCAAACCTCAGCTAGCTCGCTCGTACCCCTTGTCTTTTCAGTGAGCACTGAGCAGCAAACATTCAGAATTTAAAATTTTGTCTTTCTTTTTTGCTCTCATCTTGTAAGAATTTACTTGCCAAAACAACCAAAAATGGGAAGCAAACAAGAAGAGCTTTAATCCTGTTTGGAAGAAAGCTGAAAGGTAGCGATTTGATAGCGAACTAAAAAAAAAGGGATAAGATTTTTACCTACAAATTTTCTTCCCCTTGATGAATTCCTCCAGACACCCATGTCCAGAAAGGTTGCAAATTTACAGACTTGATTGATCAAGAAAAAGGACAAAGAGGAGAACTTTGGAACATCCCATTACACCAGACGTGATTCGAATTTTCTTCCCGTAAGTTTTTTCTGAAAGGTTCTCCTCATCTGGAAAAAATTAAGACAGTCACACAAAAAAAAATAGAGACGGGAGAAAAAGTTAATACCGGGTACAAATGACTCGAGAAATCGCATGTTTCAAAAGAATATAAATTGCTAAACCTGCTTAGGTGCATGCTCCTCAACATCTCATCCAAACTTTAATCCATTAGACTTTACAGCACCATGATCACGATCAACGCTCGAATCAAAGTTTCCCTATCACCATTATTCATGCATGTGTCTCTGCATGCTGCAACAACATTTTTCCTTTATCATGTAACTGCATTAGTGAAGGCATGGTATGCTAATCTTTATCACCACTCCAGCGTGAAGCAAAGAGGTAGAAAACTATAAAAGAGTACCACAACGGCTGTGTCCCCACCTCAGCGGATCAAGGAAAAAGTTGTATGTCCTTCTCAGTCAACATGGTCGCGGAAGCGTACAATTTTGGTGATAAAAGGCCTCTCACGGCGATAGCTATTGGTGCAACAAACAAAAGAGGATTGCTGTCGTAAGTGTACTTGCAATTTCAAACCAAGAGGACTGATGCCATGTAAGATTTGAGGTAAAACACTGCAATTGAAGAAAGATGATGTGGTTCGTTACACTTACATTACTAAAGATGATATACAGAAGCAGGTTAAGCCAACAGAGAAATGAATGAGAAATGATGGCCAGAAGTTCTGATGATCCAGAAATAATTTCTCAGAAACAAGAGTGGTTATGCCAGAAAACAACAGAACTGTCCAACCTGACGGCAAGCACCTGCGAAAGGAAAACGAGGCAGAATCCTGTAGAGAGGTAAACCAAAAAACCAAGTCCGTATCAAAGATACTCAAGAGTAGCACTATCAAGAATGTGAAAAATCCACCAGAGGATAGTGCAATTCAAAAACTACCATGGACGGGAAGTTGAAATAAATTGCACTAGCAAAAGACATACCTCAAAATAACGCTTGATGAATACCGCTGAGTAAATAATTCTAAAAGTCATATCTTCATGGAAGTTAAGAAAGCAGAATACCAAAATTTGATCTCAGCAGTTAACTTCACTGGCGAAAGCATACCAAACACAGAAATGAAACGGTCCTACTTCACTCACCAAATTACACACCCACAACACACAAAGTAAAACCTCGTCTATGATTTATGTCGTGTTGCATGGATCTAAAGATCTCTGTCCTGACAGGAGTTGCCTAATTATAGTGACGTCTTCAAAAATTGTACATTAGTGTGATATATGTGCATGTTTACTTGGAAGTAGTATGTAAATATTTCTATGACTTAAAAAGCTACAAGACCATATCGAAGGAAGAAGATTTGTTACGACAACTCAACAGACAAAGGAATAACTGAAAGAAAACAATTTGCAATCCAAACCCCTAGTTTCAGAACCTCTATTCTTCTAAAGAAAGTCATATTCATGTACCTCTTTAAAAAAATATTTTGCTAAAAGACGGCATAGGAAAGCTCTCCAGATCCACGTCGGGACTCATGGAGGATTGAGATCATAGCTTACAGATCATATATCTCAATTATAAGAAGAATTACGTTAACGAGAGTATACCGGACAAGTTAATGCCTAACTTCTAAAACCTATAAACAGTTGGGCCAAACCTAAAATGCTATGAGGTATGTGTATGCATGAACATAGTAAAAGGGAGTTGCATGGCATCCTTGCCTGGCTAAATAAAACGTTCACAGGAAAAAAAAAAAAAAAAAAAAGTACAATGATAATGTCAAAAGCACCAACTATGCCAGAAAGGAAATGAACTATTAGCTGTTATCAAGCCAAAGTTCAAAGTTGATTAAGAAAAAGCCAAAGTTAAAAGGATACTCAAGGAATTTGCAACAATTAAACCAACTGCACCAGCTGATCGTATCAGTAACACATTCAGCACAAGATAGATCACTGAGAATACAAGTAAGGAGTCATTTGAACGCTTGATTTGGTTCTCTGTTGCAACTGCATGCAGAAATGCTTCAGAGGTTCCTGATTCACGAATCAGTGGTATAGATTTAGTCTCTAAAGATAACATTTGTCACCAAAAGAAATCAAGTCTACACAACGGTTATGGTTAAAGATCCAAACTTCAGAAGATGTACAATAACCAGTTGGTAAGAAGGAAACATCAGCTTGGACAAGCCATTCCATAATTAGGGCTTGCTAGATGTCCGAAACTTTATTAATTGAAGTGTTTTGCAAGAAAAGTGACATATTTGGGCATTAAAACAGACATTACATGGTTTTAAATAAGTTATGGCAAATGATATTAACAATAAACCCATACTTAAATATTCAAAGTAAAAAGGCAGGAAATATTTGGATTTCTTAAAGAACACCCTTTAATTCAATATTTTCCTAATATCACTTCAGCGGGTAGTCTATCCTTGATTATAAGACAAGGAACCCTACATGTTTGATTTCTATCTCTGCATGTTAAGTTAAAGCATAATATACCGACTCAAAGTTTTTGAGGAGTCTGAAAATTCCTTCCTGATATCAAGACAGTCATAACCTTCTTGACCAGCACTAAACCAGTTTTTGATCCAAAACCGTGAAAATAAATCCTTAGTTGGCGTGCTGAGCTAATCCTATATCTCAGTTGAATATTATGGAGCCGAGGTAAGCGCTAAAATCCCTTTCTGCCTTCTTTCTTGTTCCCCCGTAACTCAAGGGTAAATTCGAGCCAAGACCGGCCCCCCGCCGTCTTCTTTGATTTCTTGCAGAGGTATACATCTCAAAGAGGCTATGTAAAGGGCCACTGCCCTTTCAAGAACGATCTTATGGGAGACTGAGGCAGTAAAGGTGGGTGTTAATACTGTCTAATCACACAACAAGTAGTGCTAAGCAAATTGTGGAAGAGCAATGTGTGTTTCCCATCAGTACATACAATCAACCCTTAAGAGACAAATGCTGAAAAGAGAAATGATAAACGCAAAGGTACTTGATGCCGTTGTATATATATGAGGTTCCATTAATTGTATGTAGACATATAATATGCAGGCATGAATAATTATTAGATGGATTATTTACCATTCATAGCCAACACAATGACATAAAGGCAGTAATATCGGAGGACACTTGCTGCTTCTCCATCACTCCATTTCTGGCCGTATAACAATCTGATGAGAGAGTAAGAATAGCTTGGGCCAAATGCTATGACTACAAGCCCTACAAGACATCAAGTAAATTCTGAAAACCAAGAAAAGTAAGAAGCAGAAACGGAAATTAGAGAACATTCATTCAACGAGATGGATTTCGTCATATGAAATGAAGTCAAGAATTGCCCCAGCTAAAAGGGGAAAAGCTAATCAATAGTGGATGCATACACCTAGAGAAAAGTTTTGGTTTCCATAATACTATTTTTTTTTCCTGGATTATCGCTCACTAAAGCCTTTAACTAACTGAATCTGTTCTCCATTCTGCTCCATCCTGATCCACAGCTCATACCCCTTCCTTTCACATTATCCCAGCACCATAGTAAACTCTGCAGCAATTGCTCTTTGAGCTTTACACATAACATATCCCATTGCAAACTCTCTGTCAGGCATCTCATTGACACTGCCTCAACCTTCCACATGCTCATTTCAAGCTTTGTGCTAATACAGGGAAGTAGACAGAGCTGGTCACATGTTGACCTCATTCAGAATGGCCCTCTCATATTAAGATCCGATGATTTGACCCTAACTGGGTGGCATGGGTTTTTCGGATATTATCGGTCCAAGATGATGGCTAATTGCATAGGAGGGGAAGTAGGTATGACAAAAAGGCAACTTTTAGAACACTGCCCCTCTTCGTATATAGTGGTGTATTTCAGGGAGAGAGTGAAAGCTCAATTGAAGATCAGGGATATTGATTGAGATGCAATTTTAGATCTTTTAGTAGAGATGATTTTGGAGATAATTTGGGAAAGTTTTCTGCAGTGGTATGGATTTACTGATGAAAATATAATGAGTCCCTTTATTTGTTGTCAACTAATCAATAAAAGGAAATTATAGATGTAATTTATCAATATCCCTGATCTTCAAAATAAAGGGATATTGAATAACAGAGAAGGAAAGTGAAGACAGAGAAATGAAGACTGCAAGAGTTGTTCGCCACTCTACAGTCAAATATTCAACTATTCCAACCCCACGTGCAAATCTTATACGTCCAGCAAGTAACATGACAATTAATAAATCATAGAAAAGTTTGGTCATGCCCAAATGGATGTCGTTACAGACCCTTTTATGGCATCTGCCTTGGTGCCAACATTAAATTTGTATATGGTTTTGCATAAGTGTAGTAATCTAGAAAATGCTTTCTGGTACAGAGCCATGCTAATGGGTAATTCTAAAATGTCGAGACTCCTTGTTTTAGTGCCTAATACCTTTCAACTGGGCGAAACTCAATGTAAACAAAAATTGGGGACTGAGCAACTGTGCTAAATAGAGACCAAATAAGAAATTGAAATATAAAATCAAAACTAAGAAGCTATAAACCTTACCAATTAACAAAACCAGCTTCAGAGCGTCCGTTAGAGAACTTCCTAACTTCCAGCTTTTACGTGCATCTTCCGCTGCCAAGTAAATTAAGTTTTTAATGCTATGATGGTTCATAATAACATTATGTAGTCATATCAAACCCAGCTTTTATTGATTGAAAAAGTTAATATCTGACAAGGTTTGTTTCCCCTTGCAATACAGATAATAACATTTGACATTCTTTTTTGTTCTTTTGCTGGTGACTGATTTTAGACAACACTTCGAATAATAAATTTACAAGAATCACATTCCTCAAAAACATTAAGAAAATCACATTAAAATGTGAGAATAAATTAGATAAGATGGAATAAATAGCCTAGTGTAGTAACTGCCAGAAGTTTCTAAAGCTTCCATTACCAGCATTACGCTAATTCAATGTAAGAAAATGAAGTTTAATAGAAGAAAACAAACATTTGCTTTAAATTCATGATAAGTTCATGGCTAGGTGACCAAGAAAGGTAATTTCAATTCCAACCACACAGACGATGGGGGCGGGGATGGGGGCGGGGGCGGGGGCGGGGGTGGGAGATTGATGTGCTGAGAAATTTGCACTTTCCCCTTGGTTCAACAACCTGGAGGAATTTCCCTTCACCAGTGGTGACTGCAGCAATTATCGTGAATGGGGGTCATTCACGAGCTTAAATCTACTTGTTCCATAAAAATGAACTTCGCATTGCCAAATATCTCACATACATTTCTGAAAAACCGAAAACTATGGGTTAAGAATGCTCCCTATCAAAAAAGGAAACAAAACTTTTTTGATTGAGAATCATACTTCCAAGGGAGTATTATTCCAAATATACAACCGTACATAGGTGTATAAATGTGGATATTTTTTCAAATATCACGTATCCAAAACTGTAAATCCTACTACATATAAATACAATGGAATCCTAAATCAATACCAGATTTAAATAACAAAATATTACTGACACTCTTTTCCACACTAAGAACCACAAAGCCACAAATCCTTTCAATAGCATTTCGAATTTAGTACATTTTTAAGATCTTCAGATAGTTCCTTGCAAGAGAGAAGAGGAAGGATGTGAGCAGGAAGAGAGAGAGAGAGTGTGTGTGTGTGTGTGTGCAGAATGGAAAGTTTTTTTTGGGTAAACTGCAGAATGGAAAGTTGGCAAATTGGGACAAGCTTGAACAGGTTCTGAAGGGAAGATTATCCCATGCTACTGGCTCATGGTTGGGGTCATCTAAATTTTTAATGGTGTCAAATGTTAATTAGTAAAAAAAAAAAAAAAATAGTTCACCAACAGGGGTAAGTATTTTTCCATGGATCTGACCCCATTTGAATAAGTGTGGCGTCGCCTCTGCCGTGAGTGACCAATGCCCTGCAGTATCAAAGGAAGCCAAGAATGCCCTATGCCTCAACAATACAAGGGACGTCGGGGCATCTCCCTTTACTACAACGGCCTCAAGGAACGTTATCGACAATATCAAAAGTGATTAAGAAATTGGTGCCATCCTTGTGCAGCTTCCCTCTGGTGAAATGCTGGACATGCTTCTACAGATATCACGAGCCTTGGCTAAACCTTCTTAGTCTCAAAGTATGAATTGAAGATAAAGTCACAGATATCAATTGACGGATCTCAGTTTAGAGGTGGCAACATATGAGATCCTTGACATGAGCTACTGGAAATTAATCCTCCGGCGGTGAAGTGGAGGTCCACGTGGAGCCATGGGTCACGTACTATTATCACCTAGCTGTGTGTTATTGTCACCTGGCAGTAGTGAACACATGCCCTTGATAGAGCTCAATGGAAAATCAGGATTCATGTAGCCGACCCCATTGACCCCAATTAATTGGGACTTAAGGCTCGGTTTGGTTTGGTAGTGAAGACATCCACCTACAACCTCAAAACACAGTGGGTGCACAGAAGGATAAAGAAGCAATAAGGAGCAGTAGAATCAACCAGCTTTCTTTCTTTTTTCTTGATCGGCAAAAAGATTTATTAGTGAAATCTTGACAAAGGGTACATCAAGATGGGGGGAGAAGGGAAGGGACTCCAACCAAGGGTTGAAGAACACCAAATGGGACAAGCCCATAAACACCCAAAGGCCAGGCCCGGAACACTAACAAAGGGCCGAGCCCACCCCACCTAACGGCCTAACCCGCTTTCTTTATGTTCTCATGTTTTCCAATACTTCAGAAAGTAGACCCCTTAGTTAGGTATGCCATCATAAAACCCTGGAATAAGAAGAGAAAATGTGTCTGACAATTACAGAACAGAGCTTAGGGACCTAGCCAATCAGAATAAAAAAAGGCTATATGAATGACATGATAGAAAGCTCAAACGGAAAACTAGTAAAATTCAGAAAGGATAGACAAAAATTCTCAGGGAACAAACAGAAAGAAGAGATATAAACCTGTTGCGGACCTTGCAAATGTAGTGTACGAACTTTCTTCAAAGGGAAGAAAAATCAACCTCACCACTAGGCTCCCTGAAAAGTAAAAGACGATGCATTTTGATATGATCAAAAAATAATAAGCAGCAGAATGCAGATTAATACTAGCTAGATCTTTTCCTTTAATCCACACAGCACTACATCGATATGGTCAATTTGGCAGATAATCACAAAATCTGAGACAAAATATTTGGACCTCAATTACCTAATTTGTCAACAAGTCCATATACAGCTTGGTTATATGGTGTATCCAACCATACAAGGACAAACTTTTCTCCTTCTTGAAGGATCAACTTTCGGAAGGATTGAAGAGTAAACAACATACACATGTCTGAGAGCTGCCTATCATAATTCATGATGGATCCTACTCTGCAGAAGCACATATTATCAAATAATCTCCTTGATTAACTAAAAGGGATAAGAAAACTGCATCAGGTCAAAACAATTTACAAAATGAAAATGAGAACTTTTTGGCATAAAAGTAGATCAAAATCTCCAAAAATACAATAAGAGAAAACAGGATTAATAAGCAATAGAAAACTAGAACTCAAACGCATTGACACAGATGCACCCCAAGCCAGAGCAATCATCAAGCATGCTTAAGAAAAGATGATTGGAAGCTTGGTTTGAGACATAAGTCATCCTGAACCAACCCAAAACCAACCTCTTTCATATATGCTTAATGAGATATGCTGCACACTATCTGCCACATAATGCATATATAAGAGGGCACAGTAATATGAAGTAATACTGTTTAAAAAAGCTAATTCTGTGACGTACATTATTTACTAATACAGTAATATAAACTAATGTCTCAACAAGCAAGGCTATGCACAAAATCAATACCAGAGATATGGCTCTGCTTAAGTGGATGATATTGTTGTATGATTGGCACAATCAAACTAATTATATGAAATAAGTTGGACATTACTAAGGATAACTAAGATGAAGGTAACAGCAAGAGGCATCTCCCCCTTCCCCTATTGTCTTCTTCTCTTGTTCAATTCTTCTACGTAAGGAGAATGCTAGGACTAAGAAGGGTATTCAGCTTTCATAAATACGCCCTTACGTATCAAAGATGTATGATGCTACTATTTCAACTCATCTCCGTGGCAACTAATAGGGATCACCCATTTTTCCTTTCTTGTCAAGGACTTTATTCAAGGCAGCCATGGGCCATGGCAATGTGGCTTTGAGGAAACAGGACTATGTTGCCTCAATTTTCATTTCACTATCACCTATAGCATTGTCTCTTCCCTGAATTGGAATAGTTAAACTACATTTGTCGCAAGTGAAAAGGTTTTTTTTTTTTTTGGCTGAGTAACAAGTGAACAAGTGAAAACAACTACGAGAAAGGAATCTATACCTGAAAGGCAAAAGTTCAGAACTCTTAAGTACACGAAAAAGAAGAAAGTAGCCCCAATAACAAAAGAACAAGCAAGCCCCATACGCAGCTTGTGACAATGCAAATACAATCCCTTTCTCCTGCAGGTTAACATAAAGAGACTGATATTAGAAGCCAATTATTCATACAAGGATGTAAGGATTGAAACTTAGCAGAATTCAAAAGCGAAGCTGCATATAAGCAAGAATTTGAGAATGTCCAGAAAGTTCCTAAAACCCATAGAAACTTAAGCATCAAAGGTTGTCACATCATCCATCGAAACTATACCATGTCAGGTTGCTTCACAATGAGGATGTAGGTTGTCATACAACGGGAAAGAGTAGCTGCAGTTTCAACTACCAAACGCAGTCTGAGAAACAACAAATTCTGAGACAGAATATACAAGGGTTCGGCCAATAGCTCCAAAATACATGCAAGACCTGACAAACAAAGGAAACCAATCTCAGACATCGAACTTTCGAGGACACGAATGAGAGCATTCATTTCAAGCTAAATATATTCCAAAGACCACCACAACATGGATTATCAGAGAATGAAATTACTGCAAACCACGTCTTTTTTCTCAAATGCAGGTTGCTATAGCAAATATGCAGTAAATAGATAAACAAACTAATGATTTCCAGTTGAAATAGAGAATTACTAGGAGAATTCACTATTGAGTTTGGAACTGAACTTGTTACACACAAAGACAGAAATCTAATCATGTAACCCCCCAACTGCATGATACAGTATCTAAAAACTCCAAATAAAAGTTTGATGATTACCATTAATCAAGATAGCTTGCCCATATGGATTAGAATAACTTAGTTTTTGCCACCAGAAGACAAGTATGCTTGCTGCAACTGTAATAAGTATTCCAAATGGTACCGTCAGCCAGGCTACCTTCAAAAGTTTTGATACATTTTCTCCTTCTGAACCACCATCACTGTCAAGAGGAAAAAAGGTAGTGTATCGCACATATGTATCAAAGACAAGATAATAATACCACTTCAAACTTGAAAAGCATAAAATTGTGGAGGTTCAGAAAAGTGTGCGACAATGTTAAGAGGTAAAGAAGTGTTCTCCAACTTGAATAAAAAATGGGTCAGCTGCCTTAATTGCTGACACAGGAAAGGTTAAAGAAATCAAATGAAAATGAACTTGATTAACAAAGAAGCAATAATACATGGACTCCCGTATGGATGGGTTTCACCAAATTCTCATGTCAAGGACACAGGGACACTGGTCACACTGCAGAATATTCATAACTTAATAGCAAAGCTTTGCACTAACTTGAATCTTTAAATAGGCTTCCTAGGTGAATGTCTAACTAAAAATCTTGGGCCTATATCCCCTACATTTTCAGTTCATGCAACATAGGAAAAATAAATTAGCGGGAAATCACCAAAACTGCTTCTATGGCTAACTCCCTGACCCTAACCATACCATGCTCAACCTTCATGTGCATGCATAAGACCTCGAGTTTGTATATCAAAATGCTTTACGTCACGCCACCAAGCCAAAATTAGAAACCATTCAACTCTGAACTTATACAAAGCATGCTACACCAAAACATAAAACAAATCGAGAATAAGGATAAAGAACAGGTGGTGCTAAAACACCATTCAACTGAGACAGTTAGTTGCAACAAATTAAGCACGAGGAAGTACCATTTAATGTCTGCTCTCATGCATGCTCGGCGAAAACCCTCACGACTAAGGAACAAGATACAGGTGACGAACAGATGGAATTGTACAGCATAAAGCTGCATAGGAAAGGAGAGAAAACGTAAGCCTGTATTTGATGGAAAAGCTCACTATCCCAGAAATTTTTAGAAAATAGACAACATAAAACAAAGACATATAAGTTTCAAGGTTCACCTTTTTCCAACAGAAGTCATGGAAGGGTAGTTTTTCTTCTGTTTTTTCATAGTCCAGTTGGATTTATGTATGACTAAAGGTTAGACTTGAAGATTAAGCAAAACTCCAAATTAAAACTCTCGACATAAATGTGCTAACTGTAACACATCCTTGGAGAGAACATGCCAGCATCCTACGATAAGTAAAGTTGCTCTAACATAAATTCAAACCCTTATCAAGCAAATTTTCAGATACCTAAAAGAGCTAAAGAAACGCGTGGCAAAATTTTCACCTATAGTGGCTGAGCTTTCCTCCTAATCACTAGTAAGTGGAATTAGCAAACGAAGTTATGAAGACTATGAATAAGAAATGGTTACCGCATAGTCTTGTTCAGTGAGGTGCCGGACGATCCATGAATTGAATATGAAGGGGATTCCCCTGGACAAGAACTGCGTAGCTGCGATCAATGCAGAACACCGTATAAATATAGCAATACTGGTGGACAGATACACCGATTTACCAGAATGCGCAGAGAGAATTAATGACTAACCGAATAAGTACTTGAAAGTGCGAGCGAAATTAGTTGTGCGATCGCCGTCACTGGCCATATCCGATCGATCTGAGAAAGTGTCCGACGGAACTGTCTCTCCAGGTTTTTTTGATCAATTGGAATTCAGTAGAAGAAAGAAAGAGAAATCTCGAGGCAAGTGAAGGCGGAAGATCTGACTGAGTAGGAGAAGAAGAACGACGGAGGAGAGAGGAGATGAACTGTGCCCGTACATGCCTCAAAACGCCGCCGTAGTCTTCTCCAAGTTCGCGTCTCCAAGACGCGAATACACGATGTTCAATTTCCTCGACTCAAAAAAAAAAAAAAAACAACTACGTCGTCACTAATAACAGTCGCGTTTAACCTCGCATCTTCAAGACACGAGACTGGTTTATTTTTTTATCCTTATTCAAAAATTTTTTAACATTTGTTAATTTTACATCTTTTTTTTTGTGGTTTATAAGTTCGTCCTAATAAGAGAAAAGAAAAAAAAAATTATTAACCAAACTTAAATTTTTGTGAATAAAGACAAAAATAATTCAATAAACCACAAAAATTTGGAATTTTTGTCTTTAATGAACTTTTTTAAAAACTTTATAATAATTTTATACTTATTAGATTCCTCTCATTAAAATGAACCAAGAAAACAAGAAAATTGATGCAAAACTGACAAATGCGGAAAAAAAATTGAATAAGGACAAAAAATAAACCACTATGGGTTTCTTTTTACCCAAAGCAGCCCAAGGCTTTTCCGAAACGGTGTCGTACTTTGTAAGACAAGTTTTAATCGTTAACGATATCACACTTGGATCTCGCCTTTCCAAAACACGATCAGAATACTTAAAAAGTTCAAACCATGACCGTGTAATTTCTTCTGCGGATTTCCAATATTATCTGACGATTTTGTCATATGTTCAGTACTCTTTCCAAAAGATCGTTTGTGTTGTTAACCTTTCATAGTTTCTTTAATTTTTTTTATCATTATTAATCATTTTTTTTGTTTCATAAAAAATCATTTTTTTAATGTAAAATCACCAAGACATAAATAAGGAGATGTCGTACTTTTTTTTTTTTTGTCTTAATCATGTTTACACAACTATTAATTTGAAAATTTTTCTGATTCTTTTTATCGAAACGAATTGAAAAAGTAAAAAAAAAAAATTAAAATTAAGAAAAACAAAAGACTCACATAACAAAGCAAAAAACACCCAAAAAGAACTAATTCCGTAAAAAAAAAAGAAAAGAACATAGGGGAATTGCCGCCAATGTGTACGTACGATAATAAGCATAGAGGAATTGCAGGTACTGCGTAGGAAAGACTTGAAAGCCTCTTGGATCTCAGTAGCGTAGTCAATGATGTTTCTTGGAGCTGATTTGAGCAATAGAGTGTATTTTTTTTTGTTACAATCCTTCATATTTGCCATGAAAACCAGTAGCAAATGTGGTACGCCAAGGAACGTCACTTTCCACGCTAGTACAAGCCTTGGATAAGGTAATTAGAAACAACCCAACAAAAAAATGGAGCTTTCAAAACAGAGCCTTTTCCTTAGCTTCATGTCCTACAAAGAGTTCAAGAAAAAAATGCCCTACAAATTGAGGTTAATCTGGGGCAAGCAACTGTTGTAATCCTGCCTCTTTGGGATCTAAGTTGATTGGCAATAGCCTACTAGGGGTGTGCATGGGCCGGGTAGTGCGGGTTTAGGATGTATTTTTCAACCAACCCATACTTGGTCGTCGGTTGACAATATTTTAACCCGCAAACCTCGGAGCTAATACATGGCTTGCAATGCCATCAGGACCTGGAACCTTGCAAGGCTTACTGTTTTTCATACTATTCCATACTTCATGATGTAGCAAGAAAGCAGCGCTCAGAATGGATTTCACAAAATAAGGACCCAGCCTTTCCCCTTTCAGTGTTGCCCGATATCTAATCGGATAACGGTTAAACTATATTCAACTCAACCAAGAAGTTTGAAGCAATACTTCCACCGATAATCGCATCGGCTGCAACAAGAATTGATGAAGAAAATAATATCTAAGCAACCAAGTTCAGAGAAACTCAATAAGAGGACTGAAAAAAGAGTTATACTTCAAATATCCCAAATAGAGAAAGAGTTGAACTTTAAACATCCCAAATAGAGAATAAGAAGCTTGGATTACCTAACACAAGCAACGATGTTCAACCAAGACAATCCAAAACTTATGGTCTCAAAGCAAGAACCAAAAAAAAGCCTAAAACAATAGGCCCACAACAACGGTGATAGTAACAAGAACACAAAATCAACGGTAGCGACGGAGTGAGAGTGTGTTGTTCCTCTTCCAGGTAGCCCTTCTTGATGGCCTTTGCTTGTGGTGCAAGTGTCCTTTTCCGTGGAGACCCCTGTTTTTCTTCCCAGCTGAGGTGAGTCCTCGGAGCTCCCTGTGTTTGTGAACCGGGTTGCAGATCCAATTGATCCTTGGGTCATTACGGATTGCGTTGTGTGCAGGATCAACCAAAATTACCTCAAAGTATTTGTAAGTAGAATCCTGTAAGAACAGAAGAAGTCCACAAATTCATATCTGTATAACTTACGATAGCAGTCATGGATACAGAGATGATATATTTAGATGAGGACAGACACATGCCTCAAAGCGAAGATAAAGAAAAGCGAAAAAACAATACAGTTCTAGATCCTCAATCTCAGGCCTCGTTTTCCAAACGATAAAATCTGGATAAAATCAAGATTTGAGCAAAAATCTTAGATTTTATCAACCTCTCCCTCATTGATAAAATCAAGATCAAATCTTGATTTTATCGTTTGAGAAACAAGGCCTTAATATACTTTCCCTTTACAATGGTCAGGCACGATTAAACAGCAAGTTTTCTGATCATCCCATTAATTTGCTTCTTTTAGGGGACCAAAAGGCATGGAACTTGGGTGTGGGTCTTTTGTTGAAATGTTTTCAAATAAGATATCTATGTTTGCAAGCAACGAGCATCTGAAATCAACCGTTCGTAAAAATCCAAGCATGAATACATCAGTTCCCCTAGGAAGATATGACATACAGTGACCAGTGAAGTGGGTTGAAAGCACAAGTAATTCTGTTTTTACCAACCTCATTGAGCCAATACGAGTTCAGAACCTTAAGACCGCCTAACTTCCGGCCAGCACGTTCCTCTGCAACAGAGCGCTTGCTGCGTTGGAATTTCAGCTGAGTAACACCCTGGTTTGTGGGCTTACCATACACAATACCCTTAGGAACTGGTCTCTTACGCCCACCACGTCTTACACGGACGCGATAGATCACGTAACCCTGGGAAATAATAGTATTAAACCCCATGCACAAAAATAACCAGCAGGAAAAATGTGTGAACACCAAGTAAAGAGAGTGTATATATGACTTCAATAGTCCTGCAGGATCTACAAAATGCAACTCGTTACCTCAAAAAAAATCACCAGGAGAAAAATGAGAGCAAAAACCTCACTTGTTGACAGAACTTTTTAGGGTGTGCGAGATTGCGGGGTGTGGGGGTGGACATGCAAGCAACAATACAGGACAGCAATGCGTCCACAGGTGAAAAAGGCAAGAAATGGGACAATCATGACCGGCGACTGCTTTCAGTAAAGGTGAATGGTCCAGATTCCAGAATAAAAAACAACCAATTACATAATACGCACACACCATGGAACCTCAATTCTTTTAGGTCATATCAAACTTTAAGTCTAAACCTCGATATATAAATTGTCACATTTGAACAAAATACACACGCCACACTAAGCATATATAACATGAAAGTGGACTAGAGGAAGCAAACAACAGAATCGTACAATATACCTGCTTGGCCTTGTAGCCCAACCGGCGGGCTTTATCAGGGCGAGTAGGGTGCGTGACACGGACGATGGAAGGAAGCTGGCGATACTCCCAGCACCTCACCCTCAGCAAAAACCTCATCACATCGGACTGCTTCTTCCTCCAGAGCTCCGAAACATAAGTGTAAGCTCCTACAGTTATCAGTTATTCCCACAAGTCAAACAAGGTGTTAAACCGCACATATTTCTTATGTGCTGTGTCTGATGACTCTGATTGCCCGTTTGAGCTTGCGTTCACGTTTGTAACAGTTTTATCATGGAAAATAATGCTTTTAATCAGAACCAGCATAGAACCCTCATTAGGAAAATTTCTTAACACCAAGAACAACCTCATATTCCAAATCACATCGCACAGAGATACCCATCAATCACAAGCAAAAGGTCTTTGAACGGAAATGAGACATACGTAGAAATCATACGAACAAATACTCCAAAAGGGATTATGATCCATATCAAATGATAAACAGAGGAAATGAGGATTGGACTACAAATCCTATCGTATCCACGCGTATATAACATCGTTGATACAGAATAATTGAAAGGAAATTGAACCTAGGGTTTCACAGAGGAAAAAGAAAGGAGATCGAGAAATGCATACCCATTGCTGTTGAGTTTGTGGAGCACGCCCCCCCTGCTGCTACGGCCGAGTGAGGGTTGTAATGAGGGTGGAGATTATATTGGGAGTCTCGACTAGGGTTTTAGAAAGGCTTCGGGCTTCGTTCGCGTTTGTTCAAATAGCCGGTTGGGCCAATAGGACATAGGATCAATAACTGACGCTGGAAACAGGCCGCGGCCCAATCTATGTTTGATTGGGATATGATCTTGGGCTGAAATTAGTCTTTTTGTATCCTAGGAAGGAAAAAAAAAAAAAGGCAGAGTCGTGGTAATGTGTTTTTTTTTTTTCTTTTTTTTAAAATAACGGAGTGTTTCTAGGTCAACTTGCGTGCACTTGAACTAGTTTCGGGACTTTAAAGTTAACGATCGGAAAAACCGTCCAATGAGCCTAGGGTTTCGAATATTTGACTTCCGTGGGATTGGAACATGCGAGTCATGCGACCTCATGGAAGACAACTACTTATTATTTTTCCACGCCCATTTGACCAAACCCCTTGAGGTTTAGTAGTTGTATTGTGTTAGAATGACGTGAGTAAGATAATTGGGTTGTTGATTTTTGACTTTGTTTTCTACACAAACAATCTTAGTTGTACCGATAAAAAAAAAAAAAAAAAAATCTTTAGTTGTTACTGTAAGTTCTATGAACCTAGTTTCGCAGGGGGAAAAAAAAAAGTTTCATAGACTGAATGGTGGACATTAATTTTGTAAAACCTGAAATATAGTCTTACTTCAATAGAAAAAACAGACATCTCCAATATACTCCAAATTCACTTTCCAATTGTGAGGTAAAACATGTGTTATATTATATGTTGTGCCAAATATAGCACAAAGTATTGCAGTAATTAGCATACCTTTTTGTTTTTACCTTTGTCAACGTAGGACTCTGCAATTCAATTTGACATTTTTGTGAAAAAATTAAGAGAAATATCATTTGCACCATTGAAGCAATATTAGTATAGTATAGCAATTTGACACTATTCATGGATATATTTTGGTAATAGCTGTTCAAATAGCAACTTCACCGTAGGAGATTAAAGAACTATTTAACTAGTAAAAGAGAATATTCATTGCGAAGATGATGAGTCTAGCTATTTAATTTAGAGAAAACATTATTTACACCAGCGGTGTAAACCAAAGTTTTCTCCAAATCAAATTGTATTGCTCCACGTGTTCATATTCTACCTATTGGGAGCACTGTTTGGACACATGGCGCAATGTAATAGATTTGGAATAAACTTTGGTTTATACCGCCGGTGTAAAAATGTTCTCTCTTTAATTTAACTACTCCTAAAAGAGAATGAATATCAAGAAATTAGCCCATTGAATTTACCAGATTGCCAACTATACTTTTTTTTTTTTACCTCTCTTTCCTTCAACAAGCAAAGAAAAATGATACTAGCACGTCACAAAGGTTGCTGCCACGTTAGAACAAGAATTATAATTGGTGATAACTGATAATGTGTCCCGGCAAAACCTTGTAGTTGCGTGCCAGTAACAGAAAAAATAAATTGTTCCTTTTTCCCTACATAGTAATTAGCCTAAATTATGCAATAAGTCTTAAATAACCTTATATAAGTGAAATTATGAAACATTTTTACAGCCAAATCTATCCTCTTGTTGGTCTATTATTTTTCCGAAACTCTTGATGCTCTTTGTTCAGAAAATAATTTCGTATTATGCTATCCGAAAAGTGCTTTGAATACCGATATTTAAACACCAAAGTTAGACATAGGCGTGTTTGAAGTCATCTGATACTTGTGGGTCCCACACGTATTCGGTGGGTTAACGTTCGTTGAACACTTGCAAACAAATACTTGTTCTCGATATTTTATTGGGACATCCGCGTCGGCAACACTTATCTTACCGTCATTTTGGTATCACGCTCATAAGTAGTTATAAACAATAGCACGGAGCATCATTTTTGCACTCAACAATTCCTCAATCACAGCGATTTAAATCCGTAACGCCATGCCTTTTCTATCACATGTCTACTTGTTTTATTGTCTCTCCTACAATTAATTAGTGTTAGGACTGAACCTCACAACAGTATATCTTTTAGGCCAATTTAGGATCGCAAGCGAGGAGCTTGTGGCTCGACTCGTTTATGGAAACTCGTTAAGTAAATTACTCTAACTCAGCTCATTAAGGGCTCGGCTAATTTAAGAACAAGCTGAGCTCGAGCTCAAACATGACAAAGCTGAGCTCGGCTCAACTCGTTTGCACCCCAAGCCAATTCCTTCAAAAGACATTGCTCGTGTAATAAATATACTCCTAATAGGATTTATGGAAATTTCTTTTAGATAATTGACTCTCACACTTTTGTATTTTAGTACCTCATGACCGTAGTTTTTTAAAGGTCAAATCCATTAAAAAAACATGGCTCACGTAATAAATCTAGTTTATAAGATTTACGAAAATTTCTTTCAGATGATTGACTTTCACTTCCTTTTGTGTTTTATTTATGTGTTTAAATTTTAATCTATATTACGATATTTTTCTTCAGCATTCTATTATGTGCATATTACTAACTCTTTTGTTTTATAAATCAAAGAATATTATTATCTATCTCATAAAAAATAAAAAAATGTGAATATTACGAAAATTTCTTTCAGATGATTGACTTTCACTTCTTTTTGTGTTTTATTTATGTGTTTAAAATTTAATCTATATTATGAAATTCTTCATCAGCATTCTATTATGTGAATATTACTAACTCTTTTTGTTTTGTAAATCAAAGAATATTATTATCTATCTCATAAATAATTAAATAAATACAAAAAAATGAGAGGAGATAAAAAGAGAGTAAGAAAATGTAATTTATTTTCATACTCCATTTTTTATGATTGCGCTACTCTTTACTAATGATTTTTTTTTTTGGATACATTCATGAAAGTTGACATGTAGGAAAACGAATGTAGGAATGTAAGATATGTAAACCCTGTTTGTTGGACGAATACGGTTTTGGGGATAAGAAAGAAAGGAGGATAAGTTTAGAAGGGGTTGGTTTGTTATTCTTTGCATTTAATTTTGTCCACCCTCTTTAAAAGAGAGTAAACGTGCATTACCTTCCCTCCTTCCAAAAAGTGTATTGCAGCCATTAAAATGGAGGGTAATATTCACCATCTTGTAAGAAGGGTGAACAAAATCACACTCGATCGTTTTTTTAGGGAGGGATTACGTTATTCTTGGTTTGTTTTGGTAGTTGATATATATGAGTGGATAGGAATGGTGCATAATGATATAATGAAGCAAATTACTTTGCCACCCTTATGTAATTCTTGTCGTATCCATACTTCATTTTTGTTGTCTTTTCAAATTTATTACTATATTTTTTCAAAATGTGAATTTAAAAGAATAAATATACCTTTTCTTAATATTCTCAATATTCATATTATAACAAATTATTAACATACTACTATGATTTCATCAATTTAAAGCAACATAATTTTATATCTTTTACTAGTTATCATCGTAAGCTATGAATTTAAATATTTTGTGGGCACATAAGAGACATTTATTTTTGTATTGAATGCACATACGTTGTGACACATTACACGTAGGCAGCTCATACTTGTTGATAGAATGATGTACAAGGATTTCTAACAATGTTAAACAAAGGGGGAAAAAAATACTTTAAGTAGAATTCCAAGCAAGTGGAGATTGCTTTCAAAAAAACTTGCAACGACTACTTCAATTTCAACCCCTCTATTTTTATTGGAAACTAATGAACAGAGAGCTCTAAGCCAATGGCCAAACAATGATGCAAAGGGTAACCAATTAATTTTGTGGACAAAGATAAGGTAACAACAAGGTTTTCTATTTACCCAAAATTTTCTTATCCCTTTCCAGAGGGATTACATATCTTGACAGCAGAATTTATTTCGGACCAAAAAAGAAAACAAACCCTGGATATGGGTGAGCTGGAGATAAGCTTATCCAGACTATCCCATATCCAGACATCTAATCTCTCCAACAAACAGACCCTTAAGGGACTATGCGGCCGTTTTCGGGTTCGTTTCAAAGATCGTGACTATTGGAATTTTAGACATCATCAAGAACGTTAAGCACGCCAAAATTCATGTCAATAGAATATCGTGTAAGTGATCTCGACACATTTATCTATCATGAATTTTGGTGTGCCTATTGGTCTTGACAAGGTCTAGAATATTAACGGTTCCGATCTTCGAAACAGACCCGAAAGAGCCTGAAAAAGGCCCTGACAAGACAGTCCACTCTCTCAAAGGGCTAAAAATATTGTTAAAAAATTTTGAAAATCATTCCTTCAGAAAAAAAGATCTACTATTTCTTTTGTATAAAGTTCAAAAAAAAAAAGTGTGAAAATCATACCTTTAGGGGAAAAAATGGTAACTATTCTTTTGTATGGTAAGAAATAGTCATCTCTTTAACCCCAGAGTTTGCCTGATAGTTATGACCTGAGACTTAGAGGTTTACTTCATCTCAAGGCCTTAAGTTCAAAACCTTAGTCTTAGTTGTTATCAATGCCTGATAGTCATGACCTGAGACTTAGAGGTTTACTTCATCTCAAGGTCTTAAGTTCAAAACCTTAGTCTTAGTTGTTATCAATTCCTTTGGGGGCTAATTCATACAAAGCTTTACTCTGGCTTTAAACAAGGCCCTTGATAGTGGACGGTGAAATTAGTCTCCCAGAAATAGCCGAGGTGCGCGAAAGCTGTCCCAGACACTTATTTATAAAAAACAAAGAAGAAGAAATAGTCATCTCATTAATGTCCCTTTAATGTGACGTGTATGTTATTGCTTACAATTTTTGGTAAGATATATAGTGAGGTAGAAGAAAGAGAAAACAAACATCTCCTGGAAAACGGAGGGATGAGAGGAGGAGTCGGCAGCGGCGGTGGCCACGGAGGGATGCTTAAAACCCTTCATAGAGCGGTCAGGACTGGTGTCAGCGGAGCAACCCAAGAGCCCCTTCCTCATTCAACCACCACCGCCGACGAGGACGATGCTATTACCACCTCCACTTCTACCACCACCACACCCAAACCCACTTACAAAATCAACACTTCCAACCGCCTCCCTCTCTCCTCTTCACGTAATCTCCCCATATCTCCCACCTGGACGCGTTCTTGTTCGTCACCGACCTATAGTGATGAGTTCGAGTGGGAATACGTAGATGGGATTGAAGATGAAGGAAGGACATCATCGTATGCTTTTAATGATGATTTTGTATTTGGGTCGGTTCCATCAAAGGACGAAGTTCAGCATGCTGTCTCTGCTATTCAGCAGTAAGCGCTTTAAAATTGCTTCAATTTTTGTTACTCTTCTCCGATATACGATGTTTCTGTTTTTTCTTTCTGGCAATAAGGAAATTTGGTACGCAGATTCACGTTTCACCTCTTTGAATGTTCTTATTTTCTTGGGTTTCTTGATTCAAATTAAGATGAGCAGGTGGTGGAAGATGAATCTAAACTGGAATCACAGAAGGTACAGAGAAAAGGAATGAATTTGGAAAGATATATGATGGGTGTATAAGCACCGGTTTTGTAGTAAATTAAACGTTCGTGAACAATTACTGATACCGACAACCACGATGATTGGCTAGATGACCACTTATCCGGTTGTTAACCCTGTTTTATTTTGTATGTCTTTGTCTTGTAATAGCTGATAATGATTGTATCGGACCCATGCCTTAGTTTACCCAAACGATTACCTTTCCTCAAACAGGTTTTTGTCAACACCTTTTTGTCCCAAGTCCCATTAATTAAATGTTTATTCATAAATGTTGATGTGAAGACGATGGCGACGATAAATTGTGGGGTTAAATATGAGGAACCCTATGCTTCCTATCAGTACAGGACTGAAATAGTGAATTTTCGGTTAATGTCCCTCTCTGACCTACATTTTTCTAGAGCACAAGGAGACGAAAGATTAGTCGTGTTTTCATTTAACTTTAGGGAAACAAGCCTCCTACATAACTACTAGTTTCAAGCTATACAAAGTCCTTATTTCTTAATGAATGGACGTATGATGATTGTTGAAAACATGATATAACATGGAAGCTGACAACCATTAAACCTGTGAGTTGAACATTATGGCATCCTCATAATCTTTAACCTCCAAGTCCAAGAGTTTAATGGATGTTCAGAAGAATGGAGATTCTTGTACACAAGACGTTACCAGACACTGTTAGATATTGGCTCTTTATTCATTTGCTACATGGCAATAAAAACAAAGCACTCTTCCCCACCCTCCCGAAAAACAAATTGGATTTGAGCTTTCTTGACAGTTCAAAGTCACTTGGGGCTTCACACACTGTTTATGGGTTTGAGCTCTCTTCACAATTCAAAACCAATTGGAGCTTTCAGCACCCCTTTCCTTCTGTTAGAGTAATCAACATTGCATGGAGGGGAAGTGTATTATCCATGACCGTGAGTGAAGGTGGACCGTATGGTATAGTTGTTGTTTTTTGTTCTTTTGGTTTCTAACGTACATTGTGTTTACACGGTGTTGAACATAATTTCCTGCATAATACTAGTGTTTCATGTGTAAATGTACTGTAAATTTGAGCACTACTGTGCTTCTGGGGTGAATATTCAACTAGAAATGTTGGACACACTCATGTAACAGAGGACGTAGACGATGAGGTTTAATATCCATAATGGTTAACCAGTCCGAACTAAATGATCACTAGCCGGTGGAAAATCTGTTATGGAAAACTTGTTTCTTGCATTGTTGAACTTGAATATGTGGTTTGTGTTGTCTCTCTCCAACATACTGATAAGGTGTGTTGTTTGGGACTGTTTTGTACTTGTAGGGTCCTTGACCCGACCTCCTTTTCAAAGCTCATCACGGGAAGAGTTCCTTATAATTCAGACAAGGGTGTTGCAGAAGATATTGCAAGTCCAAGGATGAACCGAGCGTCTTCAGTTGGGAGGGAGTTAGATTGGATTGAACCCTCATTCAATCTCTGTAATCCAAGGATGTTGCAGTGTCATGGATATGATAGAGTTTATGACGCTTTCCATCTATTGCACACTGAGCCTTCTATTCAGGTGCCTTGGTTTATTGACTCTTAAAGTTTGCATGTAACGTCTGAGTACGAGACCAAAACGTCCGAGTACGAGACCAATCATCAATGTTTGGTCAATGAATTAAGACAAAAATTTTGCTAAAATTCCCATTTCCTTGTAAAATATATTTTCCTCACCTCACCCATCCAGAGATTTTATCTTCATTCCCTTTTCACCTTCGATTTCCGAATTTGTGTTTCTAAATTGTAGTTGCATTCAAATTATTTGTGTAGAGGATGGTGATGTCATTGTCCTCTGACAAAGCTGTTTGGGATGCTGTTTTGGACAACGAGGTGGTACGGGAGCTCAGAGAGTCACTGATTAAAGGTTTCTTCAAATTCTGTTAACAATTAATGAGATTTATGTTTCTTCAAATTCTCTTTCATAGCTCGATGTCCTGAATTTACTGTAAAGCGTGGCCCTCACCCGTCTTCTACTATCCTCCCAATCTACCTTTCAGGCACTTCTTATGCTGTTTGTAGTCTCATATTAAGCACTGGTGGACAAGAGGAATGAATTCTTTATTTGAAAAGAAACTCTTGGGGTCTATGTGTTGCCAAAGAAATAACTTTATGGTGAGGTACTTAGCAAAAAAAAAAAAAAAACCTTCATAGTGATGCCTAAAAGCTTCTTTTTTTTTTTGATCGGCAAGGCATAACACCTATTGTGGCTATCAAATGTCATGTTCAATTTCCACATGACATTGTCAGGGACTTGTCAAGATCCAGTTCTAAAGTTTCGATTTGGTTATAGTGGTTCGCAGTACGAGATTAGAGTTTCTTGGAATTAGGGAACTAGAGAGAGTTAATACTTAATTGACACAACGCATTTGCATATGGGTGGTTGTTTTTTGCTTATTTGCTACTAACAAATCCCTGTATTTGCAGCATACGTTAAGTGATGACTTATATGAAACAGTACCACTCTGGAAATCATAGTAGATGGTTTTCACTTGCCATTTTCACTCCCATGATATTTTCCTTGTGTATGCAGCTGACAGAAGTGCTCCTGAGAACCAAAGTGACAGATCTGATAGCTTCAATGCAGCAACAGATATACTCATTTGGATTTTTAACAATACCAAGGCGAAATTGATGACACTAATGGAGAATATTACAAAGCTAGTTAACAGTTTGTTTCAACCTCACAAGGATGAGACGACAGGAGGAGCCACAGACCCAATTGTCCGAACTTCGTTGATGCTCTCAATTGTGGTCCTTTTGGTTGTGGTTGTGACTCGAGCCAGTATGGCTCGACCGTCTTGACCTTAATCCGTCGAAATGACAAAGGTGATCCCCTTAGGATTCAGTTTGAAGATACTTTAACCTGACTCAAAGTTTGTATATACAAGGATACTTTTGGATTTGGCAGGTTTTGTGCATAGCATTTTGGAAACATTAATTACATTTCTTCTTGTTCAAAGCCTTAGTTCTCTCTCTGTGGGTTCATTTAAATCCATATTTGTAGTTATAACTTTGTGTCCTCGTGTTCCTCATGGGGTCTTTTGACCATCAATGGTCTCACCAGGTGGATTCATGTAAAATCTATGGGGACTAGGGAGCCTGTAGTTTCCCAAGGCACTAAGTCCTCTTGATCCGACCGTCCATCCCACAATCGATGGTTTGATACTAGGTTTTGGATAATGAAAGTGGTGGGACCTCTAATATTGTGTTTGGTTTCTCATTTTTGGTCCGGATTAGCAATCCCACTAGATTGTTAATCCCACAAAAGTATGGGATTCACCAACCCAAGGGGGAGGTGGTATTATGAATCCCATTCCAAGGGGATGGGCTTGTAAAGACAAATCCACCCCTAATCCTGTGCAAAACAAACATATTATTAACAATCCCATGATCTAATCCTGTGCAAAACAAACAAGAAGAAAAGATTCATCTCCTCATTAATAATCCCAACTCATTCCCAATCCTAATCCTAATCCCACCTCATTACGAATCCCTTTAAAATGAAACCTCGTATCAAACATGGCCTAAGAGTATATTATTACCGAAAACACTTGACAAATATATCTCAACCGTTGATTGTGGGATGGACGGTCGGATATATTTTTACCTCTAAGTGTATATTATTACTGTTACTAGTTAGCAAATATATCTGAACCGTCGATTGTGGGATGGACGGTCGGATTGAAGAGACTACAACCCTCCGCAAATCGAGCTCTTTGAGGTTTACTTCAATTGATTGGTTCATACGATGGGCTTAAAACTCACACGGGATTGCATTTTCGGTGGCCGAGTCCAAGAAAAACTATATCATGTAGTCATTGACAACCAATCCTCCAAAATATGAATTAATGCTACATTTTCCCCACCCTATTCTCCGGTGGTGGGATTACGCACTTGTTTATGTATCCCTCACTGTAAGTCCAAAATCTATCAGATGCACCTGAATACGGTTTAGACTACAGAAAATAATGTAGTAATTGGTAGTCTAATTGAATTAGATCATTCAAGATTTCCCATTGGAAAATTGAAGCTCAAGAATATTAGAGTGTATTTTTTTTTTTTACACTCAAAATAAGTTTTTTTTTACACTCAAAATAAGTTCTCTCTGAAGCCACTCATTACAAAAACAAAGACACAGTTGCATGGCTTCGGCGACAAACAACTAAAAATTACTATTACAACAGGCTAGTAAAACGTGAATTATGAAACAATGCATTCAAAGTTCTTGAAATACGTGCCAGACTTGTGTGAAGAGTTCTAAAACAACACGTGCCAGACTTTGATTGTGATTTCAAGAACTTCGGCGACAAACAACACAAGAAACCACATGCTAGACTTGTGTGAAGAGTTCTCAAATGTTGTGGAGGTGTGAGGAGGAGAAGATATTTTCTAGGAGGATTCTAGATGAAGAATATGGACCGTTGGATAAAAATGATCTTGGTTGTCCATTGAGGAGGTGGATGGCTATATAAAGGATTCTAGATCCATGGAGAGTCAGATGTTGACTCTCAACAAGTGCCAGAAAATAAACAGAGGTGGCCATCGTAAGTTGAACCATATAATTGTCCACCAAGTCGCCAATTTTAGACTTTTCTACCCGAGGGTGGGCTATGAAATAGATGGCCGCAGAGGTAGACAAGACGATAAAAAGCTCTATGAGTGAGTTGAGGATGCCATCCCGAAAGTAATGGGGTCATGGGTCCGGTCCAGAAAAAAACAATAGTAGATGGTGTTTGCAGAAAGGCAAGAGATGATCAGTTAATTACAAATGCATTCTGTGCAAACAACCAGCTATGGATTTCCCATTTTACAAATTGTTTTGGGTTCTGCATTTGCTGAATCTCACGACAAATTAACACAAAAGCAAAGCTTTTGGTCTCTAAACCTGCTTCAACCATGGCTCTATTACTTTCGACACAATGAAGCATGCAGATTTGTCGTCTGAAGCAATTTGGCATTTTGCTGATGCCCTGATGTTGTCTAGCAAGTAAGCAATTGGATCTTTTGGACCGAAGGCTCTTTATATCATGCGCACAGCCAGCAGTAGCTTGGAGCTATGGAGTCGGGACGAACCAAGATTCTTGAGCAGATTTGATATGTTACACATCAAACCTGAAAATAAAATAGTACTGAAGGTAGTGCAGGTTACTCTCTTACCCTTTTCGTTTCTCCTTTCTTCCATGGGTCTGCACCTCTTCGTTCCAATTCATCATTCATGTAACTTCTAATCCATATGTTTTTCAACATTTATGACCTTTTCCCAAAATTTTAGGTCATTACTTCTGCCATCCTTGAAAGTGTT
Source organism: Vaccinium darrowii (assembly GCA_020921065.1). Taxonomy (NCBI): domain Eukaryota; kingdom Viridiplantae; phylum Streptophyta; class Magnoliopsida; order Ericales; family Ericaceae; genus Vaccinium; species Vaccinium darrowii. The sequence continues at coordinate 13,436,382 of CM037161.1, forward strand.
GGTGAAAGGCTTATAGGACTTGTGACTTCTGCAGAGGAGATCGCTGATTTGCTTGAGGTTGCTTGCTCCTGTAATGACTACATCAGGAACATTTTCTGGTTGCCCCTGCAATGATTACATTGACAATAAGTTTTGGAACTAAGAATTTACTTTCCTTCTTTAGCTCGATGATGTAACTGATCTTGTGATTCCTAGAGGCAGCAGTAAACTTGTAAGATGTACCATGAGCAGTTTGAAGCTCATGTTTGGCATGCTGATGAGTGATGAGTAATGAATTTGTTATTTGACTAACCAAATCAGGGAGTATGTGTTATTGTATTGTAGGCATCCGTTTCCTTTTGTTATAGTCATAATCGCATAAGAATGTTGTTGGAAGGAAACACCATGTCGACACGCCTTTTGTAATTTGCTTAGATGATTGTCTTTGTTTCATATTTTTGTTTGGAGCGAACTTGTAAATGGGGACAGGAAAGAAGAGTCACTTAAGACACAAGGGGAAGAAGTGCTTTTGTGCTGACACCTCAATTATTAAATCTAGGACAACCTTGACCTTTCTTAACAGTACACAATTAGTATCGAGTCTTTAGTTCTCTTAAGAAGGTTGTTTGGAAGAAAAGATGTCATAAAAAGGCTATATATAATTTTTCATTTTTCCAAATCAGTAGTGTTCTTGCATTCTGATTTGAGAACGTTATCTAAATATGGAGTATCAGACTTGGAATTAAAAGAATTCTAATGGTCCAAATACTAAGTTTAACCTCCTACCTTAAATTGCAGTTAATGTGCGTATGCTGCCAAAAAGAATGACGACGGCTCAAAAGATGGGTTTGTTTTTCAAATGTGTCAATGGCAGCCATATTCCATCCAGCAACTCAAAGGTAAGTTTTGTTACAAAGGGCTCTGAGGGGAAAAGTTTGTGGTTCTTAATGCATCTCTCTTGGATTTGTGGGTTTTCATTTGTTTCGCACTGTTTTTGGATATCCAGTCACTTGCTTCCTTCAATTCAAATTTATCTACTGCTATTGCAGGATCTCATACACTACCATTGCCAAAGGAACAACAACCAAACTTGGTTCCTGCATCTGACAATCAATGTGAGAACGGAGGGGAACTGAATATAGAAGACGCTAGTCCTCGAACAGATACCTCAACAGATGGACATGCAGATGACAGAAATGAGGGGTATGCATCTTTTTTTTTTTGTTGATATCTAAACATTTGGCTTTTGCTATAGGGCACAAGCAAGATGCTACGAATAATTAGTGACAGTTTCCATACTTGTAGAATACCATTTTATCTTTGCCCTTTATTAGCATTATGTTTTTAAAGTTAGTATAGAGACAGTAATAAATACCAAGGTTTGGCAGTGCAGCTGCAAATACTCTTTATTTTGCTTGGCACAATAGGAATTTTTGTAAATCGCCAGAGGATTAGCATTTTCTGGCAGCACAAGATGAGATATCTTTAGGAAAAAGAGCATTGAATGCTCTGTTAACTCCTCTAAAACGATGTGAATAGAGATCAACATTTTTGGTAAAAATAAAATAAAATTGGTGATACTCCATCCAGACTTGGGCTTCAAGAGGAGTCCTCTGGAATAAGGCCTTTTCAACTGTCCAGGCTTGAAAAGGAAGATTCAAAGAAGCCGTTTGAGCCTCAAAGAGGGTGGAAAAAAGGAGAGAGACTGGAGAGAATCAAGAGGCAAGTGACATGGAGAGGAGAATAAAGGGATAAAATACTGATGGAAAGCTTCTCTAATGTCAGATTCTTAATTCAGAACAAGGCCAGAAGAATTCTTAATCTGCCCATTATGGTTTCTGGAACTCCTAGCTTTAGTCCTCGAATGAAAAACATAGAATTTGAATCTCCCAAAGCCAAGCAATGTTGCTTGGCTCTCTGAGGCCAACATAACTCATCTTGTTCCCAAAGGGAATCCAAGAGATTCTGATGCACAAAATGCAACTGAGATTGAATGCTTTGTATTTTAGCGCGAATGGTACATTTCCTCTATTTAGCCCAAAGAGATAAAACTCTCACCATCATTTTACTGTGGTTCACTGCACGAAAAAGGGAAGAGCCAAAAATAGAAAGATCCCAAACACACAGTAGTGGATTGAACATCAAACAACAAAAGGTAAAGATGTTGCATTTGAAGAGGAAATACGCATTTGAAATGACGGATTTTTATAGGGCAAATTACATTGACGACCCCTGAGGTTTCTGACTACTACAGAGTCCCCGCTCAGGTTTGAGAGGTAAGTGTATTTACTAAAACCTGAGGGGGGACTCTGTAGTAGTCAGAAACCTCGGGGGTGGTCAATGTAATTTGCCCTATAAAAATCCGTCATTTCAAATGCGTATTTCCTCTTCCATTCTTGACTGCCATTGTTATTGAAATATGAAATCCACTTTCTTGAACCTCATTCTTGAATCGACTCCCAAAATGGGTGCTGCCGTGATTGATATCCCACCACCAGTACCGCCACCCACCCGACACAGATCGAAGACGAGATTCTCGAGACGATTAGTCAGGAAATTATGTTGGATTCTCGTCCTGAATTTAACCATGTTGATGGCTTTGAGTTCTTTCAGATCTTCCTCTTTGCGCTACGATTACCATCTCCGATTCTATGATTCTTGGGTTACAGGCTTCATCTCTTGCTTTCTTGCAAACGCCAGTTATGCCTTGTTTGTCTGGGCTAGACCCATCCCTAGACCCCGTTACTTTCGTGGTGTCATCATCAAATCACTCGTAGAGCTTTTTACCGTCTTTTCTACCTCTGGGGTCATCTACTACATTGCCCACCCTTGGGAAGAAAAGTCTAAAATTGGAGACTTGGTGGACAATTATATGGTTCAAATTACAAGTATATGAGGTTTACTTCAATTGATTAGTTCATTTGATGGGCTTAAAATTCGCACGGGATTGCATTTTCGGTGGCCGAGTCCAAGAAAAACTATATAAAAAGGAAAAATTAGTAAAAAAAATGCAACATCTTTACCCTTTTTATGGGGAGAACACACGTTTTTTCATATATATATGGGAAGAACATCCAAAACATTTAACATTTATGGGAAGGACAAAAAAAAAAAAACATGTTTAACGGGAGAAACCGTCCCACTGCCTCCATAACCAGCACCACCACTTCCAAACCCTCCACCAACACCACCCCTGCTACCACCTCCTTCGCCGCTGAGATTATTAAAGTGTCGCTGGAGCTGAGCTAGACATTACCGGAGTCACAAAAGGTAGATTTGTGATATTTTAAAACTAGTAAATGTTCACAAGTTTTCAGTATGGCGGCTCTACCCACCACGAGCGACCATCGACGACTTCTTTCCGACACCCCCCCCCCTCTCTCTCTCTCTCTCTCTCTCTCTGTGTTTAACGATGGCCTCAATCTGTGAGATTTCAAAACTAGTGAATGTTCACAACCACCGAGAGGTTTGAACGAGTCACGAACCGAGTTGCCCAAAGTATAGCATATAAATATATACTAATATATAGAAAAGACTTTAAAATCTCCTACACTATATCGTATTTTATGTGCATTTGCTCTTCCATTCTTGACGACTGCCATTGAAATCCGCTTTCTTGAATTCTTGAATCGAAAATGGACGCCGTGATCGATATGCCACCACCGGCACATCCGCAGACCCGACATAGATCGTCGAAGAAGAGATTTTCCAGACGATTGATGAGGAAACTATGTTGGCTTGTGGTCTTGAATTTAGCCATGCTGATGGCTTCGAGCTCTTTCCGATCTTCGTCTATCTGCCACGATTACCATATCAGCTTTTATGACTCTTGGATTAAAGGCTTTTGTTAGAATAATCACCACATGCACACAACAGAATACGAAAACAGTAAAGGAAATCAACACAGGAATTTACGTGGTTCCCCAAAATCGGGTACGTCCACGGGAGCGAGAGCGAGTCTGTATTATTCTGATTAGTCGGCTAGGGTTTTTACAATAGAGAATATATATAGTCCTACTCTATTTCAACCCTAATAATCCGCGACCGAACGGAGCGGAGCGAGGCACTGGCCTTTTACGAGAACTTCTCAGTACCTCTCATACACAACATATGAGCCACAAGTTCCAACAGCTTTCTCTCTTGCTCTATTGCCAACACTGGCTATGTCTTCTTTGCCATGATCGGACCGATTCCTCGACCCGGTACTTGCGGGGTTTCATAATCAAATCAATCGTGGAGTTATTCACCGTGTTTTCTACCTCTGCGGCAATATACTACATTGCCCATCCTCGGGAAGAAAAGCCCAAATTCAAGAAACACCAGGGGCAACCCGAGGTCGAACCCGGGACAAACCAGCCAGGAGAGAGCCAGAAAATATACCGACGCGGCCATGGTAATTTCAACCATGTAGTTATCCACCAAATCGCCAAATTTGGGCTTTTCTTCCTGAGGATGGGCAATGTAGTATATCGCCGCAGAGGTAGAAAACACGGTGAATAACTCCACGATTGATTTGATTATGAAACCCCGCAAGTACCGGGGTCGAGGAATCGGTCCGATCATGGCAAAGAAGACATAGCCGGTGTTGGCAATAGAGCAAGAGAGAAAGCCTTTAATCCAAGAGTCATAAAAGCTGATATGGTAATCGTGGCAGATAGACAAAGATCGGAAAGAGCTCGAAGCCATCAACATGGCTAAATTCAAGACCACAAGCCAACATAGTTTCCTCATCAATCGTCTGGAGAATCTCTTCTTCGACGATCTGTGCCGGGTCTGCGGATGTGCCGGTGGTGGCATATCGATCACGGCGTCCATTTTCGATTCAAGAAAGCGGATTTCAATGGCAGTCGTCAAGAATGGAAGAGCAATTGCACATAAAATACGATATAGATATAGTGCAGGAGATTTTAAAGTCTTTTCTATATATTAGTATATATTTATATGCTATACTTCGGGCAACTCGGTTCGTGACTCGTTCAAACCTCTCGGTGGTTGTGAACATCGGATGAGGAATGCTTGTGAGCACTTGGGTTTAATCTTAGGGCTAGTACACTCCGGTGGAACCTTCACGAGGGGAGGAATATTAGCTTTAAGACAGTGACTACACGACTCTCATTCTCACAGGCAACATCTTTCCTACTTTTACTATTTTCGTACTTTTGATTTACTTGATGTATTTCTATATTAATGTAGTTGAATTTTTTTGTGATAAAATGATATTTTGTGAATAAAAGTTCTAACACGGAATACACCAGCCGAATAAATAAATAACCTACACTCAGCCGTTAAACTTACCACCACAATGGTTGCCTATTACCACCACAATGGTTGCCTATAAGTCCTCACCTGATTTGAACTCAGTCAAGAAATTACAAGAACTCACTGAGTGTGAGGCCACCCGACGTGGAATTTTTTAAGAATTTGCCAGGTAGAAAACAATCGGTTGGCAATTATATGATGTAAGGAATGCATTAGAATTTGGCGTGGACATTTTTTGATTGTCTTGTTGAATCTAATCCTAGCATGAATTAAGAAAATCAAAAGAGAAGCTAGCATGTATTAATTAAGAAAATCAACACAGTGGTAATGGATCTATTTGTTTCAAGAACAAAATGATGGTGGAAATTCAATTCAACAGAAAGTTTGTTCTTTAACCATGGTAAAAGGTCTTATCGAAGGAGAGAACCTATACGGAAATGATATTTCTATTGGTTTCTTAAGTGGCTGGACTAATTATGAATGCAATACACAAAGGGGGTATTTTTGTCATTTTAACAGCCAAGTTAACTTTGTTAAGCCGACAGCTCTGACAGGGGAGGTCAGTGCAATTTGAGAAACCTGAGGGGAGGTTCCTGTTGTTGTCAGAAACCTCAGGGGAGGCGAGTGAAATTTACCCTTTTTCTTCTTTGGGTACAAAGCACATACACCCTTCATTTATCACTCTTTTTCAGGGGCATCCCTCATCTTTAAAAGTGAATAAGGAGACCCTCTCATGTACCATGCCACTGGAACTCTCTAATAAATACTTAATGGAAAAGGGCAGTATGGTCATTTTAATATAAAATTTATAAATCCAATTGAGGTGAGTCCCAAACGGCCCACCTTATTTGAGGAATATAATGGCATAATGGTCTTCTCAAATGTTGTCAAAAGAAACAAATCCCCACCCCATGGCCCACTTTATTTGAGCAATCAAAAAGGTTAAATTCCTTAGAGACCCCCTCATCTATACTCATTTTGCACTCAGACCCCCTAACCTTTAAAAGCGTTCATACTCACCCCCTCATCTATGTGAAATGCACAACACCCCTTGCACTGTTAACGGAATGACGACAAATGACTATAATACCCTTTAAAAAACACCCACACTCACCCCCTCATCTATGAAAATCATCCACAGTCACCCCCCTCTCTTTCTTTCATTTTTTTAGTGTATTTGTTTACAAAAAAATTGTGTTTTCAAAAATAAAATTTAGCGAATTTGTTTTTTTATTTCAAAATTGGAGTGTTCATGTTTTGTTTTCAAATTTGATTTTTTTTCCCCTAAATATCTATATTTGTTTCATTGAAAAACACACACCAAAAAAAAAAAAAAAAGTGTATATCTTTTTTTAATTTGTGGAAATCAAAACAAATTACATAATAAAAATGAAACAATACACTCTCTCTTTCTCTTTCAAATAAATATTCGTTTATTAAGAAAGAGCCAATTTTTATACCATTTAATCTAAATTTCTATCAAAACAAATCCTTTTTTTTCTTTTCTACTTTATTAAACAATAAAATCAAACTGTTATAACCTTTTCGTTTAAGACCGAATTGATATTAAATAGAACTAAAATAATATCAAATAAGTGGTTTCATCAAAAAATAATATCATTCAGACATAAAAAATAATACCAAAGAAGTCATCTTCAACAAGAATAATATCATATCAGTAGTCGATCTAATAAATAATATCAATTTGGTGAATTTGGCAGTGAACTCAAAATTGAGTTATGGTTTGTCCGATCAGGCTCATTTCAATCCCTAAAAACTACTCTAAACTACTCCAATATACTTAGGAAGAGAAGTGGGAGGATTATCTACCTTCAATTTGGTGAGAGGAGTGAGAATTTGAAAGTTTATGGGTTTTGCTAGTGGTTTTTTGTGGTCTCTCATGGTGAGGGGGGAGGAGAGAGCCACAGAGAGAGAGAGAGAGAATATTGTAGATGGGGTGGGAGAAGGGAGAGGGTGTAATCCTTTTAAGTTTTAATCTCATTTAGGGCATTTTCGTCCAATTGGTAACATTTAACCTTAAAACTTAACGGTAATGTAACAGAAGGGGTCTGTATGGCTAACGGCGAAAGATGAGGGGGTGAGTTTGGACACTTTTAAAGGTTGGGGGGTCTGAGTGGAAAATGAGTATAGATGAGGGGGTTTCTAAGGAATTTAACTCAATCAAAAGGCATAATGATCTTGTCAATAGTCAACAAAATAAACAAACTAATCAATCCGATGGTCCACCTCTGTTAATGGTAGAAGGCCACAATGGTCTTGTCAAGCTTCTCTTCCCACTTCATTTGAAGAGTACGCCAAAGGACATAAGGGTCTTTTCATATGTCAGCTTAAGAAACAAACTAAACGATGCTGGTCCTCCATAGCCCACTTCAACGATACAAAGGGCATAATGGTCTTTCCAACATTTTGTAGGAGATACCTATTAACTCTCTCTTTTATTATATGTAAAGATAGATTCCAAGATTTTGTAGGACATATTAATAATTGTCTCCTTTGTTATAGGTATAGATATACACTTACACTCTGCTGAATTGGCTCTAGGGGCTAACTAAAGAAGCTATCGCTTCCAGCGCCAAATTTTGGCCTAAAATCGGGTCCCACTTAAATGCGTGTTGTTGTACATTAATATAGTAGGATTACTAAAGTTTCCAAAAGGGTTGTAAACCAATTTGTTGGTGTAAGTCAATTGAAGTGGGCAGCAATTGGGTTTCACCAATTGAAGACTTGCAAGCCTGATACATCGAGCACAGTTTTTCCATATCTAGGTTTCTACTTTCTACGATCTAAAACTAGGCTTGAAGAACTAGGGGTGAGGGGTAGGAATGGGAGAGAGAAATCAAAATGAGAATGAGAAATGGAAAGGAGGCCCCCAACTCTTTTTTACTTCTGGCTTGGAAAGACAAAATTGGAAAAACAGTTTTGCCAGAATGAGTTTTAGATGTTTTGCTCCAAACACCAAAAAGTAAAAAAAGAGAACGTGAAAATGGAAAAAAAACAGGCGGCCAAACATGCTCTTAGTCATTAGTGGTCACCCCCCATTGTAATGTTTTCGAACGATTTGGATTCAATTCCCAGGCCGCTTTACGTTTTGACTTTCACCCAATTTTCCTTTGTTTCTCTATTTTTTCTTTTGACTTTTTTTTATCCACAATATCACGAAAATCGTATTGCACAATTATATTGACTTTGGCCCCTCTTGTCCCTTCGAGGACATCTGATAAAATTGGACCAAGGACATCTGATAAAATTGGACCAAGACTTTGGCCCCTCTTTCCCTTTGTTTCTCTTTCTTTTTTGCCTCTTTGTTTTTTTTTCAAATCTAGAATATTATGAAAATAACATTATACAATTATATTGTTAAAAATTTTGTAGTTAACCAGTATAGTAATAATGTACAAGTGATTTGTTCTTAGATGCTATTAAAAATTATATACAAAAGGTTGGGAAAAAAAAATCGGGCAAGCTATCACGGTTCATTATTGTTTTCATAAAGATTATAGTTAAAATATGAATCAAACTGTACTGTTTTCTAGTACCAAAAAAAGGGAAATTACTCAAATGCTCCCTGTAGTTTTTTCTTTGTATCACTTTCGTCCTTATAATTTTAATTAGCTTGACTTTAACTCTGCAGTTATGATTTTGTTGCAATCAAGTACATTCTTAATAGAAATGGCAATGAGCCCGTTTCATCCGGGTTTCGCGATTATCATACCAAAACCAAAAGTACTTACCTAAACCTATACGGACAGGCATGGTTTTTAGTGCACCATAACCAAATCACACGTTATGGTGCACTAAACCCACGTTATTATTGATTCCATGATAAAGAACATGTAAAGAAAAAAAGTTATATGCTAATGTTCAAAAAGTAATATGCCATGAAATTTTACCATTAATCAGCCCAACTTCAGTTTGAAGATACTTTAACCTGACTCAAGTTTGTATATACAAGGATACTTTTGGATTTGGTAGGTTTTGTGTACAGTATTTTGGAAAATTTAATCACATTTCTTCTTGTTCAAAGCCTTAGTACTCTCTCTGTGGGTGCATTTAAATCCATATATGTACTAACCTTGTGCTCCTCATGGGATCTTTTGACCATCAATGGTATCACCAGGTGGATTACATGTAAAATTTACGGAGAATTTAAGCTATATGAGGTTTACTGCAATTGATTAGTTCAATTGATGGGCTTAAAATTCGCACGGGATTGCATTTTCGGTTGCCGAGTCCAAGAAAAACTATATAAAAAGGAAAAATTAGTAAAAATATGCGACATCTTTACCCTTTTTACGGGGAGGACACACGTTTTTTCATATATATGGGAAGGACATCCAAAACATTTAACATTTATGGGAAGGACAAAAAAAAAACATGTTTAACGGGAGAAACCGCCCCACTGCCTTCATAACCACCACCACCACTTCCATACCCTCCACCACCACTGTTAGAAAAATAATTGATTTTGATGTATCACAAAATTTATTTCTGAAAAACAATGTTAAAATATTTTAGGCTTGCTAAATTATTATTGGCCCTTGAATTATTTCATATTTTAACACTTGGCACATACATAATCTATGTCTTGGTTGCATGGAATCATTTTCCATACAATTGATGTTTTGCTGTGCAAAATTGTGGACCACGTAGATTTTGAAAAGGCAATCTTTTCTTAATGGACAAACTCATAATAGAGTTGGAAAGTCTTCAGCTATATGCCTACATTTTTTTTTATATTGCATCAAACTTGTCAAAATCTGCTTTTCTTTTAAAAATCAAACCATGCTGCCCCACGTTGAAATTTTCTTTACTTCTAGGGTGCGCATTTAAGGCTTATGAACGATTGAATGGCGGACAATCTCTTCAGCTATCTTGCTGCCTTTGTTGACTATCATGTTCAGCATTTAAGACATACGATCGTTGCAAATCAATTTGCAGAAGATATGCGGCTCAACGGTCTTGCACCAATTAAGGAAGAACATAATTGGGAAAGAAAAGAATTTTGATCTCAACGGACAGATTCCCAACGTTCATATTTTTCACACTATATATGAGGGAGCTTCAGCACAAGAAAGACAATCAAGCTGTACCAAAGCAACATCAAATACACAGAGCAATTTTAGTACTCTCACACAGATCATTTTCATATTATTATTTCGAGAGCTTTGTGAGCAAATTTGTGTATCTACTCTTTGAGAGAGATTTATTTTTCCACACTACAAATTCTTGTCAATGTTGTATTGAGAGTTAGAAAAATTCTCAGTGAGCTACTACAGAACTGGGTTTTGTTCTGTGAGTAATTTTAGAGTTTGGGTGATAAACTCTAGCGGTTCGGCTAACTCCTCGGGAAAGTTAGCATTGAGGTTGTAAGGTTTAATCGGCACCAGAAGCTGGTTGTTGGATTAGTAAAACAGCGACTCCTTAAGCCAGTGGACTAGGCTGAGCAGTGGACAAAGCTCAGACCGAACCACTATATATCTCTGTGTGATATCTCTCTCCCTTAACTCCTTTATATTTTGTTTGTGCAAATTATTTATTTATTTGCTTTGTCTAGTAATTTTTTAATTGGGCATTATTGTTAGCAACCCTATTCACCCCCCCTCTAGGTTGCCTTTTTGGGTAACAACCACCACCCGTGCTACCACCTCCTTCGCCACTGAGATTATTAGAGCGCCGCCAGAGCTCAGTTAGAGCATTACCGAAGTCACAAAAGGTAGATTTGTGATATTTTAAAGGCTTAATTCCAAGGATACCCCCTAAACTATCACGTTTTGGCAACATCACCCCCTTAACTAAAAAATTGGCCAACATGACCCCTTCAGCTATAAAAAAAAAGGGGCAGTTAATTCACCATCCCAAACAAATAAAATCCTTAGGATCCCATCCCATGGGTTTTGAATTTTTATGATATCATCTTGAGATTTAAATAATACCAAAAAAGCCCTTTTTTTTATTATCCCATTTTTAATTTCTTACATATTGTTAAGGAAAAATTATTTTTCCATCCCATACAAAAATGAGTGTTATTTTCCCACCCCATGTATTTCGAATTGTTATGATTTCATCTTGTAAAATGATTTTAGGACGATTGTGCCCTTATTAGGTATTAATATATATATATATATATATATATATATATATATATATATATATATATATATATATATATATATATTCAATAACAGTTGATAGGACTATAAATCCGGAAATGATTGTCATCCCATAAGAGTTGATAGGACTATAAATCCGGAAATGATTGTCATCCCATAACAGTCCCTTGACTAGAATCTTTTAAACCATATTAGGATTTCTAAACTCTCGGAATTCAAAATCAAGGTGATATCTATTTCCTTCATTTCCATTATTGGAACAAGATTTTCCAAGTTTCAATCTGGCCGATTGATTTCCCTTTTTTAAGCTCCATTTGAATTTCAAATTTTCTAATCCTACTCAATACTAGTTCGGCTACTTATAGATCAAGACCAACTTGATCATTCTTGTTCGAATAATTCAATTCGTCACGCCAGCCGTGGGATCCGGAAAGTTGGGATTCCGGAAATTTGGGATTCAACAATTCCTCAAGTGATTCGTCAAGTATTTTCGTCGGTATTGAAAAAGGTATTATATATCATCAATGTTTTTTTTTTCCGAGATACAATTGCGGTTCATAAAGCCCATTTCGGTGGATGAAAATTGATGAAATCATCATCACACGTTAATGCACCAGTGCCATCTTTGGCATAGAAAATATGATCTTATATTTCACCACATTTGGCACCCAGAAAATATGATGTCCTATTTCATCAACATATGCTAATTTTTCCAATTATTTCGATGCCACTGGTGTGACAAATGTGGTGTACAGAAATTATGATATTATATGATACCACTTATTTCATCATCATACACCAGTGCCATTTTTTGCACAGATATTATGATATTATATTATACCACTTATGTCACCCAAAAATTATGATATCTTATTTCATCATCATATGTTATTGCTTCCCATTATTTCGATGCAGTTTGTTGCATGGTGATGGAGGACGAATTGATCCTTGTATGCAAATATGGTAAACAGTGTTCCATTTTTCTCAAATCATCAAAAACAAACCATCCCAACAACTAGCAGATAACCATGGTTTACTCAAGAACCATAATCAAATCAACCATAACTCACTACTTTTTAACATCCCAAAAAGTGTTTAGCCAACCAAAAAAAAATGGAATAACAACTGCAAGCTAAAGACCAAAATCTTTGATGGTTCATATCAAGGATGGACAGAGGAAACCATAAACTCAGTACAAGCTTATGCATAGTGTTTTTTACTGCCCAAAACAACCATTTTCTTTGTTGTGAATGCTATAGAATTCCTGCACTACATCGAACCATACATTTCCGGCCAATGTTGGCTATTGGGGCATTTCATCAAACGTATAACATGCATGAAAAAGCATGCTTTCTTAGTTCCTCAGGAGTTGCCAAAACAGTACAATAATCATGGGATTCTTAAAACCCATCTTACTGCATTACAACAATAATTTCATGCGTACGATTGTTAGGGTTTCAATCAACAATAATTTCATGAAATCCATCGATTTTCAAACACAAATGTGATTCAAAATAACTTACGAGCCATTTGGGGAACGGGATGGTGGTACGACTGTTAGGGTTTCAATCAACCATCCGGTATCTACCAGGTTCGGATTCATCTCTTTCGCTGTGCTCTTCCCTCGTAACGGGATGGTGGAATTTCCAGTGAAGTCGCGTTGTAGGACGGCGTGTTGGGATGGTGGTGCCTCCGACAAAATCGGGTTGTGGGATGGAGGGTTGGGACGATGTGGGAAATTAGGTTTCAACGAATTAGTTAGGGATTGTGGTTATCGGAATGGGGGGATTTGGGTAACTGATTGGGAGTGGGTCACCGGAAAGTGAGGGATTTTGGGTTGTGTGGGTTTCTCTCACCGAAATAGTAGGGGTCTGGGTTGTGGGTTAGAGATTTGGGATGACGTGGGTCGGGATATTTCTGTGGGATGGGTTTCACTGAGAGATTTGTTTTTATGAAGATTTGGGATGGTTTTGGGATGGAAAAATTACATAACTGTACACACACAATAAGGGGAAGAGCCATCCAAACTACCATAACCCCTCCCAACTTCCTACTTTTTCGGTGAGAGAATACCCAGGACCCAAACCGTCCCAACCTTCCCCGATTTCCTAAATTTTCGGTGAAACCCAAACCCATCCCCAAATCGTCCTGATCTCTTCTTCTTCGGTGGATACCAAAACCCTACCCGAAGCATCCAAATCCCATATTTTTCGGTGGAACTCCACCGACCCCCAAAACGTCCTATCCCATCTTCTTCGGTGGAAACCAAAACCCTACCCGAACCATCCCAAATTCCTGTTTTTTCAGTGAATCCCATCGCACACCCCAAATTGTCCCATCCCGTCCCACCCTTTTCGGATTTGCAGCGTCCCACAATCCCATTTTGCCGATTTTGCAGAAACCCCAAGTTGTGAAGAACAGACACCACGAAAATAGGTTGAGGCGGCGACTCGGGCCAAAAAAAAGGTGCGGAAGTAAAATCTCGTTGACGAGAAGAAGGACCAACCATGGCTCGTAAGTTTTCTACTCGACATTACATTAGACAATGTTTTGCTTGGAGTAATGAATAGACTGGTATTTTTTTATGCTTTGCGTGTATTTTACAGCGATTTTCATGGGATTTGGAGAGTGTAGATGTGGTTAATCATGGCTGGCAAAGTATATTTCAGAATCGAAGTTGTTTATGGTCTTTGAGTTTTGCATGTTTGTGGTTCATTTTTTAGTAATTATGTAACAGAAATTTAGGGGTTTTGGGAACATGAGTTATTAGATCGCCATTGTTTGATTAATATGTATTACATGGATTTTCCTTGATTTATGAGTGTAAAGATTCTGTTAAACATGGATCAATACGAAAATTGTGTTTCAAATGTTTTGCTGTGAAAATGGAGGACTAATAAACCACCCTTCTGATTTAAAATTTTTATGGTAAACTACTTTAGCACATTCTTTTGAATGAAGGCCCAGCTCAGCACATCTTGTTTAAACCACTCTACTTGGTTATCTATAATGGTATATTGATATACCAAAACTAGTCAAAATTAGTTCCATGTTGAGATTATGGTTTCCTTCATTCGACTGCTTAATGTTGTTCCGTTGAGGTTTGGGGTTTTTTTTTTTTTGGTTGTCCCAATTACAGAAGATCGTTGGTTGGAACGGGTTAGGTTGTGGGCCACTTTGAAACGGTGTTTGCTTTTTTTGGTTCTAGCTTGTTGATGTTCCATATTTATATGTTTTTGTTTCAAGTTTTAAAAGATGTATGTTTTCATATCATCATATATAGTTTACTAATGGTCGATTTCCATGTGTTGTGTTTTACAGAGGGAGAGTAAAGGAACATGATCGATTTGATTAGCCAATTAGTTTAGTTATGGTGTATGTTTGTACCATGTCCTCTGTAAATTACTTTAGCGTGTATTGCTTGTTTATACGCCGTGAGGCACGATCCGGATGCAAAACAGGAAAAATGGTAGACCAATGTTCAACCATTTTTAATGGTGGTTTGTTTGACATGTTTGTTAGTAGATTTGCGGAACAATGTGGCGTTGGGGTACATTTCCTAATCTTAAAAGAAAGGGTTCACTTTTGGTACATTTCCTAAACCCTCAACTCTAAACCCTAGGCTTAAAAGCAATGCACATCTCCTAATCTTAAAAGAAGTGTAACCCGCTTTTTTTTTTATCCTACATGTAACCCTTGGTTTTTTTTAGTATCTTATTTCATTTATTTCAGATATATCTAGTATTTTGAAGTATTATTTACACTATTAGGATATACTCAGTATCGGTTGATACCGGCACCATACTGTACTATACAAGTAAGAAAATCGGTACCCTAGTCGGTACGAGATTTAGAGCCTTGGGTAGGAGCCGATTTTTTGAAATTCATGTTCGAAATTAGAACTTTTAAAAATTAGTGACATTTCACTAATAGTAGTCCATCAGAGGTTGGGTGGTGGTTGGCTGGGAGGTAGGAGCTGATTTTTTGAATTTTCTATACGAAATTAGAACTTTTAAAAATGACTGAAATCTCACTAATATTTTGGGCTGCCACAAGTGGACGGCCGGAGGTGGAGTGGTGGTCGGCCTAGGGACAGGAGTTAATTTTTTTGAATTTTCCATATCAAATTAGAACTTTTAAAAATTAGTGACGTCTCACTAAATTTTTTTTTGTTTTTATGTTTCATTACAAAAGTTTCTTGTCCTTCCCTTTAAAAATATCAAATGTTTTTTGTTTTCAAGTTTTATTGCAAAAGTTTCTTGTCCTTCCCTTTAAAAATGTCAACTATTTTGAATTTTTTGCTAAGTAGACCCACGCATATTTCCTCAATCAACTTTTTTGGGGGGTTTAGATACTAAGGGTATCATACGATTTCATAGGGTTCTAGAAGATTTGACACTTTCAAAGAATTTTGGGTGTTTAGGCACTTTCATTCGGTTAGGGAGTTTAGGCACTTTGGGTTTAGGATTTAGGGTTTAGACACTTTGAGTTTAGGCTCTTTAAAAGTAGGAAGATAAAAATAAAAAAATAATAATAATAAAAAAAGAAGTTGACCCGGTGGAAATAACAGTATATTTTTTCAAAAGTAGACTTAGTGGTAATTGACTAATTGTCCCAATAATCTATCAGATGCACCTGACTGGCTGACTACAGTTAAGACTACAGATACATGTGAAAAAAACTCAGCAGTACTGCAGTAATTAGTAGTCTAACTGAACTAGATCATTGAAGATTTCCCATTGGAAAATTGAAGCTCAAGAATATTCCTACACATTAATAGAGCTATATAGGTACTAGTAAGAGTCTGTATTTTCAGTTACTGCGGCTACATATCTTCACAAAATTTCTACTATAATGTATATCGAATATACAGCACTATACCGTGGTCACCATGTTAGCAGTACTCTTTACAACTTTGCGTGGTCATATTGCTGGCAATCTTGTAGTTGGATCCAAGTCAATAACATTGTCCACGAGGGAGTCGATATCGGGAGTTACAACAGCCCGTTTGCCCAGTTCTCCAAGAGCGCAACAGTCCTTATCAACAGTGTTGATCGCCACAACATCTTGAGCAGCTACACAGCTTGCACCAGGAGATACCTGAAAATCATTTTTGCAAAATATTAACTTCATCACTCGAAAAAGACAAGTTTTTTTACAATAAAAAGAAGTTCTCTCTGAAGCCACTCATTACGAAAACAAAGACATAGTTACTTGGCTTCGGCGACAAACAGCTAAAAATTACTATTAGAACAGGTAGTAAAACGTGAATTATGAAACAATGCATTCAAAGTTCTTGAAATATGCTACAAATCACGATTAAAGTGAAGAAACAGATAAATTTTGCAAGTATTGAAGTTAAACGGTACTGATGAAATATAACTCACATCATAGATAACATCTCCAAGCTTCCACTTGATCGCTCCGCTCTTGTAAACCAACATCTTTCCCATGTATCCTCCAGGCAAACCTTCCAAGCCGCAACGCATCTTTGAAGCATTCCCTCTCTCCAATGGCATGGACGGACTGCTCATTATCTCTTTGCCCTTTACAGCAGCTGAAGCACCAGGATCCCCTATTGAAGTAGATTTGCCAGCCATTTCTTTCCCTTTTGCACTGGCTGAAGCAACTTTCCTCTCTTTTCCATCTGCAGTAGCTGATCGCTTTGGTAGGGGCAGATTAGGAGGAAATTGGAGAAAAAGCATCTGTGGTTTGTCAGTTTCCTCCTGTCCAGAATTTTTAGTATATGATAAGTAACTGATACTAAAAATGGGTCCCTCGAGTAAATATTTGAAGTAATTTTGAGATTTCTTTTATCAGATCACAAACCATAAGGCCAAGTTCCAATGCAGGATTGATAGTATTTTCATCATACTCCAAATTATCAGCGGCATCCCCGAATTCTGCTTCATCAAGAAGCTCTGAATGCAAAACACAAGAAACCATACTCAAAATCATAATGCAAAAAAGAAAAAAACATTTTTGAATAATCATGGTGCTACCGGGCATCTGCATCTTTTGGGGATGATTCTATTTCTGTAACAAACTCCCCCTTTCTTTGCTCATTTTATTGTTTTTACTTTCTCCACAATTGTACAATTCTTTTTGCGTAAATGAAAGTCCTATTGATGAGTTTATGCATTCAGTAATCAGAACTCTTATATGCATTGAAAACCGGAGTTAACAAAGAGACCAACCACTGTTACCCTTGTAAGAGATAATGCAGCTAATGTTTCAAATCACATGGTAAGGAACCCAGCAAAGTCATTCATAAACGGTGATTGGATTACAATATTGCAACTATTATCTGACCATTATCTTCATTTGTTACCATGGACCTGCAGCACCCGCCCCAATTTGTGGCAGAGGATCATGAAAGATCACTTGAAACCCAATAATATTTGCACATATTTTTTCAAGCCGCTAGACATCCTATAATTCTGTAATAAGAGTGAGTAGCGTTGAGAAGTAGGTGAAAACCTGGATTTCCAGAGTAAGGCCTCCTCAAAGGAAGAGTAATGGGATAGTCAGTGTGGTGATAATCCTGCATCGGCATTGAGGAAAAAATGATCAGACACGCACACACGTGTGGGTGTGTGTGTGTGTGTGTGTGTGTGTGTGAGAGAGAGAGAGAGAGAGAGAGAGAGACAGAGAGAGAGAGAGACAGAGAGAGATGAAAGTCCCAGATTTCTCACCCAAGGTTCTTTGTAGTCTTTCTCTATCTTCGAAGATGATGCAACCAAAGCATTTTCAGAACTACTACTTAATCCATACGGTTCACCAGTTGAAGGCAAAGAAAAGAGGATTTGCTCGTCATCAGCAGCAGAATCTCTTGAACCCAAACTGTTGCTTTTACTGCTGCTTCCTTCCCTAGGTACGCCATACGACTTTATGGTTGCTGATGAAGAGCCATGAGCAAATGCAACTTGCACAGAAGCTGCAAAGTTCGAACACCAAAGTAGAAAGTTTAATCCACTGTAGTGAAGATGCAGAGTTTGACATTATGGACATTCTGAGAAATATCACGTTCCATACAAAGTAATAACAAAACGAATGGCTTGTTTGCTGGGGTCGTCTCTCTACAAAGGATAGGCTTCTCTCTTGGGGGATGCAGGTGGATCCCTTGTGTGTTTTATGCAACTGTGGGCATGAGTCCCATTTGCACCTATTTTTTGATTGCTCTTTCTCAGCCTGCTTATGGGGTAGAATACTTCAAATGTTTGGCATTTCTAGGAGGCCAGTTGAGTTGGGGCGTGAGATAAGTTGGGCTATTCATCATGTAAAGAAGGAAGGGTTCTCCTCTGCTCTGTACAAGTTAGCTATGGCTGGAACTGTTTATTACATTTGGAAAGCTCGTAATGACTCAGTTTTTTGCAACAAGCAGTACTCTACGGATGCCATCTTTGATATGATTGTCAAGGATGTAAGGAACCGTGCGTCGTCTTGGAGGAAATTTGGTAAAAGTTCTGCAAATCTAGCACTTTGTAGGGCTTGGAGTATTTCCGAGAAGATTTTGTAGCTAGCTTGAAGTTTGGCTTTGTTGTAGATTCTTTTTAGGGTGTTTGCTGGTTGTTTTCTGTGGGTTTACCCATGTTTTCTTGTATTCCTTTGTTCTTTTTGGTAATAAAATCCTTCTTTACCAAAAAAAACAAAAAACAAAACGAACCTACAACAATTTGCCAGTCTACGCGTGAAAGTTCAAATAAAACAGTTGAACACTAACGCACAAATAATAAGCAGACTTCCTGAATTGCATGTCAATAAATCCTAACCTTGAGGCCTACAATCTGTGGTTCCTAGCTGTCAAATACACAGCTCAATCTTGTATTTCACGGCATAGTTGCCAGTTTCTATTACTGTATGCATTTTATGTTTACTGTTGCAGTGAAAGTCAAGTTGTTAGAAAAATACTGAAGGCACTTGGTAAGGCATTTTATTTTTACTGTTGCAGTGAGTTGTTAGAAAAATACTGAAGGCACTGGGTAATATTTCTTTTGGGCAGAGTCATGTATCGTGGATCATCATCACAGATACCAGTTTTGGGTTCTTGCTGAAATGCATGCCACCTCAACATCTTTTTCTTCAAAAAAAAAAAAGACATTCTAGACGCCACACTACCAGATACAAATAAACTAGCTGGAAAACTACACCATACTCGGAGCAAATTATTTAGGAAATGCAATGCAATAAAAACTTACACTTCTTTTCAGCTTTAGGTCCTCGCCTCCCCAGACGTTCCTGCACATGTAGAAACAGCAATTTCATGATTAATTAGAAAATGTCTCGCTCGTTAGGTGTACCCAAACAGTCATTGAATTGTGTGAAAAGAATTTAGAATCGTTTATACTATCATACATTCTTTTGCTCTTTGAATAGAATAAAAGCATTTTTGGTGTCTACTTAAATATCAAAGGCCAGCGCTCACGACGTATGAATATGCTAAGACACTCATTGTTGGTTGTCGTGCAGACTGGTTAAACATTTTTCCCACCTAAAAGGAAAAGATCATTGAATTGGATCCCCTCTTGCCATTTCACAGAAGAAATATCAGTCCAAATCTTACAATATCTTTTCTTACGGGGGTGATTTTAACATATCCAAATGCATGAAACCAACTGAACAGTTTGTGGAGATGGCTCTAGCCCTTCAACTGATCTATCAAAAAGCTCTTTAATTTCTTCACAATTATAGACCCTCTCGCACAATCTGAGGTAAGTAACAAGAGCTTTGTACGTTAAGTTACGGTATTTTTAGATTTTTTTAAGTCATTTCGATATCAAAAATGCTACAGGCACTAACTAATATACAAACTATTACATTAAATTGTGCATGTGGTACACTTTCAGTGGTTGAGTTATCCATATAATCAATAATGCATTGATGTGATAGAGCCATGTGTAAATTTAATATAATAGTTTGTATACTAGTCAGTGCCTGTAGCATTGCTCTTTCGATATGATTCACAACCTTTTCTCAACAATATTATGAGGTCTTAAAAAATAGAACTTTCCATAATTGGTAAAATAAACTTTGAAACTTGAATCTCATGTCTTCTTGTTTATTCCTATGGAACAAAAATCGACCCTTGTAATAGGCACAATTAGAGGGTCAATGGCGGAGCCAGGAATCTATTTTGTCAAGGGCTAATTCATATATATTTTTTTATATGGGCTAACCCATATTAATTTTTTATTGGACAAAAATTTTACATGTAAATTTTTAGTCTTTTTTCACTTTACCCTGGGCTAAAGCCCACCCTACACAAAGGGTAGCTCCGCCCTTGATCGGGGTTTTAAATCAAGGTACAGAAAAAACGTAATGGTATTGGTGAGCGCAAAATATTGACCGATACATAAGTAACAGCTGGCACAACATGTAACAGCCTTTGCCTTGGCACAACTTACTGAACTTAGACATCTTGCAACAGAGCGAGGGAGAGATGAATTACTGTTATCTTTTCCACTGGGAGCCCGTAACCCACTTACCCACCAAAAGGTCAAAATAGTAATAAAACCTTCCCATAACGGGTCTAAACTAAAATAAGGAAAAACAAAAGACCAAGCTTAAAAAGGGGAATGGCAAAGAATAAAATATACAACTATAAAAACATAACCAAAATCCAACAAATCAGCCTCTAGCTCGCTCAGCTCAACAGATGTTAATATTACGAGACATCTACGGTTCGAGTCTTCGTAATGGCTATTTACTTGGCGACGAGTTTAGACGCAATAAAAATCAATTGGACATTACATATATTAAAAATAGAATTTTGGTTTATAAAGTGTGGATAAACTAATCTCTGAGGATTATAACATGAACGGTTCAGATTAAAACTCACAATAGGACCCACAATTATAGTGACGAAAACCCACGGTTTCCACCGGCGTAAAGAATTTACTAGTAGTATTGAACTCTTCTGCAACATATGCATACATAAAGTTCGGAAGAGAGAGAGAGAGAGGTGGGGAAGATGTTTACTTTGACCAAGCGGCGAAGAGAGTAGGCGGCTTCTTCGTCATCAGGAGCATCATCCTCTATTTCACTGCAGTAATCAACGGCATACAATAACTGAACACAAAACGTAAATATGTAAACGAAAAAAAAGGGAAATAAATTTATAAAGCATAATACGTTTTCGGATCGGCACGTTTGGGTGTCCTGCGAGGAGGAGGGGCTTTCGGTGCAAACCTAACCTAGCACATATAAGAAACAAAATTCAACAAAATCAAATGAAATTCTCACATTTTCACTTCAAAATCAGATGAAATGGAAGAAATTAAACTAAAGGCATATTTAAAAAAAATTAAGGAAGTTAAATTAGCAAACCTTTCTGGGATTCGAAGGGGGAAGCAGATCTGGATCCATGGAGTTACTGGTGAAGTGTTTAGACAATCGTTGATGAGATTAGGTAGTGAAATGAGATTAGGTAGTGATCTGAGAAAACGATCTGCAAAATGTTTCTGCGGGAAGAAGATGAAGATCGACGACGACGGGGAAAAAAATGGAAAAACGGAAGAGGGGCGGGACTCGAACACTAGACCTCTGGGGAAAAGTGAGGGGGTCTTATCACTGTGGCAGGAGTGATCTTTTAACCTAGTTTAAAGAAAATAAAACTTATACTAGTTAGTACGTCATTGGACATTAATATTCCTGAAGCTGTAGGTGCACCCATCACCCCCGTAACCTAAGAGAGCAGAAAATCTTAATGTGAAAGGGTTCAATTAAGAGACTTAAAATTTTGCATCTTAAGTTATTACTTTTTTAAGAAAAATATAGGGAAATGAAAATGTCAAAACTATTTTTGTTTGTGCCAAAACTGTAGTGCACAAAATACTTGTATCTTGCACATGGTACAAGGTTTGTAAGCACTACATTTTTTGTACAAACAAAAACGGTTTTGGCATTACTCACCAACAATTTGTTAGGGGTGTACACGGTGCAGATCGGATCGGATTGGCATGAATCCAATCCTAATCCGCGAGTCACAATTTTTAGAAAATTCAATCCGTGTTCGGACCAAAAGTCTCACGGTCTGGCTCCAATCCGATCCGCGAGTCATGGATCAGTTCCGGTTTTATCCACGGATTACATGTCATACGTAAATAAGTAACAAACAGTTTGATTAAAATAAAATCCTAAAAAATCTAAAGTAAAAAACAAAGAGACCTTAGATGGAGCACGTGATAGAGCCACAACTAGGGCCTAAAGAAGCATTAGTAGAAGCATATAGCTTAGTTCAGTTACATAGTGGAATAAAAATAAAGGCAGTTTAGTACAAAAAAAAAATAGTGAACAACTACTAAATTCATTAAAGTCCAATACAAATGCAAGGCAGTGGAATACATGAAAGTTCAATACAAATTGACAATATTTATAGGAGATAACAGTATTACTCTATATCAAATTGACAATATTTATAAAAGTGATATAATGGAACCGGTTCCCCTCACACTTAAAAAAACACATAAAAAAACACTCGATTTTGTTCCGGATCCCACTGTGATATTCCGAACCGTTGATCTTGTTTAAATGAGTAAAATAGGAGGTCTTACAAAAATTCAGCTTAATCGGATATTGGCAAGTGCTTGATCCAAACAGTTTTGCAGAAACTGTGACAGGAACTAGTGCTTTTAAAACTGTTAGGATCAAGCACTTGCTGATATCCAATTGAGCTGAAATTTTACAGAACCTTTTATTTTACTCATTTAAACAAGATTAATGGTTCAGAACATCAAAGTGGGGCCTCGAAGAGTGAGGTGTTTTTTTATGTGTTTTTTAAAGTGTGAGAGGAACCGGCCCCTATATATATAAACTGTTTTTTTTAAATGAGTAAACTGTTTTTTTTTTAAATTATACATAATAAAAATCTCACGGTCCGGATCGGTTAATCCACGGTTTCAAAATCAAAATCCGTGTCCGGACCGCGAGTCACGGTTTATTATTTTTTGAATCCGTGTCTAGACCATTAATCCACGGTTAAAATCCAAAACATACGGATCAGTTCGGTCCGGACCGGATTCATGGTTCACCGATTTTTTTGTGCATTCCTACAATTTGTTAGTGAGAAGTCAAATAATCATTATTGAAAGCACCTTACCGTATGTTTTCATCCCAGTGTATTTGAACTGTTATGTTGCCATCCTCACTTTTGAAAAAAACCCTATATTAACCTTATTCAATTATGGGTCTTGCTAACGGGTGCAACATTACATACGTTAATGGTACAAAAATGTACACTTGTTGGGTCACACTTTTACTTTAAAATACACTTTTAAAATACAAGTGAGACCCACAAATATACTTTTTTGTACCCTTTTTTTTTTTTAACAAAAAAAAACTTTATTAATCTCTGAGGAGACAAAGATTAAAAGGGAAGCGAAGGGACAAAACAACAATCTAAGAGTTTTTTTGTACCCTTAACGAGTGCAACATTGCACCATTAGCATTTTACTTTAGTTATTTATACACACACACACACACTCTCTCTCTCTCTCTCTCTCTCTCTCTCTATATATATATATATATATATATATATATATATACAATAAACTTCCAATAAGGGAACCTTATTTAAAAAAACCATGCGGACCTGCCCTTTTTCAACTTTTCGGACCAAATTTCGACGATCCGATCCGCTCAATGTTTTTAAAATGTGTTTTCAAGGGCCTACGTGGAGAATCTCCGAAAAAAAATACCCGGAAGGGCTTGATCCGAGCAGTTTCCGATAAAAACTGTACATAAACAGTTTTTATTGGAAACTGCTCGAATCAAGCCCTTCCGGGTATTTTTTTTCGGAGATTCTTCGCTTAGGCCCTTGAAAACACATTTTAAAAACATTGAGCGGATCGGATCGTCGAAATTTGATCCGGAAAGTCGAAAATGCCCCTAGGTCCGCATGGAAAGTTAAATAAGGGTCCCTTATTAGAAGGGGGTCCTCTATATATATATATATATATATACGAAAAACTTCCTATCCAAACCGCATTTTGAGGACCTAACGTTCGGACCTCACTTTCCGGACCAAATTTCGACGATGCGAACCGTTAGATGTGTTTAAAACGTGTTTTATATATAGACACACACACACAGAGTAGGTATCCAGTCCGGCATCCTGGAATTAAATATGAATTGGGTTTTAACATTGTTGAAGCATAAATTAAATTTAGTATTTTGGCACAAAAAAGTAAAGTTCATACAAGCCCAATTTATAAAGCCCAAAGATGAATATATTATTAAAAGAGATAAAATATCTAGTTTACAGAAGCTCTAGAATATCAAGCTTCTTGAAACTCTAGAATATTCTTGTGAAATATATAGATTTTTTTTTAGAATTAGTCACTATTGTAGTTCTACAATCTACCTAAAAGTTTCTAGAATATGAAGCCTCTAGAAACTCTTAAATATTCTTGTGAAATATCTAAATTTTTTTTTGAGAATTAGCCACAAGTGTAGTTCTACAATCTATCTAAAAGTTTATCTTATATGAAAATATCTTTGGACTAGAGCCTTCCATGGAGTAGTATAAATAGGGAAGGCAAGCAATTTTGTACCAAACCCTCGCTAGTCTCTCCTCATTCTCTCTAAAACTCTTCCCCTCTCTTAAACCAAAACAACATCAAATCGACCGAATACAAGAAGGAAAAAGAACCAACCACAGAATTCATTTGGATATCGAAATACCTTGATTCAATTCTTCAAGAATTGATCTTCTGGTTCTTTTTCCTTCTTACATTCTTGAGAAAGGCTAGAGTAGGTTTTAGCAGATTTGCTTGAATTGAGTATCGAAAGATCAAAGATCATGTTTTTTCCTGTAAATTTTGATTCAATGAGTTGTAATCTTGTTTGATTACACACCAATCAATTACACCCTAGAAATACGCATCTAACATTTTGCATTCGATACCTGTTTTTTCAATCTTCTTATCACTTTACAGTTTATTATATCTGTCGAAAATCTTCAATAAACATGATTTCTACCACATGCCTATTACCTTCGTCGTATAATCTTTAAAAATGACCTGCACTCAATCCTCGCGCTCTCAATCTTTGTACTCGCAAATTTTAGTTTTTTGAGATGTGATTTACAAACGCTTTCACGAACGCTCGCGCTCCCGCTCACGCACACAAGTTATGTTACTTAGCCTATTACTATTAATGAGATTTACACATCTCTTTTCCCAAATCTCTCAAAAGAATGTGCACATTGAATCTCCATATCTTTTAGCTTGGATGATTTTTTTTGGGAATTTTTTTCATCTTCATGAGGGAGGGAAAGCAAAGATGATGCAGGGAAGACATGTTTGGTAATTGATGGAGGAAAGACACGTTTTGTAATTGGGAGACCATAAAAGATCATAGAGTTAATAATTAGAGTTTTGAAAGATTTTAATCTAGTTATAGAGAGTGTTTAATATAGGCATAAATTGGAACTCTATAGAGAAGATTAGCCCTGCGCAAGGATGACAAGCACAATTCGAGAAATGATCCAAATTTTTACTTATATATAAAAAAGAAATAGAATCCCTTTCGGAATACAAGTCCCTTGGATTTAAAGCTGTGGATAATGTTGGCATTTAAATTTTAATGGGTCCAATGACCTTAGCAGGAGTTCCCATAAAACTAGGACGGTTAATAGTTCTCTTCGTTAAGAAATAGAATCCTTAAGGCAGTAGGCCGATCATCCAGGACTTTTTGTAGGCCGATCATCCATTAGGAGTCTCCATGCTCGACCTCGTGGGCTCCGAGCTGGTACTTGTCCAGTGGAGCATATTTAGGGGGTGTTCCATTAATTGGTTTTTTAGTTTTTTGGTTTTTTTTTATCTTTAGTTTTTCAAAAAAACCAACTAGTTCCACTAACAAGTTTTTGGTTTTTTGGTTTTTTTAGTTGTGTTATGAAATTACAAATCTACCCTTCTACCCAAACAACTATTGCTCTCTTTTTTTGCAGGGAGGGCAGATTCGTAATTTTACATGATTAAAGTACATGTACTTGATTGTGCAATGATTTGGTTTTTTTTAGGTTAGTGGAATGAAGTGGTTTTTTTGTTAGTTTTTTGTGGGGGTTTTTTTAGTGGAATAAAGTAGTTTTTGATTTAAAACAAAACTAGTTTTTTGTTAGTGGAACATGGCCTTAGTGCCTTAGCGGCCTTTACCTCTCACCCCGCTAACCGACTAGGCTACTAGCAAATATTGTATCAAATCTCTGTCGTTCCTTGTAAGAAAATGTTGTAAAAGATAATACGAGAAATTCACAGCAAGATCATATAACAGCCACGTGACCAAAAAAAAAAAAGACACCACACAAGAAAAAAAAAAAAAAAAAAACCAGAAGAAAGAAGAAAAAGATCTCCAAGGCCCAAAATCTTCTAAAAGGCCCACATTATTCCGAAGCAGATCCAACGGGCTCGCCGCCCACAAGAAAAGCCCCAGTTTTCCCCTGCCTCGCCGGCCCATCCAATCTCTGGCACCCATCAATTACCGCTGTCAATTCAAAAGGCGGAGCATCGGTGGCGAGCCACTGATTGACGTAGAAGATGCTCTGGCTACAGTCCTTGTGGGGCCCGGTGGAGGTGACCTCCACGTAATCGCAGAACCAGCCGTGGTGGGCCCCCGACCCATCGGAGGTGAGGTTGAGGCGGCACAGTGGGCTGCCGATGCACGGGCCGAGCCCGGCGAAGATGTCTAGATTGCTCCTCTCGAAGTAGTCGTGGTTGTGGGCCATTAGGCCCCACGACTTTAGGTTTGGGATCCACACTGATCGGCCTTTGGAGTCGCCAAGAACGACGCTGATGTCGGAGTCTGTTCCGGCTTTTATGCCCGACCCGGTTTGGACGTAGAATGTGTATACGCACTCATTCTGTGGATCACAAAATTAAGAGAATGTACGTCACAAATGCATGGAAAATAGAGAACAAAAAGAAAAGTATCATGTGAATGTTTGGGACAAAAATTTATCCGAAATTGAAATGTTTCTGTATCTGAATATATATATACGGGTTCAGACGCATTTGTATCTGAATATGTTTCCGAGATTTATATCCAGACATCTCGCCGTTTTCATAGAAAAGAGTGTCACAGAAGGAATTGTTTCAAAAATAGACTTAAGTCAAGAATTTGTTTAAATCGATTTATATATGGATAATCATTTCCCCTTTTAGTATAGGATTTGGATCCAATCCCAAGTCTCTAAAATTTTGGATCTACATGTTTCAAGGCCTTTTCAATCACCTGATTACATAGATCTTTAAAGCACCATTGCTTGATTCTGAGTTTACAAAAGTAAAAGACAACAATAGAACCAGTGCTGGAATGATTATCGATAATGACATGACAATTACACTTTCAGTGATATTCACGACTACCACTTTGTGTTCGATTCAACCAGACGGAATAGAGAAAAGAAAAAGATGCAGCTCTCACGAGAATGAAAAATGTAACATTTGCAAAAATTTGAACATACTACAGACTATTAATCTCCCGTTTAATAGGCTCGATCGCCTCTTAGATCGATCACAATGTGTATGAATCACTATATGATTGAAGAAGATGAGTGATCCGGTGGTAGCGATCGCTATTAATCAGTAGTTATAAGAAAAGAAACGGAATTATAGTGGTGTTAAGCGTGCACATTTCGTTGATGATCATAAACTGGTACTTACTGGAGAGTCTTCGGCGGTCGCCGAGAGGAAGACGGCGATTGTGATCACTCCGAACAAGCCTCTACTACTCAACATCTCTCTCTTTTTGTGGATGCAAATTATGGGATATGTTGAGGGAGAGGGAGAGGGAATGGCTCAATTTATGCAGCATGGAGTAGCACAGTAATAGCTACAGTGTCTACTTCTCTGCAGACACGTGTATCCTCCCATATTTTAGTAGGACTACTTCTGTGGTTCGTGCACAAACTTAACCATCTCCTTCCATTTTTCAATAAATTCATTTGGAGAAATTTGAGTACTCTTATAGGAGATCTGTCCATATTTATTGCACCCCAAGGTCATACAACGATTATAGGAAATTTCTGCCAATCCTCAAAATCTAAATTAACACTGTTGGAACTTGTGGCTCATATAGAGAAGTACCAAAAAGTTCTAATGAAGACCATATACTGAGCGGAGCGGAGTGGAGCTCGGCATCTGGTATGGTACGAAATATTAGGGTTGTAATAGAGTAGGGCTCATAAATACTCTCTATTGTAAAAACTCTGACCGACTTTTTATCATAATAACAAACTCGCTCGCTCCCATGGAGGTACCCTGTTTTGGGAAACCACGTAAATCTTGCTGTCGATTTCTTTACTGTTCTTATTCCTTGATTGTGTGTGTGATTGATTTATGCTAACAAACACAATCGAGAAAAATAGCGACTCCAGAACATTGGAATTATATTACAGAAAGAATCTGTCAGGACCCAGACCCATCCCTATAGGCTTTATCGTAACAAAGTGTCAGTGAAATTATCACTTAGGCCACAACATATTAGTAAACACCCGATAAGAAAATGACCAAAAAAAGACTCATAGAATTAAGCAGTGGAAATTAAGCCTGTATTAACATTCAAAAACTATAATATGTCTTTACATCAAGATCTTAACTCAAAGTACATCCCAAAGTTGTGCTTATTTTACAAGCTTTACAAACCACTACAGATTTTTACAAGTCAAATGTGTAGACAAGCATAACACCTTATCTACAGCACGTCCACAAGCCTCGACTCCACACAGATAATATCACGGCACCCTACTCTTCACTGCCTGAAAGGTGGAAAAAAATATTTACATAAGCCAAAGCTCGTATGAATGATTATTACACAAGCCACACACTTTCCATGGACAGTATAAAAGAGTTACATTTCAAAGATAACCAGATTCAAATTTCACATATTCCAAAAGGAGTTCACCATTCACAATATAATTTATAATGCACATCCCACTCAAATTCACAACGCTTCACCAGGCGTCCCCGGTGCGGATAAGCTAGATGTCTATCGCATTATCCCACAACATACACAAACACATCTTGCTAGCCTTTTAGCATTGTCCCCTAGCAAGCGGGGACGTAAGGGATGTCATTAATAGATAATAAAAGTGTCCATCTTTCATTTCAAGTCCATGGAGTTCATAGTATTAAGAAAATCATGTAACAAAACACAGCTTCCAAGTTCGGTAGCAAAACACGTCAAAAACTGTATAGTTTGGGTAATAATCACTCACCTCGATCCAGGCAATCACTCGAACTTCCTAGATTAAACAAGTAACGTAAACACATTAGATGTCATTCAAGTAATCCCAAAGTTCATATGAACTTCTTAAATGATCTAAGTATCCATTACGACATTTTTAGGTCCAATGATAAAGTTAACTTGATACTCAATGACCTAAGAATGATGCAACATGTCAACTCCTAGGTAAAAACCCACATCAACACAAACTACACTTCATAAGCTTCGCATTGATAGGTCATATGTCAAAAACGGAGTTCGAATGAGCTTTGTACACCAATTTAAAGAAAACCAGTTCATTAAAAGAAAAACAGAATTTCAGAAACTGCACCTCTGTCTGAACTTCAATGCAAAAACTGATTTTGCGTGGCTAAAATTAAGGTACAAATCTTATATGGACAGAAAGATACACGAGTCTAGTTTCGGAAAAACCAAACGGTGAGCAATTTTCGATACCCATGCTAAAATTTATGACTGCTTTCCCAAAATGTGTCAGTGCAGTCTACACATAACCGAATTGACAACAATAACTTCACGAATTTCTACAGAGCTCTATACATGGAATCAAGGCCTGAAATTTTAACCCAACAAAGAGAACCCATAGAGGAACTGTCACGACCCAAATCCAGCAAATTTGAATATCGTGACCTGCCAGTGAGTCCGTCTCACCCAAGGCCTCTATCATTACTCTTTCTTTTCTTTTTTTTATAATGGAAATAACTTAACATTAGCAGAAGCAAACTCAAATTAATAAAGTCCTTTATTAATTATGCTAACGGCAGCGTGATTACATTCTCCCTTATTCTTTACATGATCACAAAGCTTAATATATGTAAGTACGTGGCTCGTCCTCTTCTAATTCCGATAACCTGAAAAGGGAAAGATTTCAATGACATAAGCCACTTCTTGTGTGAGATTATGAATTATCAGAGTCACATGATTTACCATGGAATTTGAATTCTTTTTCCAACAAAACAGAAACCATAACATCAATTTTTCAAAAGCATAAATAAGCTTTTATGTAAAAAAGCATTCCATGAATAATACGATATACCATCCGACGATTATGTTAGCTATGAGCGAGCGACTCTTAACACATGTTGAATTGATCAATTCAGTTGGACACCCGGCCGTGCCCCTATCTATTCCGTTCTTATAACACCGCTTCAATTGGTATCTTTAATGTCCCCCAGATTTCAGGGACATCGTTCGGATGTGTCAATAATACTATTTTCAAAAACTTTGCAAAACATCAAAATTCCATGGTATTTTTGTTGCAAAAGAATTTCATATATCAATAATCATAAATTTGTAAGAACATAATTTTTGCGAAAAACCTCATATAACAGAGATAATTCATAACTCACCTTTTTTGCGTCCAAAGTTTACCGCAAAATTTATCAAGACGTATCGGGTCCTAAAATAGCACACTAACGATTAGAAATACTTAAATTGGTGATTAAGTTACTTAATCATTCTACTATTGAAAATGTTATGCTAAGGTTTGCTATCCACAAAAGAAGTTGGTTTGATGTGTTTCGGCTAATAGTCTCTTATCTATTCTAGGCACTAGGGAGAGTAAATATCTGTTCCTAGCTACAATTTTCTTACAAAGTCTCATGAACATCTAGGGCCAGCTAGGCCATCTACTGACTTGAATTTACAAGGAAATGCATGTGTATGACAAACACCTAATAAGCCAATCTTTCTTCTTCTTTTTATAAGAGTCAGATAGGAAATTGACTGGTTTCAACCTTGATGCTTTAGATCACCGAATTGAACTGTTTGCAAACACACAAACATAGATAAACTAGTCCCTATGAATTTCTAGTTGAACTGGTGAAGGTAACGGAACAAGCTTAAAATGCTCCCAAGTCTCAACTGATTAGGATTCCCATGGAAACAACACTTTAATCAAGATATTATATCTAACTTTGCGCATCCTCTGCCCCTAACACAAGTGAGGAAACGTATGGCGAGACTAATTGATTACCCCCCTCTTTTTTTCTTTTTTTTTAGCGTAAACGTACAATTTCACAAAACAATACTATATGTGTCGAAATCATTTAAAAAAAAAAAAAAACTTAATGGGGTGCCCCTAAACGAGCCCAAAATTTGAGCTCGAGTCCGGTCCAGCTATAAAGCGAGTAGAGTCGAGCCACAAGCTGCGCGAATAGCTCGGACCACATCTCGCCATAAATCCCTATAAATTAGTCCCAACAAAATTAAGAGATATATTATGAGCCATTTATGAATTCATGTACGGAGTTAATCCCGGGTTGCTTTGTACTAATCTTAATGAGATCATTTTTCAAGGGCATCACTTGCTGATCAATAAATTTGTAAAGGGCTAGCTTAATTGGTTTTGGTTCTTCATAGAACTTCAAAGCAGCAAAGTGTATGTGTGCAGTGAGGTGGGAAACGTGGGGAAAGGAAGGGATGAACTCACCTCCTCTCTTTTCCCCCCTCTTTTATTTGTCGTCCTTACTTTTCTATCTTTCTGTGCCGTAATGTGTGTGGGGTACTGGGGTGTGTGTCTGTTAGGTGTGGAGAATGAAAAAAAAAAACCACATTTATACTAAGAATATTAAATCTAGAATTATCTATAGATCTCTACATATCTAATATCATCCGGTCCATATACACTGTCTAATCTAAGTGAATCAAAGCCATTAATGACCAAGGTGATTCGTCCATTCAAGATACATTGTATAATCTAAGAGAATCAAAGCCTATTAATTACCAAGATGATTCACCCATTCATGGCAAGCCACCTCACTTACTTTTCCGGAAGGTTATACTTGGGCCCCAAGTCTCTTCGTCTTGCGGCGACTTGTGCCACATTCTCGTGTCGCGATGCTGTTAATAGGGTTGAAATGACATTTGAAAATGATCCTAAAAAAATGACACATACCAAAAAAATATGCTATATATTTTGTAGGACTTAAGTCACACAAAATATACTCCCTTATCCTAACAGTGAGCGGGTCACCAAATGTTAACCCCCGTATTATAATTATTTTTATCATCTTATTTGTTATTAAAAGTCGGGGTGTTACAGGAACTCCCAATAAAAGTTTTAGAAAATTATGAGTTGTGTAACCCTGTCAATAAAATCCCCAAAGTCAGCCATACATGCCTAAAATCTGCAAAATTCAAAAGATACATGAACTGAATGAATTCACATAAAATTCACCAAGAACTTTTGCAAAACTCCATAATCAAGGGTTTCTATGGTCTTTAAGTATAAACCCTCTAATAAAACATGAATTGAACATGAAAACTTATGAAAACAAGTGAAGGAAAGCATGAATTACCAAGTAGGGATTCAATTCTAGTCAAGCTAAACCTTCCTCTGATTTTCCCCTTATTTCCTCCTCTTCTCCTTAGCCGATCTCTCTCTCTCTCTCTCTCTCTCTCTCTCGGTGGTGGTATGGGTAAGGATAACAGATGAGAGGATTTGTTTTGTTAGGCTCATAAGGGAAATTATCTAGTGTAACTATACCCATGAACTCCTATGTTGCTTTACTAGTCATTCTATGAAAATCATCCAATGTAGTCATGTATATGTGTTCCCAAGTACCGAATCACATTAAGCAATAACACAAAGACACTTATGCACAATTAAACACAAAATTAAGTTTAGCTAATTAACCCGACACATAATTAAATTATAAGCGTGGTTAAGGGTCAAGGGTATCACAGAAGCTACTTCCATCACTGTAAAACAACACTACATATTACAGAAGACATCATATCATGAATTCTAGTAGATAAAAAGATATTGCACACACATATTGCTTACATACTCAGTTGCTTCGCTTATTTCTTTTCTGCTTCTTCTGAATTTTCTTCCTGCTTCCAAATGTCTCAACAAACCATTCGTGATACCTCGTGGTCAGGGTGGTCCCAATAACCAACCCAACAATTAGCCCACTTCCATACCCCATGAATATCACCATCCAGTAAATAACAATTGGAAACTCAGTTTCATCGCCATGAGAGCTGTGTGGTGGTGGTGAGACCTCGGAATTTTCACACGAAGTTGACAGAGGGACACCACACATCCCGGGATTTCCCTCATACGAATTGTTTTCAAACGTATCAAATTGTTTCCCTTGAGGTATAGGGCCTGTGAGACGGTTATACGAAACGTTTAGGACTGCAAGGAATGTGAGTTGGGTTAGTTGATGAGGTATCTTTCCTGAGAGCATGTTTCGAGATAGGTCTAGTGACTCAAGCTCTGACAACCTTGCCAAGGACGATGGGATAACTCCTTTGAGATTGTTGGTGGAAATGTTTAGCAATTGAAGCCCAATGAGACTTCCAAGAGATTCAGGTATTTCTCCACAGAATTTGTTGTTTGACAGATCTACAGCTACAAATGAACTTTGTATCTTCTCATATAGCCTTTGTGTTCCTTTACTAGCTATTGTTATTGAGTAATTATAAGCCCTGGGCCACGGGTAGATTGATCCTACATGAGGACCTAGGGGTAATAGAAGAGATACCTTTGGAATTGCTTGCATGTATGTCAACCTTTCATCACTAGCCATTTTCATTGCTTTCCAGTATCGAAAGTATTCTGATGGCAAATTCCCTGTGAAACCATTAGAAGATAGGTCAAGGATCCGGAGCTTTGGAAACATTAAATCGGTATGGAAATTCCCAATGGAACCATGAAACTTGTTTGATCTCAAGACTAGAACTTGTAATTCAGGAATGGCTCCCAACCAAGATGGGAAAGTATCCTCAATCTGATTATTTCCAAGTACAAGAATCTCTAGCAATTGACAATTTGCCAACAATTTTGGTACTCGCCCCTGCAGTTGATTTTGACTTAAATCAATCATCATCAATTGGCTATTCAAGGAAAATGTTGAAGGAATACTTCCGTGAAGACTGTTGTGACTTAGATTCAACACAAGAAGATGATTGCTAGAATTGACCAAACACGGAGGGATTGTACCATTCAAATTGTTGTTGGACAAGTCAAGCACACGGAAAGAATTGTTCTGGCACATTGATGGTGGAATTTCTCCCGTGAGTTGATTATCATTGACTTTATAAATACCGGTGTTGGGTGATGGAGTTGGGAGTGATCCTTGAAGCTTGTTAGAACTGAGGTCCATATATTTGAGATTTCGCCAAGGAATAACACCTGGATGTTGTTCGAAGCCTGTTAGAAAGTTGTTGCTAAAGTCGACAAGTTCAAGTGTTTCTTTACTTGTGTTCCACAACCATGTCGGTATTTGGCCGTGAATTTTGTTATGGCCAAACAATAACATCTCCAATTCGTGTGGGAACCGCAGAAAGTCGGGGAACTCGGTCAAGTCGCATGCGTCTAATCCTAGAGTGCCAATCTTTGGAAGAGTGCCGTTGGTAGTATTTTTTGTGAGAACTGTTAGTTTGTTCAGCGATAACCCCAGCGCGACAAGGTTTTCAAGCTTCATAAAGATGTCCAGCTCAACTATACCAAAGAAGCTATTTAGATTAAGACCAAGAAACTCAAGATTCTTGAGTTGAGAGATTGAGCTCGGAATCGTGCCATGAAGTTGATTATCTGAAAGCTCTATAGAAGTTAAATGAGTGAGGTTCATGAGGAAGGATGGGATCTTACCAACTATGTTGTTGCCAGCAAGATCCAAATCCAAGAGTTTGGTCAGATTTGCAAGTGACGGTGGGATCTCACCAACTAAATTCATCTCGGAGAAATACAAGGAGGTGAGTTTGTGTAGCTTCCCTGGCTGAAAAGGCAGCGTTCCTGCATCAAAATTGTTGTCGCCTATGGCCAACAGAGTAAGTTGTGATAGGTTTGCCAACGACGAAGGAACTTGGCTGCTGAACTTATTCATTTTAAGTTCCAGGACAGTGAGACGACTTAGATTACCGAGTGAACAGGGAAGTGGTCCGGAGAAACTGTTTTTACTTAAATCTAAGTAAGTTAAGGATTGAAGCCTACCGATGGAATCTGGTATATTTCCACGAAAACTGGTGCTGCCCAATTTGAGAACCTCAAGGCGACTACCGCTATGGAATTCAGGCAGAGTGCCCTTGAGATTGTTCAATCCAGCGCTAAGAACTTTTAGGTTTGGTAGATTGAAAATGCCTCTTGGGAATTCACCAACCAGCCCACACCATGATATGCCAAGAGCTGTTAGTGAAGTCATGTTTGCCAACATATCAGGTACTGTGGTGGGCATGTACACCCCATTGAGATGAAGTTCATTCAAATTGGTTAAATTTTCAACCAAGTTCGTCAAACTGGGATTTTGAAGTGTCAAGAACCTTCCATAATATTCATCATAATGGGACAAATCAAGGGAAGTCAACAAAGAAAGTTCCGAGATTTCTAAAGGGATTTGACCATAAAATGAAGAATGGGAAAGATTGAGACTCGTTAGCCTCGAAAGGTATCTGATTGTTGGTGGGATTTGAGAGAAGTTGAAATGGTTATCGGCAAGATTTAGCCTCCGAAGGTGGAGAAGTCTAAAGAGGCTATTGTTGGAGTAGATAGAACCATAGAGAAAGCTGCTACTGAGGTCAAGGCCAATCACATGACCCGTGTCATGGTCACACTCCACTCCATCCCACGAGCAACAATTGCTAGCATTTCCATTAATCAACTTCCATGATTCAACTTTCGGGTAAGCATTCAGGTCGATGGAGACACGATTGTTTGTGAAAAAACTACGCTTGAACTGCAGCAAGGCCGAGCTCTCTTCTTCATGGCATAATGGCTGCGCGGAAGAGAAAGAGTTGGTCAATATAATGAGATGAAAACAACACCAGAGCGCGAACCTCTGAAGATACAGAGATGAACCCATGATTTGTATTCAGTTTTAGTTAGCAGTTTTGGGGTGAGCAAGGCTAATGGCAACACATTTGTTTTTAGAGTCTAGATTTCGTGCTCTTTATGCAGAAAAAAAAATCACAAAAAGATAGAATGCTTGACCGAGAGTCAAATGAAGCAGGTAAGGTTGCATAATTTTCCATGCTCTGATTCTGTGCTGTTTTTGCAAGTGCTGACTTATTTGAGTGCATTGGTTGCTAGTGGAGAAGGCAATCGTCAAAATTGGAAAAACGAAACCAAACGGGGGAAGACCGGCGAATGAGTTCATAGAAAAGGGCCAAAAACACATTTGACTGATTTTTCTATTCGAGTAAAAATCATCAAAAATTTGTTTCACTCCGTGATCCAAACCTATATCAAAATGAGTTAATAGCCATCACATTTAATTGTTTTAATTGTTCTTTTTTTATAAATTTTTTAATTGTTTTTGTGTAATTGTTACAGCCATCGCATTTATTATTTTGTTCATCCACTTTCTGTTACTTTGTTTCTCGAATTCCAGTTTGACAAATAGGGAGCCAAACCCCCCAAAACCCCCAAAAATCAGGCTCTCTATTCTACCTCATCAAATTATTTTTGCAACAGTACCGCACCAAATTTGGTGCGGTACTGTTCACACACCAGATAATTTTTTATCATTTTCGGTTGCAGTGGCGTCAGAAATAGGAGGAGAGAGAAATGTTAATGGCTGAAGGGGGGTGGGGGTCCTGACACGTGTCTCTACCACTTGACTTTTGTACCGAAACATCCCCAGGCGGGGAGATTAGGGAGGTTTTTTTTTTTTTAAAATAAATTTGAGGGGAATAGTTTAATATAGTAAAGTTAAAATAGAGTCTGATTTTGTGAGTTTTTGATAAAGTAACTTGCTAATTTATAAGAGGTGTTTTTGAAGTTAAATTTGGTGAAAATTTTGGTGCTTCAGATAAGGGTGCTCTAATGCGAGTAAGTTAACGATCGAAAAACAATTTACCAAGTTCAAAATATATGTGTTTTCCTTCTTGACGAATGGCGAATTCCATGGACATCAGTTTACGTTTCCGATTTTATTAGATTGCACAAGTTTTTGTACATATTTGTCTTACTAGATTGCACAAGTTTTTGTACATATTTGTCTTAGATTATACGCGTGATTTATTGTGTGAGTTCGTCAATGGACAAAACTTTTAGCTTTTAGTTCTCCATATTAGATTTCTTTTATCCTTTGCTAAGAAGGAAAACTGGTATTTTAGTCCAATGATGATTATGATCATTTCTCTAAACCTTTTCATACCTAGACCCTTCTTGATGAACTCTGTACACGCGAAATCTGTTCCTATTATCTCTCCGTGACCAAACTGCCCACTGTAATCCACCGAGTTTGACTATACACTACACGCATAAACCATTGTGCATAGATCGCCTTGTGGGACTCCGGGTGGGGTCACACAAAGCCCATGATCCCACGAAGCTATCTGTGCGAATAGTATTTTCTAACTTGACTTATACTTCATCGATCCTGATATGGGAACACATCAACTTATGAAATGACAAATTAAAATAAAATGAATCTTATCCGGTGCTGAGTACTAACGGCAAAAAAATGGTGGGACTGGCATATAGATCAAGGTTTTAAATACTGGTTTTGCAACAAACGATAACGGTTTCAATAGTATCGAGCGTTACGATAACGGTATACCGGGGTGTGACGGTATCGGAGAGGCCAAAAACTGTTACGTAACGACCGATACGCTACTTAACGGCCGGTATTTAAAACCATGATATAGATCCATGACTAGCACATGAAGCAGGTACCCTGCAAAGAATGTGGAGTGGCAGGCTTTGAATATTTCTTTTTGTGGCTCTTCAAATTTTCTGGCCTCTCACTCATAATGGGAACTTCAATAGTTTAATGTAAAGCCGCCCCATGACTGATTTTGCATTTGTTTTTAGTTTTGTTGCTTTTGAGAAATCACTGTGACATTGTCCACACCGCTTTTGCAATCGCACACACATATAAACACACCTCCCGAAAATAAGAAAAAATTGATTTTTTTTTGTGTTGCAAATTAGTATTTTCGGAAAATCCGAGCCGTCCAATGTGCTCAGAAGGTGTTTTCAAGGGTTCACATCTTCAAAAAAAATACCTGGAAGGGCTTGATCCAAGCAGTTTTCGCAAAAAATGTAAATATATATTTTTTGCGAAAACTGCTTGGATCAAGCCCTTCCTGGTATTTTTTTTTGAAGATTTTCCGCGTGAACCCTTGAAAACACCTTCTGAACACATTTGACGGCTCGGATTTTCCGAATATAATTTGCAACATAAAAAAAAATCAATTTTTTCTTATTTTCGGGAATCCCGTTTTAGAAGCCTACCCTATATATATATATATAAGGGGGGAAGGGTGGACAGACATGGTAGAAGGGTCTGATATTGAGTGTAATTAAAACAGAGTAATTGAGGCGGTTAAACCAGCCATGAGTAATGTAGTATAATAAGGGCGGTAGAACCGGCCATGATAATGCAGTAATTAATGCAGTAACTAAAACAAATAATAAAAACAGATAATTGAAATATAAAATTCAAATCATTATATTGAATTGGGGAAAGCTTACTTGGAAGCTACACTGAATATTGGAAGGAAAGGGAGGATGGAGTACTACTCCGGGGGATGAAAGAAGAAGAGAGGAAGGGGATTACAACTGAGAAGTGTAACACCCCGAGTTATTTCAAAAATATTTGATACCTTTTCACGGGATGCTAGTGGACGTATTGATATGCTCATATACGCGGGGTACGGTTTGAGGTGTTTGTGAGACCCGAATTATGGAAGAGGGAAAGAAGGGAAAGGTAATTTTCATAAGTGTTGGGCTTAAAGCTAATAGCTATGTAAGTTGGAGGGGTCAAAGTGTAATTTGGGCATCAGATATTTTATTTCTTTTCCTTCTTATTGGGCTGATTGTAATCAGAGAGGAGAGAGGGGTAGACTTTGCCTGGAAGGAGAGAAAGACCGAAAGAAGAAGAAGAAGAAGAAGAAGAAGAAGAAGGAAGAAAGAAGGAAAATTTGGGGAAAACCCAAAATTAAGGTACGAATTGAAGTTTGATTTCCGAAATTCTTGATATATGTTGCTCATATACAAGTTAATCACTGATTTTGCATCTCATAAGGGTGATTTGGGGTTTGTTTCTATGAAATTCGTGAAAGGAAGATGAAGGTGTTCACTGACTGGTTTTTCACAAAATCAAATCTGCCACGGTTTTTGGTGAATTTTAAGACAGGGTTCTTGAAGTCAGAAATTTACGAGATTTTTACAGTAGCTACCCATGGATGTCGTGTGTGTTCTGTAAAATTTTCAGAAATTACTTCGAAGCACAGAAAGTATGAAAATTTGTGAAGTAATCTGCTGTCGGGTTCGTGTTTGTACAGACAGCACTGACATGTCTTAGGAAAACGGTCATAACTTTTAGCTCGGGTATCCGATTGGCACACCGTCTTTTGATTATGAAACTAGACTCGTATACCTTAGAAACGATGTATGATTTGTGCCTCAATTCTTTCCAGAGAATAGCAGTTTTTAGTTTGAAGTTGGAGAAAAATCTGTTTCGTGGAATTTTCAGCAAGTTCTGGGTTAGTTTGACGGTTGATTAAAAATAGTTACAGGGCTCAGAAAATTCTGAATTTTTGATATGATGATTAAGTATAAGTTTGGAGGTTGTGGTAAAAATTTCGTGGGAAATGGATTAGTAGATTAATTCTGGAAATTCGCAGAGTGCAGCACTGTTGGGTCGTAGTATGCATTTGCATGCATTTCACTTGCATTTGGGCATGAATTTTTGGTAGGGAGCTTATGGGTGAAATATAATTGTTATTATAGGTGATGTTATTATAAGGATGGTTGTGGTTACGCCTTCGGTGCACAGAGGTTGAGTGTTTGGCAGAGTTGGTCCTGTTGTGACAGGTGAGAATGTACAGCCTCTATAATAAATAGAAAGGTGTAGTGTTTATGTGGTGTTTTCAAATGTGTTGTGTGATTATTGATGTTTTGAAAACTCTCCTTGTGATTTTTGTATATGTTAAAAGTATTGTGTTTGGACGGATTAAATGATTTTCAGTGATGGATCAAATGATTTTTATGATGGATCAAATGATTTTTGGTGCGTGGAAGGAAAATGTTTTATGCCTCTTGTGCCAATGTTTGCAAGCTTGGTTGCTGCTTGCTTTATGTTGTGCAAGCTTGGTTGCTGCTTGCTTTATGTTGTGCAAGCTTGGTTGCTGCTTGCTATTTGTTGTTGTGCAAGCTTGGTTGCTGCTTGCTATTTGTGGTTGTGCAAGCTTGGTTGCTGCTTGCCGATAAGCTTTGCTTACGTTGTGGTTGCACCTACCATTGGTGATAAAGAATGGCCCTCGTCACCGCCACTATATGTGAGCCTGTGAGCGAGGTAACGGTACCGTCATAACTCCCGGTCGTGAGGTTGGCGACTCGTTGGCACATTGGGTAAAATGATAGGATATTATTTTATATTGTGAAAGAAAATGTGAAATATTTTGCAAAACTTACAGAGGTGTGTTGATGAAATGGGCCGGTGGGCCGTGTTTTTGAGATGAGCCGATAGGCCGTGTTTTTTAGATGAGCCGATAGGCTGTGTTTTTGAGATGGGCCGGTGGGCCGTGTTTTGAGATGAGCCGGTGGGCTGCATTTTTGAAATAAATATGGAGGGCTGTGTTTTGAGATAAAAGCGTGGGTGTGATGCTTTAAAAATTTGTGATCCATCTAAATTGTTTAAGCAAATGTGTTGGTGTGTTGTTTATGTTTCGATCCATCTAAACACTTATCATTTCCATTTATTATGTTGCTAAGGTACATTCTCCTGTAACCTTTTTGGTTGCAGATTTCCAGTTGAGCTAGACGTCGGTCCACTACAGTGCCAGAGTGCTAGTCAGGTGTTCCTAGAGGTTGTGTTCTGTGATTTTGTCAGTCAGTGGGTGATGTGGATAATCAGTATTTTGTAGAGTTAATGTGGTAGAGTACATGTCAAATGATTTTGAATGTACAGCTGTTGAGGAGGTGTGAACACCTGTTTTGGTTATGGCAGTTGAGTTTGGTGTTATAATATCTTTTGTTTGCATTCGTTACGAGTTGCAGTTGAGCTTTGTATAATAGCCTTTTGTGAGTAGCCTTAAAGGCGTACAGGTGGTGACAGGTGTCTTGTCACTTTGTGCTGGTTATATCCTGCCAGAGTGGGGTGTCACAAGAAGAGAGGGGATTTTTTAGAAAGGAATCTAGAGATCGAGAGATTCAGAGGTCTAGAGATTAAGAGATGTTGAACTAACTAATTTGAGGTTCCTTTTATAGAATAAGGAATCCTGTTTACAATTATTGGATTTTGAATTTTGTTCCGTAAATCACGGAGTGTTGCTGTTGAGACTTTCGGTGGGAAAGTAGTTTCCCATGTGCTTGCTATCTGGAAGGATGAGGACACCACCCATGTGAAGAGTCTCCGTAATTTACGGAGAGTTGATATTTGCTGTTGGAAAGGTGGATGCCTCCCCTGTGGATGAATATTTTCCATGATGAGGAATCTTGAAATTTTGTAGATGCGTTGGCTGGAAAGGTTGATGCTTCCCAGGTGTTGATCTTGCTGAATGGTTGTCTATGGTGGGGAATCTTGAAAAGTGGAAGATGCTTTTGAAATTTCGTGGTGGAGCATAATTGACTTGTTGAATTTTGAATTGTTGCTGATCTTGTCTTGTTGTCTGGAGATTTTAATGAATATTATCATCTGAAAGAGAATCCCAGTAAGCTGAATCTTGCTGGCTTTGGTAATAATCTTGAAATTGCAGAACACCATCTTGGTTTCGTGTGTGGAAAAGAAATGGTACTTCTCCAAAGTAATCCAAAGTGCGTATTTTTTGAATTGAATCTTCACTGAATAATCGAAATTGGTGTTGGTATAGTGTAAAAATATCATTGTCGCCAATGTGCGTGGCAATTTGATGAGCAATATAATCTTGAATTTGATTAGGAATTGGATTGTTGCAAATCCATGTTGGAAATTCACAACCAAGTAAACAAAATTGTGGAGGATGGTAGTGGGGGTTATAATTTTGGCTAGCAGTAACATGGATAATATGTTGGGCAGGAATAATGGTTCCTAAAGGCGTCCATTCGGGCATTTTACTTCGGATAATTGCTTGGCAAATTGTTATGGATGGGATAGAAAAAATATTTTGGATACAAATGGCTAGTTTTCTAGGTAATTGGTGAGTTTGGGAAGGATTTGTAACAATGATTTGGTTAAGAAAACCATAATCAAGAAGGGTCATTGGTGTGATCTCGATCTGGGTCTTTTGGTAGGTTATAGTACAATTTTGGAATGTGGCTAAATTAATGCAGGCACGGGGAATACTATATCGGAGGTTGCATTCACAGTTGGCCCGTTCTAAAGGAATTGCTTGACAGTAGGGTCTTAATTTTGGACAGGGAACTAAATTGGATTCGTCATTGTAGAGTGTATCCCAAACAAAGGAAAGGCCAGGGATAATTTCTGGATATTTGTATGGGGCTTGGCCAGCCAATTGGACTAGATAAGAAAAAAGAAATTGTTGGAAATGTTGGCCTGTTTGTTGGGCTTTGTGATGGATATGGGTAACAATTTCTGGGGGTAATGTGTGTGGGAGGAGTGATATCGTTTTTGGTAATGCGAGCTGTTTTGAAAAGTAGGTACACACGCTTTCACCACCATCCAGTGGGGATGGCTGCACATTCTCAGCCAATACCAGTGGGGTAATGGAGGTTTTACGTATATTGGACTGCAGTTGGTACTGGAGTGTTTGGACTTGATCTTGTAATTTTGTACACCTGTCAAGCAAAATTTGATAACATCTTGGTGGAACAAGATGTTCGTTAGTAATAGAATTATTGGTTTGATTAAAGTAGGTATCATTAGTATGGGTGGAAAGAAACCATCCTATTGTTTTTTGGAAATTTTGATTTTGAAAGTAAATAGATAATGCATTTAGAGAAGTCAGAAATTGATGGTCATTAGAAGCACACCATATGTTATCTAAAAGACATTGTTGAGTATCATCAATGTCTTGAATATAACGAAGTTTTTGAAATTTTTGGGCAGAAGCCTCTGGTATTACTGGTAATGAAAATTCGCCAAAATTTCGTGTTGGCCGCATCTGAGAAAAAGGAAGCTAAGATTAGTAGGAAATTGAAGAATCTTGTAATTGATGTAAATCATCATCAGTGTGACTAGAAAGAAAAGGAAAAGTGACGTGATGCCCTTGAGGAGAGGCGATGATGTTGGTATGAGTTGTTGTAAAAGGGTAAAGAAGACAAATAAAAGGGATGCCAAGAATGACATTTTCAGTTAGATTTTGTGTTAAAATAAAAGACGTTTTAAAATAGACATTGTCTTGGCAAATTAACACATGTGGTAATTTATACCTGATTTTTAATTTACTTCCATTGGCTGAACATAATTGATCATTTGATTTATGATGGTATTGATTGGGGATAATGTGTTCTTTTATACAATTAAGATCAGCTCCAGTATCAATTAGAGCTACAATACTAATTTTGAAAGTGTCAATGATTAAATCGATCTTGGTATGCCATTTGGTGATGGTGATTTGGTTAATGATATTATTCTGGTCTGTGGGAAGAGGCTGTATATTTGTGTTAAGTGATGTTGTAGGTGAAAAAATATCTGCTAAATCATTGATTTCAAGTTTTTGTTCTAAAATTTGTATTTTCTTGTTAGACACCTGTTGTTCATTTTCTAAAAATGTTACTTTATTTTTTATGAGAGTAATCTCATCAGTGTGAGATTGTGGTGTTTGTTTAAATCGTTCTAAAGTAGTTGTTAGATTGACAATTGGTTGGGTAATTTTGGGTTTTTTATGTTGTTTAGTAAACAAATTTTTAAGTTTTTGAATATATTGTTGTTTTAAAATGTTATCATCGATTTTGCTAATAAGATCAATTAATAATTCTTCTTCGGGGAGAGCTTTAGAGATAACATTGATCTTTTTGCAACATGTATCATTACATCCAAAATTAATTTGGTTTTCATCGGAATCAGAAGGAAGGGAGTGAAATTCAGAAGAAGAGGTCTCGCTTTCAGAAGTACTGGTCATTTCATTTGAAATAGCAGTTTTGAATATTTGTAGTATAGCATTTTTTGTCGTTTCAGGGATGTCTAGTTTATTGA
This sequence comes from Vaccinium darrowii, assembly GCA_020921065.1. Lineage (NCBI taxonomy): Eukaryota > Viridiplantae > Streptophyta > Magnoliopsida > Ericales > Ericaceae > Vaccinium > Vaccinium darrowii. The sequence goes on from CM037161.1 coordinate 13,481,020, forward strand.
TTTTATTTTTAATTTTACAATTGGTTTTGTAATGTCCTTTTTTACCACAATTAAAACAGGTAATGTCTTTTAAAGGTATATGTTTCTTGGTGGTATGTGGTTTATTTTTTCTGGTATTATCATAGAATTTTTCTGTGGAAGGTTTTTTGGTAGTTGTTTTATCAAATTTTGTTGGTTTTCTTTTGATTTGGCGGGAAGGAGCTATGGGAGGAAGACCATATTGTTCACAAAAATTTCCTAATTCATATTTGGCTTTGATCTTATCTTTTTGATGTTGTCTGTTGAGCTTCATATCTATACACATACGAAGTCCTTCTTTTTGAATAGTGCTAATGATATCTCCATAGGTCAGATTATCATATTCAATAGCGCCTGTTGGTTGACTCAGGACTTCTCTAATCTTATGAGCAAATAAATTTGGAAGACCATTAATAAATTTTTCTTTCCAAAAAGCTTTTGTACAATCATCTCTTAACATGACTCTAGAGGTAAAAACATCTTTGTACCAACGGAAATCACTTAATGTTGGACAATGAAGGTTGGTAAGTTGGTCATGAATTCGTGATGTAATGTTAGTTGGTGTTCCTATGAAATGTTTGACAATTGTAAAAATAAGTGTATTGATACCATCATGTCTTGCCATATTGATTTCTTCATCGAATATTGGGAAACCATTTTCATCTATTTGAATTGAGTTTCGAATGTTATTTCTTGATTCTGGAGTGAGATATTTATCCCACCAAGATTTTAACATTCCTGTAAATCCTGTGGATAATAAATCTACAATTTCTGGTTGAGTATGGTCAAATGTACTTAGATAAGTATTTGCTACCATAGACATATGATTTAATTTTTCTAATATTTGCTGTTCACTTAAGCCATCGATATTCCATTCATATAATTTGTTGGCGGAGACTGAAAATTGATTATGGATATTATGTTCTTCAATTTGTAAATCTACTGGAGTAGGTTTGGTGTACCAATTTTTTGAGGTAGATGCAACAATTTGGGTATCGGGATTATAAATTTTTGTAATCTTGATATCTTGAAATTGTTGCTCGATGGTGGAAATGTCATCATCAGTTGATGTGGTAGTATCCTCTAGCTGGGTTAAAGTATTAATACTTTCATTTTTTAAAGTTAAATTTTGCTGGTTTATTTCAATTTTGTGTAGGAGTTGTTCGATCTTAGCAATATTTTCTGTTGGTGTTAATAGAGGTTTGATTTTTTGCTCTGGAAAACTTATAAGTGGTTTTTCTTGTTTAGATGCCGATGTTGAAGGTATATTAGATTCATATAATCGTTCTTCAATTTTGTCTAATTGTTTACCAATAATTTGTAGACTTTGGTTTGTGTAATTGTTTTGTTCAATTATTTTTTTGGTTTCTGGTTGGTCACTGGGTACTTTAAAGGGTGATGCTAAGACAGGGGTTCCTCGGTAATCTAATTTTATGGTTTCTAAAGGTGGGTGATTAGAGGAGATGATTCTGTTGTTAGCTGTAGTCCATTTTATTTTTGATATAGTGTTTATATTATTGTAATATTTGTCAATAAATTCGAGTAGATGTATATGTTCATGAATAGAATGCATAAATTCATACCATTTTGTAAATATATCAAGTTTTTGTTTTTTATCAAAAGTGTTATGAAAAATTATTCTCTGTTGGTCATTTGTTGGGGAATTAAATTCCTGTAATAAGAATGCTTTGTTAATTTTGAACTCTTGTGTTATTGTTAAAAGATTTTTATCTATACGATTGGGTGGGGTGTCGTCTTCGAAATCAGTTTGAGTAGGGGAATTTGGTTGTTCATCAACTGGGGGAGGAGGAATATAATATGGTTTGCTTATTTGAGAAGATGAGTCAGTACCATGAAATTGGGGCTTGGGATTTAGGAGATTTGTGTCAAATCGTGGGATGCTACTGGAGCTACTACATCTACTGAGTTCTTTGATTTTAAAAGGTGTATTTAATTGGTGGTGGTCAAAACTAATACGTACAGTGCCGTCGAAGTATTGGTGGATATTATCTATATTTGTTGTATTATTTTGAATGTTGGTAGGATAATTTTCATTCTCAGTTAACCAGGTATTAGGGAGTTGGATATCAGTCCATTGTATTGTTTTTGGTACCTGGATATTGGCATTAGAAGTGCTACTTTGGATAAGTATAGTTTTATCGCGGGGACTTTTGACTAAAGCATGTATATTGAGATTTGTTTTGGTACATTTATAATAGACCCTATATATTAAAGCAATTGAATGGCTGCCTTCAAGCATTTGGGTTATTGCACCAGAGGTTTGGAGATTTAAAGTTAAAGCTTTTAATATATGTTTATCATTAAGACTTAGATGCAAGTCAGGATAGCAGTCAAAATGTATTGGTCCATTATGTAAGCTTGATTCCATTAGTCCTAAAAGGCTATCACTAAATGTTGTAAATCGGCTATCTCTTAAAGCTAGTAAAATGGAGGAATTAAGACCTCGTCTTGTTAATGGCTTAACAGCCACTTGTACTAAGCCAATATGTAAGAATTTGTATCCCTTAGCTAAATGTTTTTGTATTGATTCTTTATTTAGTAGTGCACATTTTTCTTGTTGTTTTGTAATAGCATAAATTTGCTCAGAGGTTTTGGTTACCTGATTTGTTTGAAATTTATCATTTAACCAACTTGTCTGGTAGATTTGGTTGTTGGATATTTTTGGGATGTTCCAATTAGTGGTTTCTAAACTTAAATCTTCGTAAATTTGTTCTTCATCATTTATTACATCTGGTATTGAAGACATCATTTATTTTATATATATATATATATATATATAGGCAAATTTTCTAGTCCAAACCTCCCGAGAATAAGAAGAAATTGATTTTTTTTGTGTTGCAAATTATTTTTGGAAAATTCGAGCCGTCCAATGTGTTCAGAAGGTGTTTTCAAGGGTCCCCGCTAGAAATCTTCAAAAAAAAATACCGGGAAGGGCTTGATCCAAGCAGTTTTCGCAAAAACTGTAAATATAAAAATTTTGAGAAAACTGATTGGATCAAGCCCTTCCTGGTTTTTTTTTTTGAAGATTTTCCACGAGGGACCTTTGAAAACACCTTCTGAACGCATTGGACGGCTCGGATCGTCAAAAAAAATTTTGGATCATGGAGATCCGGAAACGGGAGGTCCGGACTAGAAGCCCTCCCTATATATATATACGGAAATTTTCTAGTCCAAACCTCCCGAGAATAAGAAAAAAGTGATTTTTTTTGTGTTGCAAATTATTTTTGGAAAATCCGATCCATCCAATGTGTTCAGAAGATGTTTTCAAGGGTCCACGCGGGAAATCTTCAAAAAAAAATACCGGGAAGGACTTGATCCAAGCAATTTTTGGACCCTTGAAAACATCTTACGTACCCTCCTTGTTCCTTACGGGTATTTTTTTTGGACGAATCCTCTCGGTGGACTTTGAAAACACATTGTAAACACATCTAACGGTTCGGATCGTCAAAATTCATTTCGTAAAGTGGAAAAATTGCTTGGTCCTCATTTTATTTAAAATGAGGGATCCCTCATTAGAAGTTGATCCTATATATATATATATATATATCCTTTTTACATTCGTCAATCGCAAAACAAAGAAAGGAAAAATTAGAAACTTTGACACCCAGAAATATTTGAACAAGTTGCGAGTGACAGAAATAAATGCAGACGCACGAAATCTGTTTTTAGAGTCTAGATTTCGTGCGTCTTTATGCAGAAAAAAATTCACAAAAAGATAGAATGCTTGAGCGAGAGTCAAATGAAGCAGATTAAGGTTGCATACTTTTCCATGCTCTGATCCTGTGCTGTTTTTGCAAGTGCTGACTCAATGGTTGCTTGTGGACAAGGCAATCCTCAAAATTGGAAACATGAAACCAAACGGGGAAAGACCGGCGAATGAGGTCATAAAAAAAGGGCCAAAACAAATTTGTTGGAGCAAAGGCTAGATTTAACTATTGCATAAGGAAATCTCCACTCCTTACTCAAATGTTGACTGAGTTGTCTTAGATTAAACGCATGATTTATTGTGTGAATTCGTCAAAATGACAACACACTTTTACTAGCTTTTAGTTCTCCATAATAGATTTCTTTTATCCTTTGCTAAGAAGGAAAACTGGTTTTTTAGTCCAATGATGATTATAATCATTTCTCTAAATCTTTTTATGCCTAGACCCTTCTTGATGAACTACATACACGTAGGGATGGCAATTACCTCTGCTCCGTCCCCGCCTCCGACCTCCCCGCCCCAATCCAAGCGGGTAATCCCCGATCCAATAAGCAAATGGGGCGGGGATGGTATTTGCTTCCCCCGATCCGTTTTAATCCGATCCGACTCCGATGATAGTTATTACTAATTTTTATATGTATATATTTATATACGTTTCGTTATTTTGGTATTATAAGAGCAAAATACCTTATAATAAATCACTATTTTGTGTCTTTGTTTACTTAGTGATATTTTTTTAATTATCATTATTTATCAATATTTTGTTTTCTTGTCAAAACATTTTAAAGAACAAAGTTATCAAAAATTTATACGGTAAATGGGGACCCAATTTATCCCCGAACCCGACACACCTCCGAGTCCGCCTCCGAAAGGAACGAGGAGGGTACGGGGGAGGGAAAATCCAGCTCCAATCCGACCCGTTGCCATCCCTACGTAAACGCGATATCTGTTCCTATTATCTCTCTGTGATCCAACTGCCCACTGTAATCCACTGAGTTTGACTATACACTATACACACAGACCATTGTGCACAGATCGCTTTGTGGGACTCCGGGTTGGGTCACACAAAGCCCATGATCCCACAAAGGTATCTGCGCGAATAGACAGCAAAAAATGGTGCGACTGGCATATAGATGCATGACTAGCACATGAAGCAGGTACCCTGAAAAGAATGTGGAGTGGGAGGCTTTGAATAGTAGTATTTCTTTTGTGGCTCTTCAATTTTTTTTGGCCTCTCACTCATAATAGAACATCTAAAGACCTTTGAAAGTCACTTCCCCATGACTGATTTTGCATTTGTTTTTAGTTTCTTGCTTTTGAGAAATCATTGTGACACTGTCCACACCGCTTTGCCAATCACATATATATCCTTTTTACATTCGTCAATCGCAAAACAAAGAAAGTAAAAATTAGAAACACCCAGAAATATTTGAACCCGTAAGTTGCGAGCGACAGAAATAGATGCAGTTAGGCCCATTGATAACAGGTGTCGTTTTAACACGATTGAGACTCGTAGCAAGTAAGATTAACGGTGGGACAGTATTGGAATTTAGACTCATAATACACCCCCCTTTCCCATGAATTACTTATCCCATGTTAATAGTCAAACCAATTTCTAAAAAGAAACATGGGATTTTTGCACAAGAAAAATCAAACACGGGATTGAGGCCACAGGATTAGCAATTCAATCACATATGCCAAGAGGATTATCAAACAAGGCCTTAGTGGCAGCAAGCGCTTCCCCAAGTCCACAAATTTTAAAACCAAAATAACCTTAGTCCAACCTAATTTCTTCCGACGGTCTATACAACAAAGCTGGAGTTACGAGTTATTGACAAGAAGTAACAGAATAGTTAAATGGGCATTGCAAGTCCAATTATGGTAGTTATCGCAGACCGTCAGTTTTTAGCCTTATTATAATGGCAGTAACTTATCACTGTTAACTTGCTGTTTTATTCCCTGCAATATAAGTTCGTAACTTCTTAATGGAAGCACAGATCTAGAAAATATTAACAAAATAAGGAAGTGGGTTTTTAGTTATTGTATCTTACCTTCGACTATCTGCCGGAGCTGCCGAGATCGAAGTCCATGGTGTAATCATATTCAATAGTTGGAATCACAGTGGCCACAAATTTCAGGAATAAGAAAAGGTACCTATAAAAATTCAGTGAGATCTTCTTTGTAACAAGGGAAAGAATTATGAGAGCAACTCAAGTATAAATCAGCTAAACCACAATAGTAAGCTGTCATTGAAGAAAAAGAGAGAAGAATCCCGTCATGAACAACACAAAATACTAGTGATTGCTCACTTTTGAGATAGTGCTACGATCCCCAGTTTGTTACATCAGTTAAGGAGGTAAAATTGGGCTTTTTACAAGGGAAATTATCCTAGAAACAGGTAGAAAATGAATCAAAAGTGCGAGTATGTGTAATGAGAAAGAAAATTACTTGTCAACTTCTGGCTCTACTCCACGTGACATAAGAACATCTATAATTTTCTTCATCACAGCTCCATGCTGGCATGGATGCACAGACGCATGTCTCCCAGGCAAGTGAGGATGGTCTTCAATGGTTACCTGAGTTCAAAAAAAAGCTAAGAAATTCAAGGTCGTAAACAAAGCCGAACACAATGCAAATGTTAAAAATTGAAGGAGTTGGAAACTGGGAGTCTGGTTGTGGCTGAATGAAGTAAAAATGTGTAAGGTGATTTAGGAGAATTCTAAAATCAGTCCAGTGGGTTGTCTAAAGTTTAGAAGTGTATTGAAATGTGTGAAAAATGTATCAAAAGTGACTGAAAATATATTAAAAAGTGTAAAAACGTAAACTAGAGTGTGTGTTTTTTTGTTTTCTTATTTGCTTATTTCAGCCCAGAAGGACCCCTTACGTACAGCCTGAATTACCAAATCATCAGGTGACACATATGAAACCAGTTCAGGTTTTTTTTTGATCGGCAGCCTACTTTGCGAGGTTAAAAGCTGGACTTGGTCCTTATGGGTTTCCAACATACTGCTTAAGTAACCCTGGGTTAATTTCTTCCAACAATTGAGGGGAAATTTCACCAACAGGACGTAAAAAGTGCCTCAGCGAAAGGCAATTTCGAATCAACCTTACGACTGACAAGGAAAACCAAGTTTCCTATGATATGGAAATTGTACAGTACTATGTTTTTTATACCTAGTAGGATACAATTTCTTTTTTCCTAGGCATTTTACCTGGACCTTGAAAAAAGAAAAAAATGTGGCTGGGAAGGTTAGAGTAGCCAACGATATTGGAATTTCAGGTTCAAGGTACGGGTTGCATAATTGCACAAAGAATTTCAGAATCAATTCCAATTGAAGGCGGAGCACGTGCCTTCTTTTAGTGATAAGATCGTGAGGATACATCAGAGAACATTGTTACAAACGAAGCTTCAATAAGCAAAAGTAAAAGTAATTGTTCTTGAGGAACTTCAAAAATCCTTTTACCGTTTTCCGTGCATGGTCTTGGCTAACATCTTCAAGGACAAGCTCCGGTTGCAAAAGAACCCTTGACTGCACAGAAAACCAAAAGACATCAGCAGATAAGCAGACAAAATATACACATCTTTCATCTACCTAATTACTGTAGTTCAGTAACTCCATTCTAAGGTTGAGTAATAACTATGTCTTTCACAGCTGTACAACTTTTCCATAGCCTATAGTTGTGATTTGATGGAGCAGCCTATGAAGTCTTTAACAACAACAAACTTGGGTTTATAGCCCCATTTTTTTCTATGGCACATCGGTACTGTCAACAAACTTAATAGTCATAGAAAATCTCCTTGCTTTTCTGGTAAATTATAAGACGTCATAAATGAAAACTTTGAATTTAGTTTCCTTGGCAGTGGAAAAAAAAAAAAAAGAAAAGAAAAGGTGTTACCAACCTCATCATATCCAGTAAGCCACACATGAGGAGTTTGATAGTATTTGTCATACCTGAAATGAAAGAATGAAAGATAACAGAGGAATGTCAAAAACCACAACGAAATAGCAGGTAAAGCATTAAATCTAGTCATTATGAAAATGTGTACAGACTTCACTAACATGATCTGTTTAGTTGGGTGTGATTGTATTGACATTATCCGCTTTATATAGTCAAACTTACGTGATGCTGACATCATATGTCCGGGTTCGGAGAATATTGTCATCATCAGGTTCATGAGCCATAAGATATGTGGACTGGAGTGTTGCCTGCCTTCAGAAGAACGATAAATCACAATTCCCAAATTTCAACAGTTGATTGATAAGTATCGAAATACATCATCCAAGATATCAAATCAAAATACCAAGTATCAGTACCAATATCTAAAGACTAGTTGGGAATCCTATGTCTAATCTATGTTACACGGACACGGGTGCAAGTATCGGGTGCGGGTGTACATCTTAGGATCGGGTGCCTAAAGTTCTAAAATAGAAAATGCGGGGATAGGGACCAGATTTGGATACGAATATGGGGATACATCATAGAACAATTTTTTGAAATTTATACGTTATATCGTTCAACTCGATATATGAAAAATTGAAGGATTCTATCATTTTTGCAAAATTAAAGCCCAGCATTTCTTATTATAGCAGGCCATAAAGAAATTTTGAGGTGTTAATTACCAAATTTGACAAATTTTTTTTTTTTTATCAGCACCAAATTTGGCATGTTTTATCAGCCCGATATTTTATCAGCACCAAAAAGAAAAAATAAGCGCAAGCTTGTAGTACAAAATCAATGGCTAAAACTAACACACTATTTTAGGCCCGTAGCCCAATTGAATTAGGAAGCCCAACTTCAATTAGGGTTAACCAGCAGCACCATCAGTTTCGTCTCTCACGATAACGAGTTCGCAGTAAGCAAACCAGCAGCTCCATCTCCGATCTGCCTCTCCCTTCTCAAAGCACAGGTACTCTTCTCTCCTCCTACTCTCTTCATCTTCTTCTTGTTCTTTGGAAATATCGAGCTGCGAAAGTAGGTGCGTCCGGATTTAGCCAGCCGTATCCCGTGCACTTGTCATGTTGTGTCGACACGGGTACTTCACCAAAAAACACGGATCCACATTACATAGCATATAATCAAGCCAAGCCTTCTAAATATACTTAAAAGTTTAACGACGCGGATTAGATCATTGCTTCGCTCTTTATTCCAGGTTCAGGCAAAGGTTGCCTCGTATTTCATTATTTATAGCCAAAAAACTAGGGGCTTCGTGGGATTGGTAGCAAAACCAAAAGCTGCAGTAGAGGAAGTGGCGTCAATTATTCTCCACACTTAGGGCCGCGGGGGGGTGGGGGTGGTGCGCATAACTAAGCTACAAAGAGGATTTCGCTCTCGGGAGTTAAAAAACTAATCCTGTCAAGCTGTAGGACAAGTTGACGCCATCACTCCCTGAACTAATGATCTCCAGAAGTCAGTAAAATGTAAATAACAAACAATTGGAACAATTAGCACATTCAATCAAAATAGTTAGTACTTTAAAAGAAGTGCGTGTCATCACTTACGGGATCTGTTTCGATAAGATTGTCAGGTTCCTCATATTCTGCCATGTCTGGTATGTCTTCCTCCTCTCCTCTGAAGTGTGAGGAGATTGAATGGATGGTAGTTTTCTTGCTGATCTCTAAAGTCTCCATGGAAGGCAAGTTTTCTTCCTCATCACATTTGACTCCTAATCAACGTGTAATAGTGTCAAAAAACAGTTCTTACTTGCAGATCATGAGGCATCCATAGTCGAACACACCTTTTGGTTCCCCATGAGTTGCAAGCCAGCCATCATTATCCTCATTATCAAGAAGAACTTCACCTCCAGAAGCTTCATATTCTTCTTCAATTGATGCAGCTCTACGCAGACAAGGAACTGAAAAACGGGGTTTTCATGTTGCCACTCAAAAAATGTATACTTCTTAGGTCATGGAAGATACTATAATCGATATCACTCCTTTAATTAGTCCATTTAGGTTTATGTCAGCCTAAATGGAACCTAAATGGACTAATTAAAGGAGTTATAGATCACCGTATGATGGAAAACAAGGATTCTTCTCGGTGAAAATCCATTTTTTTTAATTACACTTAGTTCACGCGTAATCTCATTTTCAAAATCATATTGCCGAATTTTATAAAAATTGGTTTGTGACAACAACATAATTGTAATTTCTCACTTGTGCCTCACGTCATTCTTCACTGCAATAATTCTTCCAAATAAGTGTAAATATGCAAGTAATACCTCTTAATTAACAATGGAAAACTAAAAGGAAAAATATGCACAACAGTGGAAAACTTAGAGAAAGGTAAAACTCAAGAAACCAAAGGATCAAAAATGCGGACAATATGTCACTGGCTACTCTAAAATGGAAAGTGCAAAAGTATCATTTACCATTTCTGGTGATCAAAAATTGTTTTCCAGAGGGTAAATATGACTTCCTCTTGCTTGGCTCACTGGATTCCCTGTCCACAAACATCAAAATAGTAAGCAACAGAAACAGTGCTAGCCTAGACATTTTGAGGGCTAAAGCTAACTTAAAAAATGGGGTCCTAAATGTACATCACGACCAAATGATAGAAAGATAAATAGACTTCAAAAACAATGATTACTAGAAGTCAACAAGATAAAATTTCAATACCATACATCATGACAAAAATCTACATCAATTCCAAAATTATGCCCGATTTCAAATGTTGATGCAATCACTTAAAGATCACCCTTCTTGTATTTTTAGCAGGAAAGTACTAATTACCCTAGTATAATCAATTTTCTTCGCTATCTTTGTTTCAATGGGGGCCTCATGGTCTTTTATCTAATTTGGGCACTTTCTTATTATGAGCGCGAGGATCTGGGAAGAGTACCTAAAGTTGTCCCTATGGGAATATGGCAGGCTACAATAGTGCTTGAGACCACCGGAGGTGGAGGAGGAGAGAGCTCCGGGCAGTTTGAGAAAGAGAGAGGGATAGCAGTGAAGAGCATTAACCAGAGAGAGCAAGTGTGCTTGGTGAGTATTGGATGTATTGTGTATGTGTTTTTCATGTGATTCAACCATTCTTTATATGAAAATCTCCGGTATGGACAAGCCAGAGGTATGGACAGGCCAGAAGGATAGAAAGGCAATTGATTAGTTGCCGGGTGTCAGGGGTGGTTGCAATAAGCATGGTCTTGGTTGTGGTTGTAACGAGGGTCGTTGTGGTAATGATGAAGGTGGTTGCAGACGTTTCACTCTTGTCGGACGGAGTGTTTTAAATGGCTCACGGCGGACCGAGGCACAATGGTCCCCTGGAGCCTAGGCACGAGGCTCGAAGCAAGGCGCAATTTATTATAACATGTGGAATTCTAATATAGGCAAAATTTTCAACACAAGAAAAACACGTTTAAAATATTCAAATGTCATAAAACATAACCATTTCAATGTTTAAACCACCAAATACAAAGCAAAACAAATCGTCCATAAAAACCTAACATATAGATGTTTAGCTTTAGAGACAACAAAATGAATAACGGTAATCAAATATCGATTCAAGCATGCCATTAATCATCCTCAACACCAATAACTTCAACTCCAATTTGATTTATATCCTTCCACATCTTCTTCTTCTCCATTAGCTAGGAACAAAGCAAAGGAGAGCAGATCGACTTAAGACTCTAGGGTTCGCTCTTGCTATGACTCTTTCAATGGTTGAGATTGATTCTAGTCTAATCTTAATAAAATGGCTAAAAAATCCTTGAAGCACGCCACACAACGTCTTGCGCCTCGCCTTGAGGCGAGCGCCACAAGCCCGTCACCTTCTCCTCGCCACGAGTCCTTGGGGCTCTAGAGGTGCGCCTCACCTCGCCAAGTCGCCATGGCGCATGCCTTTTAAAATACTCGTTGGACAGTTGATGCCCCCCTCTCTCTTTGAGGGTCGGGCGAGTCTATCCTCGCAGAGGATAAGCCTTGACATGTCCCTTTTCTCTAGCCTTCATGCCACATACATCCGATGCTACCGAGCGAGGTACCTAGGCCCTGCTCCCGGCCTAGTGTCTTGGGAAGAGTCAAGGCTCATTAGAGCCCTATTCATTGTATGGAGAGTGGAAGAGACCTCGAGCATGTCATGAGGCATTGAGTTGTTTTTGAGATTCCACATAGGGGTACCACAGAGGAGTACTAAGAAGGAGGTCATGGAGGTGCATGATGTTCTGCTTGCATGATATGACGATTCTATGATTACGGAGTAGCTACCCGCTGGGCCCGCTAGTAAGTGCCACGTGGAGATGTTCCTCTAGATACCCACACTTGTTTTGCATAAGTTGTGCTTTCTTGTTTTGCATAAGTTGTGCTTTCTGATTGGATGAGCTCAATTTGAATGGAATATTTTTATAAACATATAGTAAAGGTATATACTGCATAATTTTTGGGTCCCTCTTTAAGGATTTTTTTGGGGCCCAAAGCAATCACCTTGCTCGCTTTTGCTTAGGGCCAACATTGGACATAAGCAAACAAAACCTCGACAAAAAATATAATTTTACATCAATGAACAACAAAGTGATGCGGTGGACAAAGAAACATAAGAGAAAAACCTAGTTTTTGATCAACATCCTTAGCTCCTACAAGATCACAACCGTAGTACTTCAAAGGCCTGAGGCAAGTTGTAGAATAAAATTAGAATAATGATATAGGCATAATTTGAAACATAAGAATACTGATATAACAAATTAACAATGAAGGATAAGGGTAAGGGAAAAAAAATATCATGAAAGCAGAGAAGAAGAAGGAGAAGAAGTAGTAATAATAGTTATGTGGAGTGGAAAAGAAAACAGAGTAAATCGACTGAGCTCTGAGAAAGACTTCAAAAGTTAGCTACTATGTGTGTCATTTCCTTCATCTAGGGCTATGATAGGAGCCTCTTTTCATTGAATGAATTTATCGAGTGAATTACTACACCTTCTATGCCTCATCAATCAATGGTTAAGTTGAAATCTTGACAAATCTGAGTGCAGATCTGAAAATAACCGCGAGGCTCTCGCCCCGTGCATCTCCCACCTCCCGAGCCTCAAGCACACTTCACGTGCATGCGCCTTGCCTCGGGGTGTCAAGGCTCTTATGCTGCGCCTCACCTTGCCTCAGCGCTAGGCGAGTAGGCGGGCACCTAGACTCACTTCCATCAGCCACAATTTTGGTTGCGTAGGTGCTAAATGCATTGCATCAATTTGGACATTTCGTTGATGAGGCTGACTGACCATGAAATGCAAAATCAGGATAACAAATGAGCCTCAAGAACTAAACCAGTGACAGACCACCAAAACCAAGGAAACCTTCAGGCATGACATTTTTTAAAGTACCTCAACGTCTATCTAACCTCATTGACCTACAGTGAAGCACCAAAGTGGTCATGAAGAGCAAAGCTAATAGCTGAAGCCAATGAGGGGAATACCATTAAGAAACTACAACCTAGAGTTCGAGAAAGCAAGTATCCAACACAGCCAATTATCGAACCAGTTTGCATAACTGAAACAGCTTTTCTTTGGTGATTTGGGAGGCGTATTTGCTAAACATCGTCTGTGGCATAGATAAATAACTCTTTTTTTTTTTTTTGTGTGTGTGTGGGGTAATGAAGCGTGTCCCGGATGAACTGACCAATCTCTCCAACCTCTCTCACAGCCCTTTTTATGCGTTTGTGTGAGGTGAAGTAGCCCCAAGGACAAATCGCTTCCGAGGGGAATCGACCTGGCGACCTTAGGAAGTTGGGTGGTAAGTCTCGTGGAAAGGCAAGTCGATTTGACCATTGCGACAACCCCAGGGGTTGATAACTAACTTAAAACATACTCCTACTCTATTAAATTTCGAATAATCAGCATTCCAAAAAAGACTATCAATAGCTTTGACAAATTCGAAATTCATAAAGTAACTAATATCCGTAAGCTAAAAAACAGAATTGTTGGAAGGGTAGTGAAAAGAATGCGAATTTACCATGACCAGGTAGGGCATTTGGAGACGAGATTGTCGCCGGCGAGCACGAATTCGTTGACGCTGAGAACGCCTTTCTCCTTGAATGCAGATACAGTCCGAGGACTAGTGATCCTCTCCATCGTCCCTTTGAAAACTCCGTGAAATTTCTGAGACAGATCCATTTCTGCTAATATGTACAAAGAATGAGAAGAAAATACTGTATTTATCGGAATTCAATGGAAGCCCTAGTTATTCGGTTGTAAAAGGGGTTTCAATTGACGTGCACCGGTTGATAATAACTTAATAATGTTGGAGGGAGGAAGAAGACGATTGATGAGCGCAGAGAGAGAGAGAGAGAGCGTGAGTCGTTGAAACAAAATTTTCTGGTTTTGTTCATGGGCTGAGTTGGCCCATTAACTTCTGAGGCCTGCTCATGGGCTGAGTTGGGCCTTTTAAATTCTGAAGCCCCTCGTTGATGGTTTCGAAATAGAGGTTTTTAGTCGTCGGCCCCGTAATTTAAGTCCAGGCATATATTAGCCTCCGTTATAGGAGTGGGCAACAGTTAATTTCGTGTTATGTATCAAAATATTGTGTATGAATTCTCATAATATTTTTCAACTTATCAAAACTTTCATGTCATGTCAAAGTCCTCCTTTTAGAGAAATTTTTATTTTTTTTTACTTTACAGTTCATGAAACTAATGTCTAATGTATAAAATTACTCATAAAAATGTAGGATCTGCAAAATAATGTGTCCACGCAAAAAAATTAGCTTGATCCCACATCAATAGGTATGTCAAAAGTTTAATTTTGGTTTAAAAAACATACGGTCCGGATTCTATCAACTATTTTTAAATTGAAATGTCCATGACCATCCGTTTTTTAAACCAAAATTCAATTTTTGACATACTTATCGATGTCCAGTCAAGCTGATTTTTCGCACAAATATATTACTTTGTGGGTCCTATAAGATAAACGATTCAAATTATTACAATGATCGCCTGGTAGGCCCCACAATGGGCAGCGCAAACCCCATTGTTGGGTTTGCACCACATCCATAAATAAGTTCATCTTTGAATTGAGAACAAACACAACGGACATCCAGTAAACCTTTCCCGTTTACACTAAACCTTGTACAAATTTTGAAAAACAAGTCTTACAAAGTATACTGGTCTTTCAAATTGATCATTAACTTTCCACAAATTCACAAAAACAAGCACAAAAAGAAGTCCTCCAAGTGCACTAATTTTTTTCCCATTTACATCTAACCTTCTCCAAATTCACAAAAACAAGTCCTCCAATCTAATCTCTTGTCTTTCTTCAGTTGGTAAAGATTTTGTTTTGTCTCCAATGAGTTGGGGTTTTGCCCAATGCATGAATTTTCAGGAAAAAGTGGACGGTGTAAAAAAATTGGGCGTGAGAGAGAGAAGGAGAATATGGTGTATATAACGAAAAGGGTTTGAGTTTTGGAAGTGTTTTCCCAGTATAGAATTGAGAGAGAGAGAGAGAGAGAGAGAGAGAATATGGTGTAAATAAGGTAAAAAACTTGACTTTTGGAAGAGTTCCCACTGTATAGAATTGCAAGAGGGCCGGTTCCAGAAACACAAATTTTGACACAAAAAAAAACACTCTATCTTAGTCACACCTAATCTCTACCTCCCTCGACTTGCTCGACTCCCCTCTCCACACTGGCCGACCCCAACCCGGCGACCCCAAAATCCGGCGAACCCTTAAGGGGGTGTTCCACTAACAAAAAACTGTTTTTTTCAAACACCGAGACAAGTCATTCTCTCACAACACATCACATAAAAAATCGTGAAAAACCAAACTTTTTAAAAAACTGGGTTAGTGGAACACCCCCTAATCTAGATTTGTTTCCTTTTCCCCAAATCTTGTTCTAAACTGCAAATTCCTTAAAGAAATTCATTGTTAGGGTGAGTTTCCGAATGGATTTTATCAAAATCTGATAAAATCAAGTCTTTGATTTTATCCATTCGGAAACTGAGTTGATAAAATCTTAGATTTTTGAATGCAAAAATCTAAGATTTTATCAACTCAGTTTTCTGAATGGATAAAATCAAGGCTTGATTTTATCAAATCTTGATAAAATTTAGATAAAATCCATTCGAAAACTCACCCTTAACGAGACACCAACTTGGATTCTAATTTGTTTTGTTTCTTTCTTCCCATATGAATAGATTTGGTAGAAAAACACATAGAATAGGAACTTTTTAAAGTGAACCCAGTTCCACCAGCAACTTGATCAGTTTCGAAACTAGAAGAATTGTACCTATTTTTTACTCCAAATAAGAGGCTATTCTGAAATTCCAAACAACTCCCAAATCAGATCTCCAGAATATGTGCATGTTTATGGAGTATCGTATAAGATTAGACTCAGATATGTGTATGATTAGAGAATATTCCAGCTCCGTCATGGCTGCAACTCCATTAGTCCATGAGTGAAAATGGAAGAAAAACCCCTTTATCTCCTGTAACCCTGTGAATACCCCACCAATAACCGGGTCGGATCCTCTACCTCGGAGAAAGCTATCATCATAGCCGAATATTTTCGCCGGAACTGGGGTCGACCGGAGTGGGGAGGGAGTCATCATTGAGAGAGAGAGAGAGAGAGAGAGAGAGAGTACGCGAGGAGATGGAGAGTGTGGAGTGAGGGTATTCTATTTTAATCTCAGCCATCCAAAACAAGGGCTGAGATGAAGTGCTCTTTTTTGTGTTAAAATTTGTATTCCCGGAATCGGCACCTTGAAAGAGATTTGCCCAATTCGTCCAATTTGGATTATAAGGATTGGGTTTTTTTTTTTGTTTGGCTTATTAATTTTTGTCCCTACAAAATACATCAAGTTTCAATTTCATCATTATAAATTATTTTGTGTCAATTTTGACCTTATAGTTTTAGACGAATTTTAATTTTGCTCTTTTTGTCAAATTAATGACGGAAATTGCTTATGTGGCAAACGGAAAATGCTTACAATACGGAAAAAAAAATGATTAACTCAAAAAAAAAAAAACGAAAACTTACGAAAATTTTAAAATACCGGAAAAAACTCATTGGACAAAAAGTTTATAAAATTTGTCTGATGACTTTTTTTTTGGAGATTAATCTTTTGTATCGACGAAAGAAATTAGAAAAGTATAAAAATATGGGTCAAAGTTAAAAAAAATTCACATAGGACTACACTTTATATATAAAAAAAAAATAGTAATTCCTCTCGTCGATAAAGTATAGGCCGAATTAGACAAAAAGATTTTCCAAAGACGAAAGAATACCAAATAGCTATTTTTTGGCTATAAAGCGTCGTCTTATAAGGTGTTGACTCTGGCCAAGGGGTTTTTTAATTTCTCCAACCTTTGTCGGAGTCTTATCTTTTCTCCCTCCAACTTGATGTACCCATTGTCAAGTTTTCTTCAATAAAATTTACTGCCGTTTCACAAAAAAAAAGTGTTGCCTTGTATGAACTTTTTCTTTTTTTTAAACTTCGGCCATATTTTTATACTTTTCTAATTCCTCTCAGCTCTCGTTGATACGAATGATTAATCTCCAAAAAAATTTATTAGACAAATTTTATAAACTTTTTGTCTAATGACTTTTTTTCTTGTATTTTAAAAGTTTCATAATTTTTCGTCATTCTTTTGGAGATTAATCATTTTTTCCCCGTATTTTAAGTATTTTATGGTATTTTAAGCATTTTTGGTTTGCCACATAAGCATTTTCCGTCATTAATTTGACGGAATGGAAAAATTGAAATTCCTCTGAAATTATAAGGACAAAATTGACACAAAATATTTTGTAAGGACAAAATTGAAACTTGGTGTATTTTTTAAGGACTAAAATAGTATATATTATATATATACAGTCCTTATTTGGTTCGGGATCCCTAATTCTAGGACTCATAGTTCCAGATCAAATTTTCATGATCCGAACCGTCTAATGTGTTTAAATTGTGTTTTTAAGAGTTCAAACGAGAAATCGTAAAAAAAAAACCGGGAAAGGCTTGATCCAAACAGTTTTTCATAAAACTGTATATGTACAGTTTTTGTGAAAAACAGCTCAGATCAAGCCCTTCCCGTTCATTTTTGTTTTTATGATTTCTCGCGGGAACCATTAAAAACATGTTTTAAACACATTGGACGGTTCGGATTGTGTAAAAACAAGTTTTAAAATCTTAAAAACACCAATATTCCTCAATCTGGGATCCTTGACTGAATCAGGGATGTATATATATAGAGGAGACTTTGATAGAGGGTGGAAAATTTGAATGGCTCCAACACACCTGCTTTTTTCGTTTTCGGTAAACATATGGGTACAGAGGGAGATGTCTAGAAAATGTACTGATTGTGTTCGGGGACCCACTTTTGGATCCCACACAAGTGATCCGAACCGTTTATTGTTCTTAAAACACCTTTCCTAGGGCCCTATAAAATTTTAGCTCAATCGGACGGTTAGAAGTGTTCGAACCAAAGTCCCGTCGTTTCAATAAAAAAAATCGGATCACTTGTGAGAGACCTAAAAGTGGATCCCGAACATGATCGGTACATTTTTTAGACATCTCCCTCTGTATACCTTGTCTGGTCCTTTCATTTTTAGACATCCAACTGGACATCATTATTGTGGCGCCTGATTGGGGAGAAAAAACTTGAGTGCCTAAAGCATATCACGTGGCGGTATTCGTCGCGCATTTCGGCCGTCCAAAATACTTTTGGATGGTTTAGATTTCTTCCACCCTCTCTCTCTCTCTAAAATTTATGCCGCCAAAATAATTTTAGATGGCCAAAATTAGCACTCGCATGTGCCCCTACCCGCTCGACATCCAAAATTTCCTTCCTGTTAACCCACTTGACTGATGTGAAAAAAGCAAAAGATTAAAAGGTAAAATAGGAAGGGTCCTTGATCCTTCTTATCCACTTGACTGATGAAAAAACAAAAGATTGAAAGGTAAAATTGGAAGGGTCCTTCATCCTTCTTTGTCAATGAGCATAGAAAAAGACCGAAATAAGGCACACTCCAAATCATATTTTACACTTTTCAACACACTTGAACCTTATCGATTGGAAAAAAAAAAAAAAAAACACACTTGAACGTATTTTTTTTTATACTTTTCACATATTTTAACTTTAACAACAATCCAATGAATTGATTTTAAAATTTTCCAAATAGGAAAATGATCGAGTTATAAAAACTGTAATGATATATGTTTCCTTATTAACTTGAAATTCCAAAAAGAGACCAATAAATTGGGACGGAATGAATAATAGCTTGTTTCAACTCCCACCGATCCATTTTAATTGCTTCACACGAATATCCGTGTCATTTTGAAGCGTTTACATCTTTTTACTTATAAGGTTTTTAAAACTTTTGTCTAATAAAACTAATTGAGATCTATAAAATAATATTCATACTGCAAATAAAATAGTACGTTGTATATTAAAAATTACAAGTAAAAAAAAAACACATGCATAATCATAGTGAGCAAATAAAATGAGACGGAGGGAGTATATGCCTCAACTTAGATTCCGAAAAGGCTAGACTTGCCAACTAAATTACTACTGTAGTTCGTATTAAGTATAGACTTTAGAACTTCAAATCATAATTATTTGGTATTAGCGGCAAGTGTCTTTTTCCTTGGCAAAAACCACAAGCAATTCAAGAAAAAATACATACTCACTCCGTCCCAATTTTATAGTTCTTCGTTTTATCCTAACCGGATAAAAAAATGATTATATCTTTCAATCGGTAATATATTTTATATGCAATATGAATCTTGTTTGATAGATCTTAATTTAATCTAATAAACAAAGTATTCAAAATCACTTAAAACATTGTAGATTATAAGATATAACACTTTAAAAAATGACACGAACTCCCAAAAGGGACTATAAAATTGGGACAGAGGGAGTAACATATTCTCCAAACAAAAGAAAGGAAAATGACTAGATTAGATAGCCATAGTACTAATGATGACTTATCTTGTCGTTCGGTTGTTCCCTCTCTTTATCAGTTGGAAGCTTCATGCTTCAGATCATCTCCAACCCAATACTCTCAAATATAACTAAAATTCATTTTCAAAAAGTATATTAATTTAGAGGATATTATCATATTATTCATTTCTACTCCAATCACAAATCTCTAATTTCATCTCTATTTCTTTCAAAACTTAATAAATTTTCATTTTTCCTCTTAAATTTGAATTTTTAAACTCATTTTTTTTATAATAATAATATTTATAACATTGGTCTTGTTTTAAAGATACGGTTGATACATTTTCAATAATATTAGTTTTGAAAATGCATAGTATATATATTGATTAAAAGTTATATGCATTTAAAGGTTAAAATCGTTGTCTCTCAAATATCATCCTCTATATTTACCGGACCAAAAGCCATTCTCTCAAATAGAGAAATTTTTAGATGATGGGTTGGAGCACTTCTTTCACACTCCAGTCATCACGTGCTTGGTTCCTGAGTGTGGAAGTGTACAAATTAAACGTGGAGTGTGTTGGTTATTTGCAGCCTTGCAGGGGTTTGTGTTTTACTATTGTTTCCATTTGTAATTAATTTTTGCTAGTATTTTGTGAAATATATATGTACTTACAAAAAAACATTTATACATGTTTACATATTTATATAAATTTTGTGGCGATAGATCTCGGTACCGGAAAACTCACCGATGCATGTAACATTGGTGAAAAAACGGTACGCTCACCAGTACGAGATTATCAACGTTGGTCCAAACATTATAATCTTGGCACCTGACAGTCCCCAAATCTCTCGAATAGGATACGATGACTCACCTACTTCTACTCTGTCGACTCCTTCGCCGCCTTCCATGCCTCAACTCGACTTAATAGTGTACGTTCTTTGTACTTTTCTTTTGTTTATTTTTAAAGCTCTTTTCGGTTATATATATATATATATATATATATATATATACTAATTTATTAAATTTTGGGTCAACCCAGGGCAAATTAATGTCCTAGCTAGCTCTGCCCTTGTTCACACTCTTTATACTTTCATATAGAGATCAAGAATATCCACAATGAGAGAGAGAGATATCATCTGCTCCCTACAACAAGGTTGAATCCTTAGATGAACGGTAGGGATTGAAGCGTACAAGATAAAATCGGTTCGGTTTTGAGATTTACAAAAAATTGAACCTAACAAAACTTAATTTCTTTTTTTTTTAAAATAAAACCAAACCAAATCAAAATAAAAACCGATCGATTTTCGTCGGTTCGGTTTTTCGGTTAAAACTTTCATCCCTTTAGTTGGAGTTTTCACGCCTAAAATGTTCCAGTTAGAAAATTCTTTGGTGTTCTTGGCCATTGTATGTGGTGCCTGGAATAAGTGTATGGATCATATGGACCCTATAAGAATATGTGATTGTTAATAGGGCTACAAACGAGTCAAGTCAAACCAAGCTTTTTGTAGTGTTTAAACTCGGCTCCTTAACTAAACGAGTCTAAAAGTCTAGCTCGCTCGAGCTTTACTTGTTTCAGAAGCTGAATCCAATTCAATTGCTAAATCCCATATAAACGAGCCGATTTTTTTTTATCCAAGCTGAGCTTTAGAGTCTTGAGTTTGACTTGTTTATTGTATAAGCCTAAAACTCAAATTCAAGTTGATTACTAAACGAATCAAGCGGAGCCGGAAGATGTTCGGTTCACATCCCTTAGTTGTTAGTTTATTCTACAAGGATACGAGGCCGTATTCCAGAATCACCCTGGTCCCCTGGACCATTGACTACTCTTTCCGACAGCACATCAGTACTTTCTCAAGCTGTAATCCGAGTCCTACACCAACGGGTACAGGGAAATGACATGTAGAGTTGATACCACTCGGTAAAACAATGGGCACCGACCAAAAGTGCACCGACCACGTATTGACGGCGTCGGGGACACTGTTGTGGGTCTTACTCGATTGATTCGAGCCGTTCATCCTTCTCAAAATCGAATTCCGAGTGGGCCTACGTGGGAATCGAGGTAATCGGACGGCTGTATGAACTCGATCCAAAATCACCCAAAATTCATTCAACGGCTCGGATCGATCGGTTGGGACCTACAACGGCATCCCCAATGCCGTCGATACGTGGTCGGTGCACCTTTATCGGTGCGGGTAGAAGGATTCACGTTTTACTGGAGTATCTGTTTTTGGTGGAAAGAATTATGCCCCCAAGGAATTTATTGTACGGGATAGAAATAGACGGGAGCGGCCAACAAGGAAATTCCTAAAGTTAGAACACAATTACCTGTGAGTCTGTGACTCACTTTTGTTTCCACTACATAGTACTCCCTAATCATGCACTGATAGCGAGAACATTCTTTACACCGGCGGTGAAAATTAAAATTTTCTCCAAATCTATTATATTGCCTCATGTATCCAAACAATGGTTCCAAAAGGTAGAATATTGACACATGGCACAGTACAATAGATTTGGAGAAAACTTTGCTTTACATTGCCAGTGTAAAGAATGTTTTCTCGTGCTGATATACTTGGAGCATTTCGTATATTTCTGAAGTTTATGACATTCAGCTCAAAAAACACACTGAAATCCATGACAACCTTCATTTCCATAGTTACTCTGTGGAGTCCTGCATTACATATAGCTAGCATCCATGCATGTAATACATTGCACTGATTGAGTCAGGATTTCAATTCGAAGGATACACTAAATATTGATATGATTAGTGTCAAAAAAGAAGTAGACGTGTTCTAGGGATACTTATTTATAATACGCCAAAAGATACACATTTTTTACGTGTTAATCATCCAAAATATGGAGTAATGACTATCTATAATATCCAAAGAACTACACATTTTTATCAATTAATCATTCTCAATATACTTAATACCCAAAAATAATACACGCGTTATGTGAGATAACGTTGTTCATGCAATAGAGAAGCAGTTTGATAAATTGGTCAAAAACCTCTGGTTTGACAAATGGACGTTCGGGGTTCGAATCCTGCACTGATGTGTTGCTCTTGTCCCATAATTTAGTGGCGTAGCCAGAAAATGATATAAGTGGGGCACCAACTATACACTTTACATTGTTTTAAGGAACAATATTTTTATCTCTTGTTCAGAAAACTTTCCTATGTATATAGACCCAATAAATTCTCATCCAAAATTAATTTGTTTATTTTGTGTGTAGTTTCGTACAAAAAAAAAAATACCCCGTCCGTCCCTTTCTGAGTATGTTACTTCGTAAATCTAACTTATTAAAAAAACATTTTCATTACACCTTTCACATCAACTTTTTCCTCCACTTTAGATTTTTTACATCAACTTTTACCTTTACTTTCCAAAATTATCCATTAACTCTTACCAACTATCTTTTCAAAAGGGAAAAATGATAATTGTACAAAATGATTTTTCACATCAACTTTTACCCATTAACTCTTTACCAACTATCTTTTCAAAAGGGCAAAATGATAATTGTACAAACTTTTACCCATTAACTTTTCAAACTACACTTATTAAGGGACAATCCAAAATAGAAATGTTTACACTAAAAAAGGAACGGAGGGAGTATCATGTTTGATTGTCAGTTGTGAGATAAAAAAAGTTGCATAGGATAGTGTACTCTTCATTTGGGGAGTGATTTCCACACCCCCAAATTGTTATCCACACCCCCTTTTTTGTCTTTTAGTGAAATTTTCATGTGTAAAAATTTCACTAAAGACAAAAAAATGGGTGTGGATAACAATTTGGGGGGTCTGAATATCAATTACCATTTTTAACATTTTACTTTTTTAATAGAGATACTAATATACATCGAGAAAGTAAAACTAAAGAAACAATTTGATAAAAATTACTCGAGGTGAAAAAAACGCGAATGATGAAGCAGTTAAAAATTACAAAGATAAATTTCTTGAGAAGAGAAAAGAGCAAAGTAGGTTTTTGACAACTTAAAATCTTTGAGCTGTCCCTAACTAAAAGTTAGGGGTGCTTTGGGTAAAAAACCAAAAACCAAAAACCAAAAAACTACTTTTGTTCTTATTCAAATTTTTTTTGCATTTGTTAGTTTCGCGTCAAGATTTTGTGGTTTCTGGATTTCTCTCGGCGAGACGAATCTAACGAGTATAAATTTATGGTCAAACCAAATATTTTTTTAATAAAGCCGAAATACTTGGATTATTGGCCAATAATCCACCTATTTTGGCTTTATTCAAAAAAAATTGAGTTTTGACCATAATTTTATACTTGTTAGATTCGTTTCGTCGAGAGGAATCCAGAAACCACAAAATCTTGATGCAAAACTAACGAATGCAAAAAAAAATTGAATAAGGACAAAAGTGGTTTTTTAAAAAACCAGTTTATGGTTTTTTACCCAAAGCACCCCTTACTAGCGCAATAAAAGTTGGTCGTAGCCCATTTATTGAAATTGGGATCTTCGGAAGTTGCACAGAAGATTGGTCTAGGTTCAAACTGGTGTAAAGAATACTTTCCTTGGTTTAATTTCTTGAATGAATCTCATTTTTGTGCAAGTAGTTTCTAAGACTTTTCGTTAAAAATACCGTCTTCTCATTATAACCAAAATTATATATTGTTTCCGTTAAATGTCAAATCAGCTGATGTATGTGAGGAGAATGGATGGAGAATACCAAAAATACTGCTGAAAATATCAACAATACCATAGTAGAAACTTTGCGTAAACATTCTTCCGGTCTTCTCCGAGAAATTGCAAAGGAGAAACTTCTATGACTGAATGCATGCAACAAACGTTAAGACATAGAGTTACATGTGTAATCCCACAAAAATGGCTCCTCAAGTTGAAAACCAGTCTCAGAACCATGTTGCTGCAACCATGAACCATGACACAGCTCAATTGAATTATTCACCGAGTCCGACAAAAGATCAGGAAGATCAAACATGAATGCCTCATCGCCCTGATCACTAGCTATAGATATTGATCTTCCCAGTTCTTGTTCTTCACTTGGACTTGTACCCGCACCACGGCTGATGACCTCGGCTTCATCGAATTCGCAGGCAGCCGCAAGAGCTGCAGCGACTTTGATATCTGTAGGGGAGGCGGTGGCCGGACAGGGGAGCTTGTGTGCCAATTCAGGGAAGTTGAGGGTGGCTGAGTGGCCTCTAATGGCCAATGCAGCTACATCGTGCGCTCGAGCCGCCATTTCAGCCGTCGGGTACGAGCCGAGCCATATTCTTGATTTCTTCCTGGGCTCACGAATTTCAGATACCCATTTGCCCCAAGCCCTCAGCCTAACTCCCCTGTATGTTGGGTGCTTCCCACCATGAATGCCACTCTTGTGGTGCTGGTTTTCTGTTTTTGGTTCTTCATTATTGGTGGTGGGGGTGGATTTGTGATTCATTTGTGGGCATTAGTGGAAGAAGAAAGAATGAAGGGATACATACATCTGACAAGGGTGCATGTGTATTGATTTATATTAGTCTTTGATGGTTGTACAGTAGGATTGGTCTCCCAGAATTAGTCGAGTGGTGTAAAAACAGGCTCGGACACGTGGTTATAAAAAAAGTACTATTAGTCCTTGATGGGCTCTCATTATTGTAGTACTAAAGATGGACTGTTGCAAGGGAATTCTGTCAGTTTCCAACATCCTCCTCCATGGGGGGCCTTCAAAGTTACTCCTGTATGAATTCTTTCGTTTCCTTTTCACCAACTTTTATATCCAAATTTTTTGATTTGGTTTCGTGTTTGTATTTTTTCGTCTTTAGTAATTTTTTTTTAAAATCTTCCCATTTATTTTATGTTTTTTGTATATCTATAGCGTAGTACATCAATATAAAAAGTGAAAAGAAAAAAAAATTAAGAACCTCTCACGAAAATTCACTACAAACAAAAAAGTCAAACATTAAAAAAGAAGAGTCAAAGTATACGTTTGGAAGCTGTCCTGATTTATTATATAGATGGTAGGTAATATGATCAGTGGCGGACCATAAATTTCTGTTACCAGGGGCACTTTTCTCTTAGGAAAAGGACTCGGTCTAAAAAACTTATATATGTTCATTTCTTCTTGGGCCACTCTGTATTTCTTACTTCTTTTCTTAATAAAAGGACTCGGTTTCTCAGTGGGTACCTGTCCACACCTAAATCTCTCCTCAAAGATCCGAACCGTTTGTATGATAGAGTTTGTCGAATTGAATGTACATCCACACGAAAATTCTATGTTGCTCCAACACTCTCAAGTCTCAACCATTTAATCGAAATCCTTTTATTTAGAAAAATGTAGGTTTAACAATTTTTGCAAGAGGAAAATGTCCTTACAAGCTGTTAGAAGTTTCCAATCAACTTGAATTACATGGACAAATTATTTGGTGATCTAAAAAATATAAACGGCTCAAATCATTAAGAAGGCATCCAAATGTGTGCGAGGTACACTCTGTAGTCCTAAATCCAATGGGAGAGAACATTTGCAAAAAAATTCATGAAATTGAATGGGGGCACGTGACCCCACACGTGCCCCATAGTAAGGTCGCCAGTGTGTATGATCACCTTGCAAGGAGTAATTATTTAGCGGTTTTGGGCATTGCAATGTGGTGTTCCAATATTTTTCTCACTTGCATTCCTATCAATTCTATGTACTCCTTAGTACCGAACTCTGTAAAAATGTATTGTGGAGAAAAGTACTGGAACACCATGCCCCAAGACTTACTGAACATAATTTTTTCCACTGGAAGGTTGAGATAAGACATGGCTGGGTCAATCGAAGATAAAGCATGTCCTCACCAATAGGCAATAGTAAATGATGAACCTATGCACAACTATGTCAGTGCACCATTTACTATTTGTAAGTCACAAGCAATATAAATTGCCACTAACTTGTCGACACCTTTTTTTTTTTTTTTGCCATTCGATATATATCAATGGGGGTTAGCGGGGGAGTTTAGTGAGTTAGTCCAGAGGGATGGGGGTTAGCGGGGGAGTTAGCGAGTTAGTCCAAAGGGGGTGCTTGAACCCTGGTCTCCCTTGTGAGAGAACCATGAGATGACCTTTAGGCTACAAGTCCTTGGTTAAGACACATAAAGTTCTAAGTTTATAAAGATATAAAGGGGAATTTTTAGAGCATCTGTGGCCGATATTTCGGAAACTTGGTATCAAATGTATATTTCGCAATCTCACTTTTCAAAGAGAAAAAATAAAGACACTAACATTTTGCACCAACAATTGTACAAACTCTCTCACATTAGATAAATGGGACCCATATATGAGTGTTGGGTTCCACATATCCCATGTAAAAGAGTTTGAGCAAATGTTGATACAAGTGTTAGTGCCTGTAGCAAACTTGCTTTTCAATTTTAAAAAGTGAGATTTTACAATATATTTCGATTTTCCAAGAGCGGGACAATTTTAATTTAAAATTTGTTGTTATATTATCATTTATTTTTGTGTTTGTACGGGTATTTTGGTATTTTTATTGCTTATTGGGAATAACATATAAAAAATGCTACTTGTACAATGTCTCATGTACAATTGATGATGTGGCATGCCACATCAACACTAGACCCCACCATTTAAACTCAGCCCAAAAAAAAAAAAAAAAGAAAACTCAAAACTCACGCTGCTTCTCTCTCTCCCTCCCTCGATCCCTCATTACATGCACAACACCATGCAGGGCACCCAAAATGGTGCCGTTTTGGGTACCAGGTCAAGTGTTTGCATAATGTGGTCTTGTGAGGTCCACTTTCGGATCCCACACAAATAACCCAAATTGTTCAATGATTTTAAAATAATTATTCAAGTCGTCTTGGAGAAAATCAGGTCCATTGAATATATTTTTATGTACTTAATCTAATTCGTTCGATTTTCATTCAGAATTCAAGACCCTATAATTCAAAAGAATCTTCAAGAAACGTTATACAATTGTGCATTTGGTAATCCATTGATCTGAACTGTAGGTGTCGTAGGGCTCGTTGAGAGTGTTCGGACATCGGTAGGTATCATAACAATACAAATATTTCGAGTTTTAGTCTTAAAAAATCAAGCAGTAAAAGTTTGGACATCAAGTAGTACAAGTTTGGGGCATTTGGGCTCATTGTTCGGACATCCGAATTTCGGCCGAACACAATCTTAGAGACTTGGAGAGAGAGCTGCAAAGGGTTTCAGAGATGGAGTTGGGCTTATTGGGCATTATAGGGTGATCATTTCTCAAGTAAGCCATTATTTTATTTGGCATGAGATCTCAAAAAATATTTTCTAATGCTCGGCTATTTCTCAAGTTTAACTTAGTTGAATAAAAAATTGCAAAGCCATCAATTATTACGTCGGCATCTGTGTATTTCTTCTTTTTTTTTTTTCTCGTCCTATTAACAAAAATCGCCCAAATAGTTAGGGGTGCTTTGGCAAAAAATCCAAAAAAGTGGCTTTTTGGTTTTTTTGTTGTCTTTATTCAATTTTTTTTTTTGTATTTTGTTATTTTGCGTCAGATTTTCGTGGTTTATAAACTCGTCAAATAATATTTTTTTAAATAAAGCCGAAAATAAACCAATAGCGCGTGAGGCAACAGATTTCAAATGTGGTGCAATGTACGATGATTATCTGTACATTGTATGTGATGTATATACGTAATGCAAACTGATCTTATATTGTTTGGTAAACTGAGTCAATATCTGCCAATCAAATACCACTACTTGTTAGGAGAAATCACAGCTTATACTTGCAAATGTGGTCTTCTTTGACATGTATGTGCACGTGGCGTTCTGCTGGGATAGGTGCATAATCTACGAAAGTGTGTTAGAAGATCGGAGAGGGGACTGATTATACCATCCCTTATCCGATTCCTAATTTTTTTTTAAACAAATCCCCATACTCTATTCGATCCCCGAAAAAAATTCCCGAATCCCTTACCCATTAGAGGAGGGGACGGGTTGGGTCGGGGCGGGTCGGTCAAGATGGCCATCCCTATTCACACTCCCTTTTTATCTATTTTTTTTAACTGAAGAAAATTTATAAGGTGGATAGAGGTAATTAGCATAGCAACCCCCGTTGCACCTTTTTTTTTTAAATTTATTCATGTTAAATTATCAAATTGCCCTTAAATGTAAAAAAGTGAATAGGAGAAGAAATAATAGTTTAGTGATTTCATGTGAATAACGACAAAAAAAAGAAGTGCATGAGAATAAAAAGGTAGTCTGAAATTCATTTTCCAAATCATTAATATTAAAGGATAGTGATCTTTACACTCCCCTTTTTCATAAGGACACTGACTTTTTTTTTTTTTTTGTCTTTTTACATGTTAATTTATAAAATTATCCTTTTATTTGTCTATTTTCAAACATAGAGGATATATAGTGTTGTAAATTCGAATTGCAAGAGGAAAAAAAAATCACTTTGTTAAAAAAAAAAAGAGTGTGAAAATCAGTTACCTAATAAAATATGCACATTGATTATTTTTTTAAATGAATAGCACAGGCAAAACACTAAATAGACAAAGTGGAATGGAATTCCAATTCACTAGATAATAGGACACTCCAACACATTTAAGCAATTTTCCTATCCAACAAATTTTTACTGTAGCATTTTTAAATTTACATTCTCAGTCATTGTTTGCAATTGTAATGGTCTTTTCTACCAAAATATGAGATTTTTTTTTAAAATTTTTTTACAATGAGAAGAAAAATTAACAAAATATTCTTCTTACACTCACATATATCAAAAGAGAACAATTTACAAAAGAAAGCTTGTGTCAATTGTGTTAGGGACGGAGCTAGAAATTTCACTACGCAGGGGCAATTTTTTTTCCCAATATATTTTGCAGGGGTGAGCCTATATTGTTCATAGGAAAATTTCTTTTTTTCTATATAATACTAGAGGGTTTTTTTTTCCTTGCAGGGGCGACCGCCCCTACTGGCCCCCCTCTGGCTCTATCCCTGAATTGTGTGTTCTTCTCTTTAATTAAAAAATTTACATGTTCACAACTTGTGGGAACTACTACGTACACAAATTCTCATATGCATTAAACAAATCACATTTTTATTTGTGCACCCATTTTCGTATGCCATGCATTCTTTCACTTTCTCAGGTATTTCCATTAACCATTCTACTATTATAATGAACACCAACATTTACAATTTCATTTTTTACTTATAAACTATTTTTGAACTTATGAATCGTGAGAATTTGACCGCGGTCATCTCACTGGTATTGTTTAAACAGTAGACGTGCCAAACGAGGCTGCAAATGAGCCTCGCAAGCTCGCCTCTTTCAACTCGGCTAATTTTGTAATCGAGCAGAGCTTAACTCGAAAAAACTCAGCTCGAAATGTTCAGTTCGGCTCGCTTAGGGCATCCTTATCTCACACACAAAAAAAAAAACACCAAATTTAACCTCAAAAACACCTTTTATAATTTAACAAGTCACTTTTCAAAAAATTTACAAAATCAGACTCTTTATTCAAATTTTAGCAAGTCATTTTATAAAAAAACTCACAAAATCAGACTCCTTATTCAAATTTTTACTCCTCCCTCCTTTTCATCTTTTAATGCGTGAACAGAGCCTGCCTAAATTTTGGGGGTTACTGGAGAAGTTACAAAACGTAGCAAATTAGGGAGACATTTGAGGAGCTTGATTTAAGGTTTTTGGAGACTTTGCTCTTTACTTTAACTTTAAAGTTAAAGTAGAGAGCCACATAAGGATGCTCTTACAAGCAAGTCGAGTTTGATATTCGACTCATGTAGTTGGATTTGACAAGCCGAGTTAAAACTAGATAAAATTCAACTCGGTTGATTTATCTGTATCTATCTGTATCCGTAGTGCCAAATATTCATTTTCAGGGATTTTCTCTTCCGTTTTCTTGCTAAACAAACGAATCCAGGGGTGCCGCGGACCCTTCGGCCTCTCGATTGTGTTTTCGACGACCCGATTGAGCTTTGATTATTTAACAGTAAAGAAAAACTAAAATTAAATTAAAATTATCGAATGCATCCTGATCGTTCAAAACACGACCAGACGGCAAATGGGTCTACATCACCACCCAACACATGAGTAAACTGATTGATTCATTCCCAGAAAGAAGGTTAACTTTCAGTCGCTCACTTTGAATCGAATGGTTTGATACTAGTAAGCTTGGTGAACAAGACATACACCGGACGGAGGTGAGCGCGAGTATACATGTTTACTACACTCTCGGAACTGCATGTGTCCGTTTTGTTTTCCTTCTACGTACAAACTCACAGGAGAACGTGAATGGTGCTCCCAGCTGGCCTAAAAAAGCCTGAAAACCACACTTGAGTGGTTTGTTCTCCCGAAAAGCCTGAAATCACAACGTCAACACGTCCTCTCTCTCTCTCTCTCTCTCTCTCTCTCTCTCATAGAATATATATCACCCAGACTCCATCAAATCAATCACCAGTCTTCCATCACACACAGTTTTTTTCATCAAAATGGCTTGCTTCACCATTCACCAACAGCTACGGTTCTTCCAATGTGTCAGCGTCATCTTCTTCTTCCTGGCCGTCGCCGCTTTCTTGCTTAAAACTCCAGAAAATTGCAACGGCGGCCCCTCAAACAATTTGATCATCACCAACGGAGGAATATCTCAACGTAGTAGTACTCCAGCACTCGATCTGACCATCACCGACCTTCAAGGACGACCTCTGTTTGTCTTCGGAGACTCTACGGTGGACGCTGGCAACTTCCGCATAACCACTCGTCCCTACGGTATAGACTACAAGACAGCAACCCCACGCTTCACCAATGGCCGTACTATAGCCGACGATCTTGGTAAAACCACCCTAACTATGCTGTTTACAGATTCTTCTTGTTTTCATGTGTTCGAAATCTTTTCTGTAATGGATTACTCGTCTAGGAAATTAGTAATTAATGATTCAAGGACTTTTTCGAACCTCTTTTTCCTTGTCTGAAGATGGATCTAAATTTGTTGTTGTGAATATCTGTTGGATCTCGGTCGTTTGTTTCATCAATGAGTGGACTATGAATCGTTTTGCTTGAGTAGTGTTTGAATGATGTATGTTTCATTAAAACCTAGCTAACCACAAATCATGTTAATGTTTTGCTTGAGTAGTGTTTGGATGATGTATGTTTCATTAAAACCTAGCTAACTACAAATCATGTTGATGTTTTGCTTGAGTAGTATTTCGAAATCATTTCTGTATTAATCAAGTATTTCGAAATCCTTCGAGTACTATTGTTTCGATCGTTTGTTTTTGGCCGGCCTCTTTTTGTTGAACCTCTTTTTCCTTGTCTGAAGATGGATCTAAATTTGTTGTTGTGAATATCCGTTCGATCTCGGTCGTTATTTTTCGATCTCGTGTGATTGCTTGTTTTGTTTGCTAACTACAAATCATGTTAATGTTTTGCTTGAATAGTGTTTGGATGATGTATGTTTCATTAAAACCTAGCTAACTACAAATCAATTTATGTTTTGCTTGAGTAGTACTATTTCGAAATCGTTTCTGTATTAATGGAGTAGTGAACTAGGAATGATTTCCTTGAGTACTACTGTTTCGATAGTTTGTTTTTGGCCTCTGTTTGTTTGTTGCACGTTTTTTTGCTGTCTGAAGATGGATCTAAATTTGTTGTAATGAATGGATTATGAATGGAGCAGTACAGTACATGAAAACTTTCTCCGAAACAGTTCAGGAAAGTGAAATCAATGACCTGGATTCACAAACACATGAATCTGGGCTATTGATTTCATTTTCCTGGACCGTTTCGGGAGAAGTTTTCATGTATTGTAACATTTTCCGTATTTCGATGATGCATGTTTCATTAAAACCTAACTACAAATGCATGTTTGACTGGCCTATGTATATCTTTCTAAAGTTGTACTGTATTAATGTATTTGTGCAGCTGAGAAAATGGGAACTCCTATTCCCCAAGCTTTCAATAGCTTGGGGGCAGATGATCAGCACATCAACATAAACTTTGCAAGTGGTGGGTGTGGACTGCTGACTAAGACCAATCCATTACCAGTGAGTATTATTCTAGTAATTTACTACTCTATTTAATTTTCTATGAATTTAGAAGCAGTTTATTCATATAGGTGTATTTGGAAATTGTTTTTTTATTTTATTTTATTTTGCTAACTTAACTTTGTTTTGTTTTTAGTGTACAAGTATGTCTGATCAGGTAATTCAAATGATCAATGCGAGGGTTGGAAATGTAGAGCGTGCAAGAGCCGTATATTTCATATCCGTTGGGGCCAATGATATCGTCTTCTCTTTCCAATCTTTCCCAGGGGTATAATTATGAATAAATTCTGTGCTCTACATTAATTCATTCATTTATTGAAATTGGACAAAATTCATTTAGTATTTCGTTTATTATTTGGTGCAGACCCGAAATGAATTTGCTGATGTGTTAGTAAGTAAAATGGAGAGCTATATGAAGGTAATAGTAATAAATATTAATGCACTGAGTTACCTCAAGATTTCATGTTGATTAATTTCTCTTAATTTCTCCACTAATTAATTATTAGTTTAAAGGGTACTACGTTCAATGCTAATTTCAAGCCAATATGCATGCATGTTGTAGCTACTGTTCTTTTCTGGTGGGGCAAGAATATTCGTGGTCAACAACTTGGCTCCTATTGGGTGTATTCCAGACAAATTCAATGGCTCCAGCTGCGATGATAACTTGAATGAGGTTGCTGAAGCTTTCAACATAAGATTGGAGTCTGCCCTGAATAAGTTCAGGAAGGATTATGGTGCTGCAATTTTCCTTGCGAACAGTACGAAGATGTTTGCTCAAATCTTGGAACATCCTGAGAAGTTTGGTAATGAACTCTTTTACTCCTACTACTTTTTAGTGTATATCCAAATTCGTACTGCATCTCTTAAAACACCAATCGATTGAGAGGTTTGGTAGAATACATGAAAAGAAAACATGAAAACGCATCCAACGGGTGAGATTCACCCGGTACACTGTAAAAACTTTCTCATCGGTTGGATGCGTTTTCATGTTTTTTTTTTTATGTTCCCAACACTGTCTCATCGATCAATACTACTATTTATAAAAATCTTTGATGTAGTAGTAAATTGTACGTTGTGGGCCCACATGCAGGGTTCAAAAACACAACTGGTCCATGCTGTGGAGAATGGAAAGCATTGGAGAATAGGTTCGATTGCGGCAAAAACAGCAGCTACTGCGGTGATAGGGATGAGTTTGTGTTCTTCGACGGGGCGCATTCTACCGAGGCCGCGAACAAGTTATTTGTGGACTATTGTCTTTCTGGTAGGGTGTGCTCCCCTCTCGGTAATGTTTGAGCCTTGGAGAGGCTTGTTTTGTTGAGCTGAAACCAGAAAAAACCACTTGGAGTTTACTACTCCTTCTACTATCATTTTAGTTTTAAGAATACTATGGGTACACCACGCACGCACATTAAATACACACCAAATTGACTCTTAAACGGAAGAGTTCAATTTTTATATGGAAGAGTCTAACTCTTACGTGAAAAAGTTAACTTGGTGTGCATTTTAGTGTGAGTAAACAGTGTACCTTTTGCGTTTTCCTTTTAGTTTTTCGTATTTTGTTTTGAGACTGTTTTGATTTGGCTACCATGTTTTGATTTGGATATCATGAGTTGACTGTCCTGATGTTGGGTCCCACCCACCTTTCTTGTGATTCAAGTGCTGCTGCTTTTCTGGTGTTGATTTTTTGGTGTTCTCCTCTATCCTTTCTGCAAAGTGTGTGTATATAAATAATTTTTGAGTACTGAACAAGTGCCTATGTGGTATTTGAACATTGCATCCGGGTCATTCAAAATGATATTGGACAGTTCAGATTGAAACTCTCTCTCTTCTCCTCTCTCTTTCTCTCTCTTGTTTCTCTCTATAATCCGGACCATCTAAAATTGAAATGGCCAACCTAGATAGCTCGCGTGAGTACCATGTGGTACCATTCGGCACTGAAAAGAACACCAGAGTGTCACTTTTTGACTTTTTGTATAATATGTATATATATATAGAGTAAGTTTCCTATCCAAACCACTATTTACAGACCTAACGTCCGGACCTCCACCTTCCCAATTTGTTTTTGAAAATCCGAACCGTTAGATGTGTTTAAAACGTGTTTTTAAGGTCCAACGCAAAGATTTGGCAAAAACAAATACCCGGAAGGGCTTGATCGGAGCAGTTTTTCATAAAAATACTAATATAGCGTTTTTATGAAAAACTGCTCCGATCAAGCCCTTCCGGGTATTTTTTTTTGCCAAATCTTCGCGTTGGACCTTAAAAACACGTTTTAAACACATCTAATGGTTCGGATTTTCAAAAAAAAATTGGGAAGGTGGAGGTCCGGACGTTTTAAAATACGGGAGTTTGGATGTGAAGTTTTTTGTATATATATATATATATATATATATATATATATAGAGAGAGAGAGAGAGAGAGAGAGAGAGAGAGAGAGAGAGGTATCATTTTCTCTCACCGTCCCTATGTCTCACTTTTGTTTCCCACTGTTGCATTCCAGTTCTGATCATCATTTGACAAAAGAGAGATTTTCTCACCCAAGACGGCGGGAAGATCATTTATCAGAGAACCTACCCCAGCTCTCAATGAAAAAATGAATTGTTCCCTTTTGTTCACTTTATTG
The DNA here is from genome assembly GCA_020921065.1 of Vaccinium darrowii. NCBI lineage: Eukaryota > Viridiplantae > Streptophyta > Magnoliopsida > Ericales > Ericaceae > Vaccinium > Vaccinium darrowii. The sequence goes on from CM037161.1 coordinate 13,516,225, forward strand.
TTTTTAATTTTTGAATGATTCGGATCATTTGTGAGAAACCGGAAATGAGCCCTGTAACCCGTCTGTATCGGTTCCGTTAGAATTTCCAAAATCCTTTTTCCATTTCGGTCCATGCACTGACCGATAGATATAAATAATACTGGCCTCTAGGGAGCGTATAAGTAGGCCTAGTTTCCAAAAAAAATTTATCAAATAAAGAGTAGGGTTGAAAAAATCTCATCCTTTTTTAATACAAAAGGCTGAGATTTTATCAACCCTCCACCTCATTTGATAAAATGTATTTGGAAACTTAGCCGTAGGTAGCTCCGTAGCAATTTTCAGAGTTTCGATACCGGTGCTCCGCCGGTACCTTGAATTTTATCATTGTATCGATGGGTTCCTGCTATAGTTCAATTTGATTCAGATTGTTTGACTACTACTAGTTAGTTTTCCAAATGATTTTAGTTTTGAAAAAATTTAGGATTCTCAAATGATAAAAGTAAAATTAAATTTTATCAAATAAAGGCATTGGGTGAACTTTATTAAAATTAGATTTTATTATTTGGGAAGAAAATGTGATTTTATTACACCGTCATAAAAGTTAAATTTTATCAAAATCAAATTGTCTCATAATTTTTTTTGAAAAACACCCCCTACTATATACCGCTACGCAGTCATTCTCTCTAGGGTGTTCCAGTAACAAAAAATAGTTTTTTTCAAAAAAAAAAACCAAGATATGTCATTATTTCACAATACATCACATAAAAAAACCGTGAAAAGCTTGTTTATTCTAAAAGCACTCAAAGCTCGGGATGTGTGATCTGATTCTTTTTTGTGTAAAAAAATTAATGTCTTTCAATTCAAAGAAAACTCTAAAGTGTATATCGATTTTTTTTTTGTCATTTATCATTCTTAATCTATTACATGAGAGGGGGGAATATTGTAACGACCCTAATTTTTGCTAAATAAAAATTTCGTTTATAAAATTGATTTTTAATATTTTCTCTAATAAATTTCTTAACATTATTTTGGAAAATACTATTTTGGGCCAATAAATTATTTTCTTTGTGCTAGAACATATATGTGTGTGTATAACTAGCACTTAAAACCCTCGTAGAAGGTTTTCTTACCCTCCAAGTATTTTTAGGTGAATGTGCTCCATTAATGAGGGGGCATTTCCTAGAAACTCTTGCACATGGAGAGAGAGAGAGAGAGAGAGAGAGAGAGAGAGATTGGGAGGCAGCCATATAGAGAGGGGAATAGTGCCCAAATTTGCTCTGAATTTGCCCAAGATTCTTTCCTTAAAAGCCTAGTTTGACATGCACATGCATTGTGCTTGAATATGAGCACATGCTACCAAAGCCTTGGCCTCCAAGTACCCCAAAACATGCTTCCATGTTTTAATGAAGAATATTCTTCCTACTAAGCCTATTGAACCTAGCCCTAGCTGCAACTTGTTAGCACATGCACCATTTTGTGTATAAGCTCCTAAAAATACCCCATATCAAAGGTGACCATGCAAAATTCTACACAGCAAGAGACCAAGAAATGCTAGACTTTCTCCCCAAGTATTCTTCCTAGATTCGCCCTAGAGTCCTATGTACTTGAACCTAAATGTCTAGACGCAGAACTAGGTTGCTAGTTGCACCAACTTGTACACATCCCATGTGCTCATTTATGAAGCACATTTGCTCCCCAATTTGAGAAATGGTTCAGCCAAGAAGAGAGGGAGAGAGTGCCATGGGTTTTGGGGAGGGAGAGAGATCCCATTTTGTCTATAAAATTAAAAGACACCCCTCTTTGTCAACTTGTCACCTTTCCCACTTTCTATATTTATGTCTTCTTTTTCCCAAAAACAAGCCTATTCTAAACCTACTCTAATACCACCTTAGTCCACTTACTTAGACCCTTAGTAAGAAAGTTGAGTAGATTAAGAAGCCTCCATACCAAGGATTACTTTTCGGCTTCCGGTTAACACTCGAAAATTGAGGTAGTTTACTAAACCACCTATCTAATTTGTCATTTCTAGTTCAATTAGTTAATTGTAATTAGTTTTCTATGTTGGGATTTGAAGCTTGTTAAGGTTAAATTATGCATGTTTTATGGTACTAAGCATGTTACTTAGTTTCTAAGAAAGTTTAAAAGAAAGGATTTCATGTTGAAAAGAAGTTAGAGGTTCTAATTAATTTCTAATTAGAATGTTTCTTCATGAAATTAGAAGCTGGTTTAGTGAGATTAAGTTAATTAGAAGTTGATTAGAAGTAATTAGAAGATGGACTCCTACACAAGTCTCTAGGAAATTACTAATTATTAATTTTTTTTCTTGGAAGAACTAGTTAATGGAAGTAGATTAAATTATTGAGTTGCTAATTAAATAGTTCCTTCCTAAAATTAGTAAGTTAAACATTTCTAGAAATGGTTTAATTTTTAATTACTAACAAAGATTTTACATGGTTCAAATGTTTTATTTTTGAGAAAACTAGAAGTTTAAAAAAAAAAAAATGTATGTGGGTGAATTTTTCCAACATTGATTATTTTCTAGAAATTTTCCACTAAAGAGTTAGTAGAAATATTTCTTTTAAATAAAAGTGTGTTGTGGTGCTAAAAAGACTTTTATGAAAAGTTGTTTAAAATTTTTGGAAAAGAAAGTTTCTTAAAGTTTTGAAAGTATTTTTTTTTTTTGAAACGGATAGATTTTCTAAAAATTAAATTTAGTTGTTTATTTAAATTATTGGTGTGAAAATTTTATGACAAAGTTGTGTTATAACCTTTGGTCATAATTTTCTAAAAAGGTCATTTTGTGAGAAATTGCAAGAAAAAGAAAGTTTCTAGAAAAATTAGAAAGTAGCTTTTTAGAGAAATTAGATTTTCTAAAAAGAAGATTTTTATTACTTGTTTAAATTTATTTTTGGTGAGAAAGTTTTATGACAAAGGTGGTAAATCTTTTGGACATGAGATTTCTAGAAAAATATTTTTTTAAAGAAATTGATAGAAAAAGATAGTTTACTAATTTTTATTTCTTTTAGAGAAAAAATAAGTGGAGTTGTAAAAGAAAAAGAGAGAAATTGGATTTTAGATAAGAAATAAAGTTTATAGAGAAAAATATTATTTTTGAGGAAGTTGGTGCATTAAAGTGCATGATTTTCATGTGGAGATTTTCATTGGAGAAAATATGATTTTTGAGAAAAGTTTATGGAATATTGCATGGGCATTATTTTTTAGCATATGACATTGAGCACGTTCACTTTACGGTACGACACGAATCATGAGAAAGCTTGAATAGCTGTTGATGGGAAAATAGAGATGAGAATGAAAATGTGTTTTTATGGCAAATATGTTAAGGAACTGATTTGAAAACGGTAATGCAGTCTTAACGCCACCCGTCATGTGAGTGTGCGCCATGATGAGGTTGGGGTTAAGTAATACGGTGGTGCAGTGAGGCACCGCCCCATTTTCGTGGAGTGAACTTGGTGGTAAGGGCTAAGCGTGCACAACACATAGTGAACGGACCTGGAAATGTACTGTGGGGATCAGTAAGATAAGGTAGCCGGGACTATGTCGTGTGAGTCGCAGGGTGGACGGATCGTGCAAAGAGACTGGTTAGGTTCAGTGATGCACGACAACCGGAACCTCGAGCGGAAAGGTTGGTGCTGCCAGCTGAAAGGAGGCGACAGCGGACCAATAACTTTCGAGTGGCGTGAGATGTTGGATTGGTTGAAATTTGAAGAAGAATGCTGAAAGAGGCACTGATACGAGAAAATGTTGAGAAATTGATGAGAATTGAAATAAGATACTGTTTTGTGAAATTGACACGTGACACTGTTTTGAGATACTGAAATGAGTTACTGTTTCTGCGCATGTTACTTTGATCCGCATAGACACGCATGGTGCATTGCATGGTTTTACCGTTCAAAAATATTATATACTATTTTTGAACTTATTGTATTTTTGAACTTATTGTTCTAGAATTGCTAGTTAGAGATTTGGTAGAGTAAACTATTGGGCGTTATCACTCATGGTGTTACACTTGTGTAACCCTAACATAATACCACGATGTTGCTCTGCGACTCTGACGTATTATGCCAAACTATAGAGATGGACAGGAGGAGAGAACTATGGCTTGAAGGCCTACGGAGCAGAGCAGGACACCGCCGGGATGGATAGCCGTGTGATGGAGTAGAGAAACCTAGTCAACCCTGTAGAGAATGATTGTAATTGGTAGGAATATTTATGTAATTCCCTTTGAGAAATTGTTGTAAAATCCTATTTATTATTTATGTATTCTTTATTAACAAACCCAAATTTTGGGGGCGCTACAAATATGACTTGGTCCCAGAATGCAGTGTGAGACATTCAAGAACTCTACTGCATGAACTAACCACCACCTGCAAAGTGTATATCATTTGGAGGCTGCTTCTCTTTCAATTTTTTTATTGGATGTTTTCTTTGTGTCTATGGGCTTCTGGGCTAAGCTTAGGCCGGCTTTCCCAATTGATTTTTATGAAATAAATGAGAGATTTTATCAAAAGTATTACTCAATACAGATTTTATCATCTCTGATCAAACCCATCCCATAAAACTCAACTAAAATGAGATTTTATCAATAGTACATTTTATTAATTTGGGAACACAGTTTGATTTTATCACTACTCCATAAAATCCTACTAAAATAGAAAATGCTTTCCCCTTCTTGATGTACGGTGGGTAATAAAATCTTCGTTTTGTGCCGAGCAACAAAGGAGTAATCCAAAAGCATTTTAGAACAATTAATAACTAGCATTAATCTATGCACACAGACATGAAATAAATGATGTAATTTCTCTTTTTTTGATTAGCTAAAAAATTGTACTCTTAACCACAAAATGTATTGAATTATTGGATCATTCAGAACTAAAGAGTATAACAATTCTATTTGGAAAATTTATCGAAATGGTCCCTCTAATTTAACCCCAGTCTCGATTTCGTCCCCCACCATTCAAATTCACTCTAACGATCCATGTAATTTCAATTTTGGTTGATTTGAGTCTAACTTTCCGTGTTGATTGATTCTGCTACAAAATCATAATCTATATGTGTGTGACTTTTTGACAAAATAAATTAAAGTCAACCACTCTGAAAAAAAAAAATGTCATAATTTTATTATGATCGATTGAATCGAAAAAAAAAGTAAAAGTATAAAAGTTAGATTATGCAAATTATGTAGAAACTTTCGTAGAATAATTCATCCTGGCGGACTATTTGGGTAAAAATCTTAATCCGGTTTTTTGGTTTTTTGGTTTTTTGTCAAATAATCCAAAAAACCGGTTTGGTTTTTTCTTAAACTTAATCCAAATTATTCCCTCCTTTGGCTAATAATCCAGATTATGGATTATTGGATTATTCGTTTGTCCTTATTCAAAAATTTTTGAGTTCTGACCATAATTTTATACTTGTTAGATTCGTCTCGTCGAGAGGAATCCAGAAACCACAAAATCTTAATGCAAAACTAACGAATGCAAAAAAAATTTGAATAAGGACAAACGAATAATCTGGATTATTGGATTATTGGATTATTACCCAAAGCACTTTGGTTTTTTGGATTAAGATTATTACCCAAAGCACTCTGGTTTTTTGTACCCCAAAAGACCAATAATCCGGATTAAGTTTTTTACCCAAACGAGGTGCCAATTGATAACTCATGCTTCCCTGCGGATAAGTTGGCCTCATTCTCTTTGTGCATGTTAAGATCAACCATAAGAATAATTGAAACATTGTGAAACTCTGTACAAAGGCCATGATGAAATATGTGAAAGAAAATAAGAACAGGGTGATGTTTGGGCTCGAGTCTTACTGTTGGGAATATGGACTGAGGGGGGATGCTGTGCATCCCATGCACAGCACCGTGCTGTGCAGCCCTGTAGCGCCGCCGCGCCGGCATTTTTTTGACGATCGGAGACGTTCACCGCGTAGACCTCGTCGAGTACTACAAGTGTGCAAAAAATTAACTTGATTGGATATCTTTAAGTAGGTTATCGGAACACAAATACTTTGAAAACAAATGGAACACAAATGGACACAAACACTGGATAAAAACCACTTTTTCATGATATTTGTGTTTTGATGAGGCACTAAAAAATATCCGATCAAGTTGATTTTTGGCACACTTATAGTATTCGACGAGGTCTACGCAGTGAACGTCTCCGATCGTCAAAAAAATGCCGGCGCGCCGCCGCAACGGGGCTGCACAGCAAGGTGATGTGCATGGGGATGCACAGCACCCCCCAGAACCATGGGAATATATAGCACCTTCATTAAAATTCAACTATGTTTCACGCATTTCAACGCAAAGTCATTCTTCTCACATGCATCACAAAAATACCACGCAAGGTATTCTTAACGGAAACGAATGGCTGCGCGGACTGCGAAGGGGAGGAGAGCTGATTTGGAGAAGAATCGGACAGTTGAGAACGGTGGTTGCTTTGTTGGTGTGGTTTTTGCACCAGCTGTAGTGGTGATGATCGGTTGAGTTGGGGATCTGAGAGAGAAGAGAGCAGAAAACGCTTTCGGATCCTCACAGTTTAGCAGCTGGAAATTTAGAGAGAGAAAGGAAGATAGATTTGATGGGAAGAGAGAGCGGGGAGAGATGAGACGATAGGTCTTCTTCTTTTCTTTTACTCGGTGGAGTATATTAATTGGGAGAGACACATCTTGAACAAAAATGATACAGACACACCCACCCAGACACACTCTGCCACACCCCCTCTCACATGTGCGGTGGGTCCCTCCCGGGTGGGTCCCCTCACATGTGAGAGGGGGTGTGGCAGAGTGTGTCCGAGTGGGTGTGTATGTATCATTGTTCCTTTTTGAATCCCAACAAAGGTATTTGGACGAATGGGAGGGTGACACATGTCATGGGCATGATGCAATGCAACTAGAAGACAGTTTGGGTCAAGCGAAGAGTGGGACATGTGCGGGGTAATTTTGGTGGAAACTCTCGTACTTACCTTGGTGGGAAGTTTTATAACTTGGCTGGGCCCGGAGGAAATTGATTACAATTTTTTGTACTGGCCCGTAAATCTCTGTTATCAGTTACCTTATGCAATAAATACTTACATTTAGAACAAATTCTTCCATTCCTTGTCTTTCTATTCAAACACTCATTCAATACATGCTACGTTAGAAAGAACGAGTCAAATTAATTAGGCAATTAAATATATCAGTATTAACACAAATTTATTATGTACTCCACCTGGTACCAATTCTAAACTGAAACCTCTTTTAAAATAATTTCTTAATAAAAAATGCTAAGAAACAAAACCCCTATTTAATTAATCACCATATATTTAATAGAGGATGAATGGTTTAAGAAAAATTAAATTTGATTTGTGAATGACTATATTGTACATGTTTCGGCCTAAATTTTTTATTGGATTATTTTTTCGTTTTTATCTGATATTTCTTCGCATTTGTTTTTTTCAATCAATTTTTCGGGGCTAATTAGTTTTTTTTCCCCCTCGACAAGAGTAAGTATAAAAATGAAAATACGTGAACTCAACAAAATATTTGTTTGAATAAAACCCTAGGGGTTGGCAAAGTGATATTGTCTTCGGACTTAGGGGTTTAATCCCACCTAATTAAGGTCTTAGGTTCAATTTTCCTTGTCAGCAAACTCTTAGGGTCATTATTAGGGGTTATGCTCGGTCGTTATCTCCAAGAGTCTCGGAATTAGTTAAGATTCGTTGAATAAAGACATAAATAATCCAATACGTTTACGGAGAGTACTGATCAATATCCGAAGCGAACACCGCATCACAGCCTCCCCAATTCCCATATATATATATATATAGACACACACACATACACACACAAAGCCTAATGTCTAGTTCACATTCTCTCCATACTCTCTACCTACGTTTACGTTCCATAACCTCTCTTCTTCTCTATCAACAAAGGATTACATTCTATAGCTAGCTCCATTGCTCACAGTACTATGGTGATGATTTCGAGGACCCAAGCACTTGTTTGGACAACTCGCAATATTCTCGCGATTCTATTTCTTTTTCGTCTCTCTGTTAACAACTGTATTCGCTGTAGTAGTAGTCCTCCACTGGTCTCCAATTACTATCCTTCTGATCGAGCAGCAAGGGACGTATTGAACTTCAACTTCACGGAATTCTTTCACGGTCGTACCCTCTACGTTCTGGGAGACTCAACAGTGGCTGCCGGAAATGACTTCACCGCTACTCCTTATCCTTATGGCATAGACAAAAACGCGGTCGCTAACTACGGATACGAGTCGCCAACCGGAAGATTCTCAAATGGCTACACCATTGCCGATTACATAGGTAATATACATGTGTCTTTTAATCGCCAAGAAAAATTTTCTTATAATGAAGAATAATACTAGGAATACGGAAATAAGAGCATTGAGAGAGCTTTGGAGTTCAAAAAAAGCAGAAAAAAAAACTACCCTCGCTACTGTCATTTGCAAATTCTTTACCTACCTCTCCCGCCTTATGGGGGGGGGACTCCAAAGTTGCTGTCCAACCCCCTTTTTTGTGCCAAAAATGCGTTTTCCGGCGATTTTTAACCCATTTTTGGGCGCCTGTTGGTCGACTTCCACAAGCATGGACTTGATTCTAAATCACCCGTTGCGGACGCAACCATGATGTCTATTTTGCAAGATCCCGACCTGTTATTTGTCCAGTGTTCTTTTGCAGCCTTGAAAAGGTCGTTTATGGCTTTTTTTGGCATGAACGACTTGTTCAGGATGCTTTGTTGGTCGACTCTCTTGTTTCTAAGGATGGTGTGTACTCTCTGTTACCGGCGGTTTTGGGAGAGGAACCTGTTTTGTGGCCTTTGTAAAGCTCGTTGGAGGTTTTTTTTTTTTTGTTTGAAATTCTTGGTGTGAGCAAGGCATTGGTCTTACATCCTTGAGTGTTTGGCTATTGTTCTATCTGTTATCGCGGGTTCTATGACCAGGGTTGCTAAGCCATGGATTGTTTGTTCGATAGCTCTGGTCAAACCATTTGTTCATGGTTTTTTTACGATGAAGATTTTGTTTTTATCTGTTGGTATTCATCATCTGCTGGCCATTCTAAGGAGTGGTATTCTGGGATTTACCTTTCAATCTGGCGTATTTGATCAAAGTGCAAGTAGTTCGTGTGGATACTGATCACATCTACGGGACTTAGAACTAGGTGGAGTCCCTTCGTATTTTATGGTGGAACCGTTTATGTTTGGTATGGACCAGACTTGTTGCTGATCTCGTCATTGCCATAGGTGGCATTTGTTCTGTTCGCTATTGGAACCCGTTCTGAAATATAACTAGCTTTTCTGTCTATCTGCATCCGGCGACCTATGATTCCTTACTTCTGTTTTAAGAGCTTTGTTTCTCATTTTGTTTCTGTATTACACATCTGCGGTTGGGGATTGGAGACTTGTCGTCAAGGTGGAGATTGTCGACTTATGGAGCAGGGTTTGGCTCCATCCTCTCAATGAGGAATTCACTTATGGCACTTGTGGACAAAAGCCACTTGGGAAGAAAGCTACCCGCATAGACAATTAAGCCATTGTTTGGGGTTGGGCTTGAATGCACCGTTGGAATAGTGTTTTTTTTTTAATAACCAGATGTTTGGTCCAGCTTTCGCGCACCTCGACTAATTCTGGGAGACTAATCCCACCATTGGAATAGTTGGGGGAGTAAAGTCTGTGTACTGATTTCTCCCCTATAAGATACAACTTCTTGCTTCTGTATTTTGCATCTCACAAAGAGATCGAGAGGCTTGATTTTGTAGTAGCAGTGTAGAAAATCATAGTGTAGTGAGAGAGAGTCATTTGTAGAGCTTGTGATTTTTCAGTGTCTGAATAATTGCTCCGATTGCCTCCATAGAGTATCTGATTTTGAGGAACCACGTAAAATATCTGTGTTGTATGTGTGTGTGTTTGGTTTGATCCCGTGGGCACAACAAAAATTAGCAAAAAGTTTACAAGAAATGTAAACTTCGGGTCGTTGAAGTCTCACTTTTGTTTGATTTTTACTATCGACATGGTCATTATTTTACAGCCATTCACGTGGGCGGTCCAATTCCACGAGCTTTCTCTGGCGTTTTGGAAGAACAGAAGAGAAGAAATTTAGGCATTTCTTCCACGCGTGGCATTAATTTTGCATCGGCAGGGTGTGGGATTTTGACCAGGACCCACCAAATTGAGGTAACAACCCATATTATCTTTTTTCGATTATTACTCGATTATTTTGAAGTATTTTTTGGAAATGGCTAAAATACACACCCCTTATTTGGGTGTACCATATGCACCTATTGTATAATCCAGATTGTGCCACCTCATCAGCAATTGTAACATTTTTTAGTTTTTCGTAACTTTTCAACAATATGATTTGTAACATTTTTTATGATTCGTAATATTTTGGCGCATTTCGTAACTTTTATAAAAAAAAAATTCGTAACTTTTACAAAAAATTCGTAACTTTAACATAAAATTCGTAACTTTTACAAAGAATTCATAACTTATATAGGAGTGTGTATGATACATACTCAAATAAGGGGTGTGTATATGGTACACTCAAATAAGGGGTGTGTATTTTAGCCATTTCTAAAAAATACTTCAAAATAAGGGGTGTGTATATGGTACACCCCTTATTTGGGTTTACAAAAAATTCGTAACTTTAACATAAAATTCAGAACTTTTACAAAGAATTCGTGACTTTTATTTTTAACTTTGTTGCTTTCTATTTAGTATTGGAGTTTATCGGACCAAATATTGCACTTGTTTGACACAAGTGTTCATTTGGATTCAGCCGCGGTTAGCAAATCTCTTTTTTTCTTGTCCGTTGGAATGAACGACTACATTTTCTTTCGCGGGGAGGTGAGTATAATTTCCTCCTTTCTATTTGCTTATTTAATAATTTAAAGATTGTATGATAACTTGTAGTCTTCATAATTATTTTTTGCAGAAATCCGATCAATATGCGAAAGAGGTTGTTGCTAGATTTGAGTTCTATTTGAAGGTACATATTTTAGCAAACTAATTAATGGGCAAACTTCACTAGCACTTCATGTGGTTTGGTATATGTAGCATGGACCCCATCCCTAAACTTCATTTTTTGAATTCCGTTAGCCCCAAAAAAAAAGTTATCATGTTTGATAAGAGTGGGTCCCATGCCTTTGCCTTGGTTTGGCAACCCAAAAATCTTCCCCTCTTCGTTTTCACCCCTTTAGGGGCTTTCTCCCGGATTAATAAGTGGTTGTTCACTAAGGTGGTTTTTTGAAAAAGTTGGCTTTTCACGGTTTTTTATGTGGTGTGTAATTAAATAGCCAAAAAAATTACAACAAGAACTGGTACAAAAAAAATTACAGTAACTAAAATCTGTTTTTACCTTCCCAAAATCAAAATATTTGTGAAGGCAGAGAGATAGGAGGGAGATCTGATTTCCAGCCGTACAAATGCTTGGATTTTGTCGGACCTCCATTATATTTTTTGATGGGCATCGGACCTCCATTAATTCTTGAACTTGATTTCTAGTCAGAGGTGGGTGAGAGAGAGAGATTTGCAGTGGAGAGATAGAGCTTGTTGATGGTGGGTTTGGGGTTGATCGTTGGGGGAGAGAGAGAGAGAGAGCTGCAGATTTGTTTTAACACAGAGAGAGGCAAGAGGCAGATGAAGTAGTTTGGTTTGGGATAATTAATCATGTGGTTTGGTTTGCTACAATGCCTAGAATCTTCTCCTCAATCCAATGGCCTAGATTTTTTTGAGACAATCTGAATTCTGAAGGCCACAAAAGTATGGAGTATTAGTTAATTAGATATTTTATTACAGCTTAAAATTGCCTAAAATTAATTAAATACATTGAGTTTTGTATTTATAAAATTAATTCATTGCATAATCTGAAGGCCACAAAAGCATGGAGTATTGGTTAATTAGATATTTTATTATAGCTTAAAATTGCCTAAAATAAATTAAATATATTGAGTTTTGCATTTATAAAATTAATTCAGTGCATAATTAAGTTTTTTTCCCGGGGTAATTTGCATAATCAAGTTTGGTACACCACAAGGGCAAAAGAGTGATTTGACAGTTTTTTTTCCATCATCTACCCCCTCTTATTTAATCCCTCATCCAAACCATCTACTTTTTTATTCGCCTTCTATAAACATCACATCAATTGGGCCAACCCTCAAAAAATAATACACCCTCTTATCTTATCCACCCTCTATAACTTATCCCCTGAAATTTTACCACCATCTAATCGGGGCCTTATGGTTCGTGCAGTATGTGGCCTGGAAAGTTAAGTTTTCCATTAAAGTTAAATAAAATGGAAGATTTTATGCGAGTTTTCAGTTAAAGTAGAGCCTTTGGATGCCCCACACTGCATTTCGGGATCGAGTCTCATTCCCCACTCCCCCATGCAATAGATTAGGAAAGACGAATGACCAAAAAATAAAAAAAAATTTATGAACTTTCCCATGAGATCTTTGAAACACCTTTGAATGATATGAGATCACCGTTGAGATCAAACCAAAAGATGTTCCCCACAATAATTTCGATCCCGAGCTTCCAAAGGATCTTGCTTGTCAATAACAATGGTTGTGGTAAGAAAGAGGGGAATTTCGTTTTAAAAATAGCTTACTCTCTATATAGGCAAGAGAGTTCCATTTTTCGGTTAACTATAACGGAAAACTTAATTATGCACGTAGTACACAAATTGAAAATGTGCTAGAAAGTGAAGTTCAAGGGTCCTGTTTGCATATCGATCAAGCTACTGGGGTGTATGTAAAATTTTCCATAAAAATAATTAAAGTTTTTCATTATTGGCGAAGAAAATCATTTCTTTACTTGAATAACATGATACAACGAGATTGGGGTACTGAAAGTGAAGTTTGCTATATTTGTATCTATCTCAAGGGTTTCTCTTGAGTTATCTTTTTTTAAATTATTATTATTATTATTATTATTATTATTTTATTTTATTTTTTGCGTTTGTAGATTCTCTACTCTTGTATAGGGGCAAGGACATTCATGATCAACAACTTGCCTTCAATCGGCTGCATTCCGGATAGAAGGGATCGATCGAGCAATAGTTGTGACTATGTCTTGAATGGAAATATCGGAGAGTTTAATGAACAATTGGAGTTGGCCCTTAGGAAATTCAAGAAGGAGCATGATGCAACAATTTTGTTAGCGGACTACTACAAAATGTTCGATGAAATTAAGTTATATCCTTCAAGTTTCGGTAAGATAACATTTTAATAGGCAGTTTAATTTTATTTTTCTAAATTCTGACGTCCTTGATAAGCAAAATTATACATACAGACAGGGCCGGCCCTGGGTTGAGCCCAACAACACCCCTGGCTTGGGCAACCCTCCACCATGGGACACCCCCCCCCCCCCCCCCCCCCCCCAAAAAAAAAATAAAAATAACGAAGTATGAATTAAATTTTTTATTTTGCGCAAGTTGACAGTATAGCACATTTGCCCAGTTGTAAGGCTTAGTAAGTCCACCTTGGAGGAGGAGGTTCTAGTATTGCCTTCCTAAATTTATTTATTTTTTACTCCATGGTATATATGTTCATTATTCACCCTGTAGGCTCTCACATTAAATTTTTTTTTTTTACTCATACTAGCTTAAGCCCCCGACTAGAAAATAATTGTTTTGTGAATACTTGAGAGTCGGTCTAGGAAGTTTTGTTATTTCCATTTAAGTAGCATTTTGACTCCATCCCTTGAGATTTCATGTAATTAGATTGAAATTTGGGTTCTCTTATATTCCACTAGATTTTTGTTTTAGGGTTTCCCCTCAAACCCTCTATTTTTTTTTTTAGATTTTGCAAATCTCAGAGTAATTAAATGATTGAAGTTTCAATTTTTTTTTTAATTCTTTTTAAATGATTTAATCGTAATTGGGCAACTGAGCTCGGGATCGGGCTTGGAGAACCCAAAAATTAGGGCTAGCCCTGTATACAGACCACGAAGCTTTGGTTCATGAAAAAATAATTTTGGTTAAAATCCATTCTATATATTAGTTCTTTTTTTTTTTTTTTATGTTTGCACACATGCATGCAGGGTTCAAAGTTACTGACAAACCTTGTTGTGGAGAATGGGATTCAAGTATGCAAAGGTTCCGGTGTCAACAAAGGTCCGACTTGATGTGCAACAATAGGGATGAATACCTCTTCTTTGATGGGGCCCATCTTAGTGACGAAGCAAATCGGTTATTTGTGCATAGTTGTTTGGCAGGTAGGGTTTGCTACCCTATCCTTAGTGATTGAGTACTAAAGTAATGTTTATCGATCGGATAGCCGATGGAGCTCACTACACGCATGTAGTGAGCCTCTTCACTACAGGGTTCCCGGTTCCGAAAGTCTTCATTTCAGCTGGGGGGAATTGACCCTATTTTCGTTGTGGTTTGTTTGGAAGACTTTTTCATTTTTTGGCAAATTATGACTGGAGCAGTTTTTGCCTTTTTATGGTTAAGAGTAGAAATATGTAGTTTATATTTCTCTTTAATTGTTCTTAATCTATATATATACTCAATTTAATTCCCTACTTTCAAATTCCCAGGATTGTTGATTGATGTGATTTGGAGCCCATTTTCTTCTTCTTTTTTTTTTTTGTCAAATGATAAAAGTTTTATTGATAAAAGAGATCATACATTCGAACGGGCCACCATTTCTATGAAGAAGAGAACGAAGTTTCAAAGAGGCTTAAACAATAACCAAATTTAGGACCTCACAAAAAATAAGAGCTCACACAAAGTAGGAGCAAAACACCGACAACTCATTGCCACTATTTGGAGCCGGCCCATTGAAGTCAGCCAGTTTAAAAATCCAAGACCACAAAATACTTGTAAAGATCGTGGGTATTTTAGTAGTCAACGGGATTGATGAAAGATACAGTATGTAGAGAAAAGTAAGAACAGTAGTGCGCGCTCACACAAATAGAACCAGAAACACCATAAATGCATCTATCGATGGAGCCAAAAATCGAAGTGGGAGGGGACCGGATTATAAAAGAAATATGCATACGATGATTTCTTCAAAATTAAATCCAGTCATTCAAGTTTTAATGGAATGGTTTTGATAAAATAAAAAATTAATCTAGAGCATTTTTGTTATCACATCACTCGACGAACGTAATATCATTCATCATAATTTAGTATTCTCAAATGAAAATTATTCTTACTTTTTAAATAATTTCAAAATTGGATAAATTTTTTGAAAGAATATTTACGAAAAAATATGTGCAAAATGTAATCTAAAATAGAAAATTGAGGAGAGGGCACCCCTCCGCCCCTGAATGCATCACTAAGGTTTGTTTTTTGCCAAGCAGGTGGCCATTATGAGTGTAAAACGCTACCTTTGTATATTCTCGTTGCTAGATTCTCTTTTGCCTTCAACTTTACTTGATATAGCCTTACAAAATGAATGATTATGCTAATCGAGGTGGGCTTGCAAGATCCATTACCAAAAGTGAATAACATTACGAACGCGAAAGCGAGGGAGAACAATGTTATTCTAAAACTACACATCCAGGGGTTGCCCTAGTAGTTCGGGCGGATGCTAAGCTTTAGGAGCATACCTTGAGGTTTGGGGATCGATTTCTCTCTACGTGATTACCCTAATTTAAGTGGGAGGCCGTGACTATGTGTTGCTGCGCTAGTTCCACCAAAGGTTTGAATTGCGTAGTCAGATTCAAAGGACGTGAATCCAAAGACACTAAATGACATTTCATTAGTCAACCCACTATACCGAACAACGCCTAGGGCTTAGTTGACCCTTAATTATTTCGGTCACAAACCCTATATAATGGGCTCAATATGACCCTTCGAACGGTACGTATTCTTTAACCCAATTATAGAGGCCTTGTTCGTTTCCCTGTTTAGTTTTAGTTTTAGTTTTGATGACATCATCATTTCCCTCATTTCTCTATCCATCTCTCTCCACTCATTACACCTGCTGACATTATCAAAATTAAACTAAACTATCTAACCAAACATAACCAGAGCATTTGTATATGCTATTCAATTAGTCTCGATTGTTGAAGGATCCACGACCAGCAATACCACCAGTCCATGCGCTTGCTTGCAGGAACTATTTAGGGTGCTTGGTGCAACCCTGACGATTTGTAATCATTCTCATTAGAACACTCGCCAAGGAGAGATCGGCTTTGGACACAAACTCACTGTAGGGTTTTTTTTTAGGGTCATGAGCTCATTGCAGGTGGAAAGCAAGAAGCTTTCCAACACGAGGGGGCGGAGATATCGCTCGGCGTGAATTAGAAACCACAAGGCCTATTACTGTGGAGTCCTGCTATGGGTGTTGACCCATAGCGTACAGATTTGATACATACGGTGTGTGTGACTCACGAATGGGTTCCACAAAAATGTTCCGAGTTGTTCAATAATTTTGAAATATGTTTTGACTGCCGCTACGAAAAGTAAACTCAATTGCACATCTGTCAACACTTGATCTAAACTTTGAAGTCTATTTAGAATTTAGAGTCATAACTTCTACATGAAAAAGTTAAAGGTTGGATGAAGCTTTTAAATAATAAATTTAGCTAATTTTTTATGATCACTCAAAATATTATTTTGAAATTATTAAATAGTTTGAATTATTTGTGTGGGATCCTTTAGTAGGTCCCACACGCTATCAATACGAAATCTGTACTCTATGGGTTGGTAGTTACTTACCCATAGCATCTTCTGATTACCGTGGCCCATTGAACTTCGGGAATATCGAGTAGTACTATTCGTACAAAATTTTATATAGAGATTTCGGGCAAATCTCAGTTGTGTTGGGCCGTAGTCCAAATTCTACATAATAAAAAATGGATAAACTGTAGATATTTACCAATATTCCGGGTACTAGTAAGGTATAGGTTTCCAAAAGATTTTAGCAAATCATTAATCAACCATGATTTTAGTAAATGAGTGAAGCAGGTGCTAAAATAATATTATTTTAAATAAAAAAATTAAGTGTTTCAGTGTATTATTTTTTGAATTTTTCACACCGAATTAAAGTACACGATGAGTACTTTAATTTAGTGCGAAAAAATCGAAAAACGATACACGGAACCACTTCATTTTTGGATTTCAAAACCATGATTTTAGCAACTGGGTTGCTAAATTTTTTTGGAAAACTAGGCCTAAATAATATTTTGAAAAACATAAAGAGCTCCGATCATATTCAGGGTGGGCTCAACACAACTAATCTGTACTTAAACTTGTGTATGCTTATATTTATCCGAAAATATCAAAGTTTTTGATCATCAGATACTCCCTCCGTCCAAAAAAGATGTCCAAAAATACTATTCACATCTCTCATAAAAATATCTATATATTTTTATTTATAATGATTTGTATATGCAATATGGATCTTGTTTAATAGATCTTACTTAATTTTATTAAACAAAATTTTTAAAATCACAAAAAGTATTATAAATTACTATCAAATAAAGAAACTTTTTTAAGATGTGTAACCAGTATTTTTGGTCATCCTTTTGGGACATAGGGAGTATGAAAGTTCAGTATTAGAGCATCTCCACTCCTACACAAATATTTCACCAAATTCAAATTTGAGTAAAAATCACCAAAAAATCCACTCCACTCCTTCACCAAATTTGTTCAACACCAAACCCAACATCAAATTATCAACGATTATATTTGTTCAAAGTATGTGTACTATTTGTTCCTTGTTTCCTTGTTTCCGCAGAAGAGGAAGAAGAGTATGAAAAGAAATTTGTTCACTGCAAGTTTTGGAGGTAAAATGAAAAAAAAAAAAAACTGTTTTAACAAAATAGTGGGAAAGTTTTGGAGCCAAAATAATAATAAAAAAAAACTGTTTTGACAAAATTTTAATTAGATTTTGGTAAAAGAGTGGTTTGTCAGTGGAAACAATGATATCAAATCAAGTTTTTGACCAAATTTTTACTCAAATTTGGTATAAAAATTTGGTGCAGGAGTGGAGATGCTCTTATCAATTCAAATACAACTTGGATTCTTCGATTGTGATTTGTGAGCCGTCATCCAAGTGAAAAGATCCCATACAAAGTAAAGGTCAATGATGTGGTTTTCTCCAATAAGTGATTAACTAACCGCACATTAACAAAATAATCTTAAAATTGTTTTCTTTCCCTCCAGCAATCCAGGGCTCCTCTCTCTAGCTTAGTAACCTCCGCCCAGATCACCAAGAAACTACTCTCTGCTCACGCTCTCAAAAATGGCGATGCGATTATGGGACCACTATGTAGAAGAGGCACTTTCGAAGTTGGAATCCCTCAAACTCCTCCGATCTCTCAGACCCATTCACCTCCCAAGCGATGAAAGTCAGAGACCCATTGAATTTGAGTTAAAGAATGGTCTAAATTTAGATGGGTTCGAGGTGTTCGACGGATTGCGGCAATGGGATAGGGCGTCGGTGGAAGTAGAGATAGCTGAGAGCACGTTTCAGAGATGGGTCAGAGACGTCCCCAGTTCTGGTACGCTTCTTTGTACTCCAATTCCTATTGAGGATTCGTAGTTGTTTTTGTTGGGTTTAGTTTTGTTTGCTGCTTGGGAATGTTGTAAGTTGAATTTGGCACATTTTATCATTTTGTTTTGTATGTTACGCCATACATGCAATGGCTCAGGGGCTGCCCAGTATAAGAGCCCTCTGGTTTGTGAGAAAGGGTGAGATAAGAAATGGGCGCCTTTCTGTGAGATTTGGTGAGAGATGGAACGAAGCCAATCAAAAAATTTCATTTTTGTACTTTTCTGCGTATCAAAATACTCAATTAAAACCAGTGATTTGGCAAGAAAGTCAAAACTCTTTATTTTCTTTTGTTATCAAATCCCTCAATTTGAAGGGCCTGTAAAAGTTTAAATATCAATGTGAATTTTTTTGATCTAGTGTACTTTAATGTTTACTGAAAATTATAGTATTTGCATTTTGGGATGTAAAATTACTTCTGAAGAATACCTAGTCTCTAGTGTCTAGAACTCTAGTAATTTACGTAAAAATGTGAAGTACAATACCATTGACAGAGCTCAATGGACTGAATGAATTGATGGCTAACCCTACATTAATTGGGACTTAGGCTCAGTTTGGCTTGATTTGGTTTGGTAATCAATGTTATAGAGGATCAATTGTAACAAAAAGGTTACTTGAATACAAAACATTATTTTAGGAAGCTTTTCGTTTACCTAAATGAGGTTTTTTGATCAATTGAAGTGTACTGATTCTACTGAAAAGCCAAAGTTTGCAGTATACATACTATACATGGGAAAAAACTGAGGCCTTTCAAAATATGAAGCCGTGGGCTCTAGTCTAAATGGCCTAGTGCTTGGGCCTCCCCGGCAATGGCTTTCATTTAATTACAATTTTTTTAAGATGAGTACGCTGTGGTGTACTTATATTTCCAACCATACATCTGTATCAAACACATATATGTCTCACATAAGAATGTCATTTGTGAACATCCTGTACTCTAGTTTTTCGCCATTTTGATTTGTTTTATGGGGTAGGAGATGATGCTGACCGTGGCAACCAAGAAATTGAGAATGAAGCAGGGCCTTGCTATAACCAGAAGTTCAGAAAACTACTTTTATTTTCTGGAAATGACTATTTGGGCTTGAGTACACATCCCACGATTTCGAAGGCTGCTGCAAAGGTGTATTTAACTGTTAATCATTATTTTCTCTCTTTTATTTATATGACCATCTTATTGTCTTCATAAAAATGCAATCGGTGTCATCTCTGCAGGTGAAATAAAATTCCATCAGAGGAGTTGAAATGTCTGATATCTCTTGACATTTCAAACCGTTAAGCTTCCTGAGTTGTGTTCAATCCTTCTATTGTAGGCTGCCTTAGCACATGGAATGGGACCAAAGGGATCTGCGTTGATCTGTGGGTATACCAACTACCATAGACTCCTTGAGTCATGCTTGGCAGACTTGAAAAATAAAGAGGTATCGGGTTCATACTTCATATGTTATGTTTTCGTTGTTCCTTGGAGTCAGGACAGTATATTCTATTAAGCGGTGTCTAGATTCGCTGAAGTTATATTTCTCCATGCGTGTAAAAAATGTTAATTATTTGGAATGGTTAAACATTTCAAATTTCAATGATGGAACTCTAGTATTTATACATGCGCAAGATGGAAAACTGAAAAGACTGTTGGATTAGTAACCACATATAATGTGTATACCTGGGTTTAGGTTCTTCTAAGTTGAGTTATGGTGTTATACTGTGGTGAAGGCCATGGATAGCACCCTGTGCTACTCTCTTGAACATTTCTGTTGCGTAAGGCTGTTACACTCGACACACAAGCTGCCTTGTTGGTGATCTGTGCAGCCCACTATCCTATCGGGGTTTTGACTTATGGAGAAAATCGGTGTTGATCATTATGGCCCAGTTATCATATGCCCTCATTGAGTATGTCATTCCAATGTACGCCAAGTGCAGAAGCCACCAAAAGAGTTTATGATGAAAAGGTTTGCGCTTCAAGCATATGCTACGAATAGAGTTGAAGTTCAAATTGAAGTGCCATCATAACTGCCTTGCACCATCGTCACCAATAGATTTTAATTGTACAAATGACTGATATAGAAACCTGGCAATAATAGTCTTATTCATTGGAGTTCACTTAAATCCGTTTGTTTCCGCTTGATTTCATGTACTGAAGAGCTGATCCATTGTTTATTCCATCAATGCTATAGGATTGTCTTCTTTGTCCTACCGGTTTTGCAGCCAATATGGCCTTGATGACAACCTTAGGAAGCGTTGGTGCCCTTTTAGCCGCAGGGGGAAAACCTTTGAAGGATGAAAGGGTTGCCATATTTTCTGATGCACTGAACCATGCTTCAATAATAGACGGCATCCGGCTCGCTGAACGACAAGGAAATGCTGAGGCATTTGTCTATAGACACTGTGACATGTCTCACCTGGATGCTTTACTGTAGGGTTATTTTTTTTACTGCTCCGCTCTTTTTCCTTCCTCTAAATTGGTTGTTCTCTCCTGTCTGCATCTCATGGGTATAGAACTTGTGTTTTGGCAGATTAAGTTGCACAGTGAAGAAGAAAGTCGTTGTCACTGATAGGTTGGTTGCATTTTCTTACACAAATACGATTTCTGTTGAAATATCAGTATCCTATGTTTTCAAGGCTGCCCATACCCCCATTGATTGGGGACTAGATGAGTTCTGTTATTGTTGTTGTATGTTTTCAAGGCTGAACATATTGAAATATATATTTCTGAGGGTTTTAATGTTTACACTGTTGCTTTTATGCAGAAATATGATGATTGTATTAAATTGGCAATATGTTGGGGTTGAGCTGAATTTCTGGCTATGTCTCTTGCCAGATTTGTCAAAATATAATATCAAATTTTTTTAAAAGAAAAAAATATATTATTTATTCTTTTGCTGAGGAGCAGCTTTTCAAAAACTAAGTGGTGAGGCAACTTTTCTAACCAACATGGCACACTTGAGGCAAGAATTAGGTCCTGCGATTTTAAGGTTTTGTTAGAAGTTAAGATATTGAACATCAGAAAAATGAGTAAATAATCAGATGCTAATTGTCTCCTGGGAATCACAAGCTTGCGTTGTATGTGAGTGTCAGTTATACCCATGTAGCTAGTCTAATATTCAGGCACTGCTTCAGTTGTAGTATGGTATTCGAAAGAGATGAAGGGACAGTCTTTTATGGATGTTCTATTCTATCTCTGAGTGAAATGTTGCACGGTATTTGCTTTCACTCTGTCATCTGTAATTAGGATGTCATATTGTCATGTACTCTATTGTCCATCCCCTGTTCTTTTTCCAATTTTTCAGAATTTCTTGTCTGAGTTATTGCTTCAGTCTGTGTATGTCTGCGTTTTGATGAAGGGAGAGGAACTTATATCTTTGTTTTACCAGCTTGTTTAGTATGGATGGGGATTTTGCGCCAATGAGTGAGCTTGCAAAGCTTCGGAAAAGTCATGGATTTTTATTGGTTATTGATGATGTAAGTTGATTGAATCTTTGGTTACCATAAAACAATGGTTTGCCGCAAGTGTCCTGGGATGGGACTGTATGAAGCTTCTTGGCAATCTCTTGCATGTTCCAGTGCCTGGAAATGTAGTACTTGCATAGTTTATCTACCTTTTTATATTGCCAAAACCATAAAAGTACAAATTTAGGAAAAAAAGATTTTATATCTCACACTCTTTTTTAGATTTATTGCACACGGAGATCTTCTCCATCTAGTATTCCTTGCTTATTTAGTTGCCCTGTTTACCACATGCAAACAGCTAGTTTATCTTTTTCTCCCACGTTGATATGAAATACCATTTTCTAGTCCAACGGCTATGGGGCTCACTATGGTGGTGGCCCTTCCCAGAATCTAACAAACCTCATAGAGAATTTTACTAATTGAGATTCCGTTTTTTTTTTTTTAAACAGCTACTAATTAAGATTCCTGGCACTTTCTGCTTTTGTTTCCTTAGTAGTTTGCTCTCTATCATTAAGAGCTACTCTCACTCTGGACTCTGGGGTTCTTTCTCAGGCTCACGGAACATTTGTTTGTGGCAACAACGGTGGGGGTGTGGCCGAGGAGTTCAATTGTGAAAGTGATGTTGACATCTGCATAGGTACCTTGAGTAAGGCTGCAGGTTGCCATGGTGGATTCATAGCATGCAGGTAATCCTATGGATGTGCCTCTCTTATCCCCTACGAATCTTGTTTTGATGTCACTAAGCTGCTATGTACTGTAGTTTTTAAGTTGTTACAATGAGTGCGGCATAGACTCCAATTACTATCCTCATGTCACCTTGGCTTTTTTCATCCTTTTACTGGTTTAAAGTTGAACTCAGACAGCAATCATAACTCCTCACTTAGAAAAATTTATATGTTTACCAACTCATAGTTTGGAAATTGCAGCTGCCCGATATGGAGCTTAAGTTCTAAGCCTTCCGCGCTCCTGGATGAACAGTTTTATGGCCTTCTCTTATTAAGGCAATAGTGAACTTTAACATCCAAGAGGAACAAATGCATCTTTTCATTGCTACTTCATTCTTATGAACATGGTTGATTCAAACATAGGTGCAATGTTTCTTTTTATCTGCAGTTCAGTATGTAATGTCTTCAGTCATCCTTTAGCAAAAATGGAAAAGAAAAGAAAACTTTCTACATTTGATTTGTTCTTGAGAAATGTTTGAACATCTTTTTCTGTTGTATCAGCAAGAGGTGGAAGCAACTCATACAATCCAGGGGTCGCTCATTTATATTTTCGACGTCTACACCAGTGCCCATTGCTGCTGCTGCACATGGTAAATCGAGAACTCGACTCTGGGTTCCATTTATAGGTTAATTAGTTAATAGTATTTTTTATGGGGCAGGGGGGCATAATTGCCCAGTCTAATGCATGGGTTTAGGAAGTTCCATCTTGCTTGTATTTTGTTTGCTGTGCAGAGGCATGGGGAATGACACATGCAGACATGACAAAGTAGATAAAAACATAAAACAAAAAGTAGATAAAGAAACACTATTATGGTTTCTGATGTAAGATGAAGGATTATGCGCATTGCTCTTTGTTCCATTTTAATAAGACTACTTACCAGATGACTTTCACATTGCACTGCACTTGAAATGCTTATGATCTTTGCACTTTCTATGGCATACCTCTGTTTTATTCATATAGGAGTATCTAGGTTATCATGGGGGAAAAAAAAGAAGACATGGCATGATGGCCCTTTGTCCAACGTGGTTATTGGCTTTGCATTTTTTTTTTTTTTGGGCTCAGTTTCTGGTTTAACAAAACAAGTATAACTCAACAGCTGCTGTTATTGTTGCAAAAAAGGAGACATGGCGAAGAAGGGCTATTTGGAACCGTGTGCGGGACTTCCAAGTTCTCACTGGACTCCCAGTTACAAGTCATATCATTTCTCTTGTTGTAGGGAGTGAAGAGAAGGCACTGCAAGCTAGCTGGTCTATTTCTCTCCTCCTGCACATGTGGATATTTTTTATAGTTTGCAACCATAGTCAATTCCTAACTGTCTCAATCATCGTGGACCAGGCATCTGCTGCAATCTGGGTTCCATGTAACTGCAATTAGACCCCCAACTGTTCCTCCTAATTCATGCAGGTCTGTTGGATTAGGATACATACTCTTTGGTTTTGGCATCTTGTTAATCCACCATAATTAGTAGTGTCTTTTTCTTCATTCTTATGCATGGTATGGACTGGTATTTCATGCTCACTCTTGTGGAGTCACAGGAATGTAAATCGGGTCATATGTACCTTTGCTTTTGTACTAAATTTTGTGTTGGAGTTGAAGAATTGCCAGCAATAAACGTTCCAAATTATTTATGATTTTGTTTAAGTTTTTTCTTGACGTTTTCATGGAGGAATACTTTCATTCATTTACACTTTGATGCATGCCTTTGCATGCATCGGTCTTTATGCCATTCAGGTTGAGGGTGACTCTGAGCGCAGCGCACACGCTGGATGATTTGAAGAAGCTCACAGCAGCACTATCTGAATGCATCAACTTCAGAGATATGCGCATCCAAAGCACAAATGGATGCGCAAGGCTATAGTTATTCATCCTTGAGGATTCTACATTTAAAGGCTCATTGCAGGAAGATTTGAACTGCGTAGTCATATTGTTTGAGCAAGAATTGCAATCTTTTAGGGGGAGCTAGGCAACACAAACAAGTGACTTGGTTGAAGTGATTAGAGATCATCAACATCGTATATTCAGTTGCTGTTCAGTTAGCTGATTTAGAAGGTAACCAGTCTTTGATTTGTTGATGGAAAGCAGTAAATTCTCTGTTAAGTAGAAGCGGCTTCTAATTCTAAACCAGTTGATGAGGATATTGTTTGAGCCTCTGCAATTTATTGCAACTGAATTCCATCTGTAATGATGTGTCTTTATTTTAATCAATGAAGCGACAATTAGCTTATCAACTGAGAATGTTAGGTAAATTGGAATTAAACCTATCTCATACAGCCCTTCGAATGTGCCCAGTTAACACAATAAGCAAGAATGCTCAATGATTATATATTGTGTAAGTTATTTTCATTTAAACAAGTTTATGCAGGGTTTATTTCCTTGTGTCGGACAGCTTTTCCACTCTCTCCTAAAATCAATTGGTGTTAAGAAAGATTTCAATTAAGTCATAGGGCTATGAATCCCGTAGCCTCTTGCGCGAAAGTGGTGTTATGTTTTTAGAGCGGTCGCAGAAAGTGGCATTGTGTAACCAAATCCATGGGAACACTCCGGGCCCAACACCTAGTATAAAATTGCTCTTTCCGATTTCCCAAGAAATCAAACACAAGAAAAGTAACACAATATGAACAAAAAATAAACCGTTGAAATTATGTTTATAAATCATTTCCATTTCATTAACTATTTTGGGTTGCCTTTATTACCCAAAAATGAGGCAACACAAAAATAGGAATAATTCCTAATTTCTCGGCTCTTTCTTGCATGCCAACTGAACCTGTATATCTACCCATAACAGTATCTCTCGTGAACATAATACAGCTAAACTAAAAACATGTCATAGTGTCATCCAAGAACATCCGTTCAAACAAAAAAGACAAGTCTCTCACATGGATTTTGCCTAAACCCAAGTTTAATTATCCACGGGTAGAGTCATTAGGAGCAGAGGTGGGAGTAGCCAAAGCCAGCCATGTCCCCTCTCTCTTCGGCAAGCTTGAGCTGGCTGATGGGGAGGAGAATCGGGTCCCAAAAAATCCGTCCTCATAGTGCGAGGGGAAGTCGTTGAGGTTGATGAGAGTAGTGGTGGTCTTTTTGTTGATGGTAGTGGGGGCAATAGTAGAAGCATTACTGGTTTCCCCAGCCGAAGAGACAGTGACCTTAAAACCTTGTCTCTGGGCTAATGGCTTAACGGGGTAGGCTCGGTGGTGGTGGTGGTAAGGAAGTTGGCAAGGAGCGGGGGCAGTGGAGGAAGAAACTGAGGGTGGGGTTGGGACCATTAAAAGATCTTCAACATGTACCTTGACCTGAGATGAGGCCATGTTTGGCCAAAGGAAAGTACCCTGGGGCTTGCAGATTCTGAACCCACTCTTCAGCCTTTGTATATTTGGTGCTTTTTCCTCTCCTGGGACTGTACTTTCTGCTTCTTTCTCTTTTGTGTTTGCCTTCCCCTGATCACCCCTGCCCTCCTCCTGTTCCTGTGGTACTAATAGTGGTTTGCCTACTTTCTTTTTCTCCTTTTCATCACAACTTTCTGTGGATATCATCAATGCTGAGTCAGACTGTATGTCTTCTTTCACCTTTGACTTTAGCTTCCCTATCTCTTCCTGCAACCATTACCATACACAACATGCCATATGCATATCAGCATCTTCATTGTCATGGTCCATGCATGCATGATGCTACATGCCATATGCATATCAGCATCTTCATTGTCATGATCCATGCATGCATGATGCTTTGACATTTCATGTATGTAACTGTAATTTGAAAGTGTCCCTCATATCAACATGCAGGAGATATGTGTTTGTGTTGCCCCATAAACGAAATTGCGAATTTGCTAATGCACTTTACTTTAAAATTAGTTGTCATTACTTACCATTTATGGCCTATATGTCAAGTGGGGAAGGACGGGGAATAAGGATAAGCTAATCCGGGCCCACCCTTATCCAGTGTTTGGTTCCCATTTTGTACCCTGATTGCTAAGATCCCTATAGGGGTCTTAGCTTATCCCACCCCACCCCCTAGGATAAGCAAAATGTATATTTCTAGAGCAACAATTATCACCAAAATCAAAACACAGGAAACAGTTCAGAAAACGATTTACAGATTCTTCCTGCGTGTTGCATCAAGCACCATTATGGTAACTCATTCAAGAAAGCCCAAAACATGAAATAAGTTGTTCAGAACTAGCACTGTCAATTGGAAACATGAAATGAGGGGAATTGAAAAGAACAAAGGTAGAGATGTTGCCAATTGCTTAGATACCTCAATTCTGCTCACGTATCTTGTGACAGCCATCACTTGTTCCATATGCTTCTCCTATTAAAGCAAACCACAACACAATGTCAATAGAAGATTCACTAAGATCAACTTAAATAAGTAGAAATGAAACAAAAGAAATTCCTTACTCATTCGCTACGTACCAATGTGATCAATGGATTCGTAACAGCAGTTCCTCGAGTTTCCTGCTGCTGCTGCTGCTTTTTTGATAACTCCTCCATCTCCCTGTTCAACAAACAAGAAGTTCAAAGACAACTGACAAAACATTCATCATCTTTTAAGATCTACTTAGGGTACATGAAAATTTGTGGCACTCACCTTCTTAGTTTGGCAATTTCTTCCTCCATGTGTTTCTTGGATACTAACTCCTCCATATCCCTGTTTGCTCAACCATGGAAATCAATTCAAAACAGACCCAAATACAGATTTCGAAAACAGGACTTAGGAGTTCTGGTTTCATAATTGACCTTTCTAATTTTGTGGTCTCGTTCTTCAATAGCTTCATCTCCTCGGCACATACAGGATCCTGGCTAGGACAATCGCCAATCTTCCAACCTGGTGGTGGGATCCAATAAGGATCTTGAACTTCAGCCTCCCTTCTTATATCAACAAGATCAGCACTCTCCAACCAATACTCCATTGCCCCTTCTGCATTGTGCCGCCGGCAGAAGCGCTCAGCCCCACCAGGTGCTACCTTCCCCGCCAAGTGCTTCAGAAGGTGGTCCAGCAGACCCGTGTCCCCAATTCGCTTGCGAGCCTCTGATCTTAGTTCTGGGCGCAGAATCGGGTTCTTATAAACAGCACCCTTCGCCTTCATCACCTCCAAAAGATTTTTCTCAGCCACCTTGTACCTTCTCACACATAACAATTCAACAATTAGGATGCATAAATAAATTTGTAAAGAGCTTAAGTTCACAATGAAATCAGATTTTTCAGTTTTTACCTCTTAGCAGACCACCTGCCTATTTTCTTACAGTTCTTCCTAGACATAATGATCTGGGTTTGCTTGTCAAGTTTTGCTTTCTTCCCCTTTTGAACGAGCCTTGGGCTATGCCTCTTTCCATTGTCATTCTTCTTTGTATCATTGGTTTCTTCAGTCACAGCTTCTTCTTCATCATTTTCTTCTTCTTCTTCTTCTTCTTCTTCTTCTTGTTCTTCTACAGCTTCTTCGTCTTCATCTTCTTCCTCTTCATCCTCTTCTTCATTGGTTTCTGTATGCCTGTATATAAACTTGACCTGGTGTCGTACGCCCCATCGCGCCATTCCGTTGAATTTTAGCTCCGATAAACATGATCCTGCCTTATTCGAAATTACAAAATTCCCCAATTCCTCATCGGAGATCCAGAAGCCCTCTGAGTGCTTGTTCTCGGAAAATTCTCGAGACGAGACTCGTCGAAAAAGCACTTCCTCGGCGAGTTTTGTTCCCATAACGAAACTCTCGTCCAGTTCCGGACACATCTGTTTGATTCTATTGCTGAAGTACTTTTGAAGCGATTGAGTGCTCGGAAATCTCACTGAAACATTCAATTCGGTCTTCTCACTGACCTGAAAACAGATGGAGAGAAAAACAACCCAATTGAGGAATCAAAAAGTTGCGAACAACATACAACATAAAATTGCATAAACAATTGTATACAGAAAACCATATGTATTGAATTGAATTGAATGAATAATTTAATTGAGGATTGGTTACCATGACAATCCGGGTGGACCTGAGTTGAAGTGGGTTTCTGGGTGGGAGCTTGGTATGATCGATCTCGTAAACTGAACCCAGTTCTAAGTGATCTTTGGTGGTATCTGTGAATGGCCAAAACCCAACACATTAGACATTCATGTGATTTCGTTGACAGCTTTTTCTCAGCTACCGTATATATTTGGAGAGACGAAGGTAAACTAATTCAAAGTGGAAGGATACATATATATAGATCAGAGCAAGAAAATGGTTAAGTACAAAGACCTCTGTTACTGTCGGTGTAGAGGGTACAGTCTGATGTGGGGAGTAGTTGTCTGGCCAAAGCTGGTGTTTCTCCGCCGCCCACGGTGCCCTGTTCCTGCCTTTTCAAGTACATCATCTCTCTCTCTCTCTAAATGGAACAGAATATGCACGCAGACATACAAATGACAGAAGGATCAAGGCCTCTCAACCTAGAGAGAGAGAGAGAGAGAGAGAGGGACGATGCATGCTTCCTCCGTTGATGCGGTTGAAATCATGATCAGAAGAAGGGCGCAGTGTAATTAATATATTGCGTTGTCTGTTTGTGACTACATAAAAGCGCTGAGAGTGTTACGTAGAATAAAATGCAGAGCGCGTGAGTTGAGATTTGCACTCTCTTTTTCTCTCACAAAGAACAAGCACTGGAAGGTGCGTGTGGAGTCTTGAGAGTGTGCGTACAATCGAGATCTGAGTAACAGAACAAATGAGTCTGTTTGTTGATACGATGCATGCGCGGGAATGACAGTTAGAGAGAGAGAGAGGGGTCCCCGCGAATTTAATGAGAGAGACAGTCTCTTCTTTTTATTTTTGCATCTCTAATTTTGATGTAATGTTAGCAGTGATCATGAGAGAGCAAAGCAAATGCAATTGTCAAAATGGCTATAACCATGGCTATATTTTGGCACAAAAAAGTGGTTTTTGGTGCTAAAATAGAACCCATATTCCGGTCATCTTTGTTGGAATAAAGGTCGTCTTTGTTCCGGTGATGGCGTTGGATTCCCATCATCTTTGTTCGGCCACTTTCCGGTGGGTTTTGTTTTTCCGGCCATTTGCCGACCACTTTCAGGTATGTCCAGCCCACCCGTTTTCTGGTATTTGGCAGTTGGAGTAGTGAGGTGGCAAGGATGGCTATAGCCATGCTTGGTTCTAAGGCGTAGTTTTCCAAAAGATTTTAACAACTTAGTTGCTAAAATCAACATGATTTTAGGAAATGAGTTTGGCATGTTCTGAAATCATGGTATTTCAAATCAAAAAATTAAGTGTTTCTGTGTATTATTTTTAAAAATTTTCACACCGAATTAAAGTACACGAGGAGTACTTTAATTTGGTGCGAAAAAAATCAAAAAACGATACACGGATCCACTTTATTTTTTTATTTCAAAACCATGATTTTAGCATTTGCTGAGCTCATTTGCTAAAATCATGGTTGATTTTAGCAACTAGGTTGCTAAAATCTTTTGGAAAACTATGCCTAAATATAGAACCAAGGATAGCTTTGTGCCATTTTAGAACCAA
Organism: Vaccinium darrowii; assembly: GCA_020921065.1. Taxonomy (NCBI): domain Eukaryota; kingdom Viridiplantae; phylum Streptophyta; class Magnoliopsida; order Ericales; family Ericaceae; genus Vaccinium; species Vaccinium darrowii. The sequence continues at coordinate 13,546,390 of CM037161.1, forward strand.
ATATAGCACTACACTGGATTTGGGTTTTTTGAGTTTGGTGTCAAATTTTGAGTATGGAACTAAGTAGAGCTCTTGCATTGGATTTGCTCTGACCGTTTAAAAATACTTTAGATGGTTCAGATCGTGCTATTTTGGGCAATTTCCGAGTATTGTTTCCTTTGTTTTAGTGTTTGCCCATCCAATATTTGTGTTATGTACTTTGTTTTAAATACTCACAAAGGAAAAAAAAAAAGGAAATTGTGCTATTTTAATTACTCAAAAAAATTGAATCAATCTATTGGTACCAACCACATACTGACCTGCGTCGGGGACCTCCTTGTGGGTCGTAAACGATCTGAAATGGCGTGATTTTAGATCGATTTCATAGGGCCGTCTAATTGCATCAATTCCCGCATCGGCCCACTTAGAGAATGGGAATCCACAAGTGGGTCTCCAACGCTGTTGTACAAGGTTGGTACATGGATGGTTGGCACTCTTTGTATTTCCGTAGTTAAATACCCGATTGGTTTGCTTATTCACCCCATCATGAAGGCATAACGGTTCTAAGAGAATGGATTAGCTACAATTGATGAAGAATCCTGCAATTGGACACAAAACACCTCAGTATTTATTACTAGTAGTTCCTTTCAACCTCGTTCCTTCTTCAAGTTTCTATCCATTCGTGCACCTCCTAATTTGACAACAGCTGTTTTTCTTTTAATACATACTAGAAAGTAATTTTGCTAATATTTTCCAGAGCTAGGGATGGTTTTATCCATAATCTCAACATCATCCACTGCTGAACCACGCTAGTTAACAGAAAGAATGGAATCCTCCCTACTCATGACGTGATTGATGTTCCAGATGAATTTTATAAAGTGAACGATTTTGATCATCAAATTGAGTTGAAAAAAAAGACCCAAAAAAAGACCAAACAGGACTATCCTCATTCTCTTGGGAACTAAGAGGATCCCTCTAATGAAATGCAGCTGCTTTACAAATCCATGCCATCGAGCTATCCAAGTATTGCAAATGAAATATCAAAACAATAAACAAAATCCACAAGAGAAAAATTAAAACCCCCACATGAACCATCCTTTTAGTTTTGCACAATAGTTCTCATATGAACACATTATCTGGAGCAGATATCTCCCTTGCACGAATTAAATTTCCCACATCAGTCAAGTACAGAAAACTTGAAAAACAGATGTCCACAATACGAACTAACAACTCCAGCCAATACCTCCATTCACAAAGAAAAGCACCGAAGTTGGACGTAGAAGACTCACTGCTCAAATATTCCGTCGGGTATCAGCACAACAGAACCAGATGTTTTCCGACTCTCAAGGTCTTCATGTGCCTGTGCTGCCTGAGACAAAGGATACTTGTGGTTTACGCGGATTCGCAGGACTCCGGAGCCAATATTAGAAAAGACCTCTCCAGCAGCTTCTAGAAGCTCATCCCTGGTGGTAGTGTATGAAAACATGGAAGCCCTTGTCAAGAACAGCGATTTCGCAGCAAGTGCTGTCAGAGGGAGGGGGTCAGGCATACCGGACGACTGCCCAAAACTCACCATGTATCCACGAGGTTTGAGGCAGTCTAAGGATCCCTGGACAAGATAAATTCGCCATTAAAACTACTAACAAAGCGACTTAGGTGTGGTAGGGATTTTTTAAAGAAGTTTTTTTGGCCACTTAATACCAGGAAGCTCACCTGTCTGCCTTCTCTGTTTTAGCTCGAAAACAAGAAAAACAGCCAAAAATAGCCCAAACAACTTGCCTGAAGGTAAGGTTTTTTTCAACTTCATCAAAAACTTGGAAAGGAAAAAAGTTTAGCTTAAATGGCCCAAACAGCTCAGCCAAAAGCCCGTTTTTTTCACTTAGTATTTTAAATCATAACCCGAACAAGCTTTAGTTTGAGGATGACTTTTATTGCACCTTAAACAATACAGGACACATTAACAGCATAAGAGCAAATTCGTGTACTGAAAACACCACTTAGAATACACCCATTCAATGTTGTGTCGCAAAACATTGCATTAAATGCTTACTATTATCAGTGAATATGTTGCAAGTATGTATTAGAGGTTATGAATATTATGATAGAATACTCATTACCTGAAAGGTGTCTTTTCCAACAGAATCATAGACAACATCTACCCCTTTTCCTGATGTTATCTCGTTGACCCGGGACACAAAATCCTCTTCCTTGTACATTATCACGTGGTGGCATCCATCTTCTTTGGCTTGAGCTGCCTTTTCTGTGGTTGAGACGGTTCCAATGACAGTGGCACCAAGGGCATTTGCCCACTGGCACAAGAGAGATCCAACTCCACCAGCTGCCGCATGAACAAGGACAGTGTGTCCAGGTTCAACCTGTAATTAGAAGCAATAGTCATATCCTACAAAAGATGATTATAAAGCTTCATTTTTTTTTTTTTATAATTATGACGAAAAATACAACAGCTAATGACAAAGATGGAACAATGAGTAATGTGACATGAGCTATCCCATATTGATGGATATGCACCTATGTCACTATAACTCTGCAACCATAATACTCTTAATATGACAGGTCTGCCTCTGTGTGTATGCGCGTGTAGGGATTGTATGCGAAAGAAATACTCATTACCATTGGTGGAAAGTGGAAGCCCTAATGCCAGAATGGTCTTTGCTTGCTTGCAATTTCAAAACATTCTCACAAGCATCAAAGATGACTCTCATTTGTGTTTGACATACATAACTACATGAGAGAGAGAGAGAGAGAGAGAGATTACAGCTTGGGGATTATTTAAGGAGAGGCAATAATGAAGATGGAAAAAATACTACGATTACGGTGTGTTTACTTTTTCTTTTCGTGGAAAAAGTGACATAGGCACATTGTGGAGTTCACGTAGCACTACCCTACATACTGTTTTATTACTTTCCAGATATCGCTGGCGCTTCCTGAAAATAAAATATGATACCCCATGTTCACATAAATCTCGAAATTTGAAAGATCTGAAGTGTAAGAGAAGAGTGTAAGGTACCTTAAAGCAACGGCGAACTAGCATATGAGCTGTCATTCCCTTGAGGATGACAGATGCTGCAACAATTGGATCCAAGGATGGCGGAAGAGGTACCACTCTATCGGCTGAAAGGATCTGCTCCTCAGCATATGAACCCATTGGATTTCCAGCATAAGCCACAACATCTCCAACTTTTCTACCAGTTAGTCCAGGGCCCACAGCTGTCACCACGCCAGCTGCCTCTACACCTGCAATTGATAGAGCGACAAATCCTCAAGTAAACCAAACCTTGAATCAACAGTTACTGTGAAATAAAACATCATATATGGTCACAGTAATATAACATGAATTCAATGTAAACAATGAGTCTCTACGGCATCATGATGGTGATGACACAGAAGTACTTGTTCCAAACAAAATACGGTTTAGATTCTTAAGTCTTGGCAGGAACTGAATGTGCTAAACGCGACCAGTCCCACCAAGATTAATGCAGATCAAAGGTAAGAGGTTTTAGGACATCAAAGGACCAGATGCAGAACATTCAACCAAATGACAAATTGTCAAATTCTGAAGAGACATAGACAAGCAACACATTCTCTTGATATCTCTTGTCAAGAGATCAAGAGAATCAAGCATCTAATGCTTTGCAGATCAATCTCAACCTTGATTGCCCGAGCTGCCACTGAGATAAATGTCTTAATAATAACAACATGCACTAGAATTTGAATGGAAGTTTTGAAGTTTACTCATGCAAAAATGTCCACTTATGACTTGAGTCCTTATAGAAGACCTAATTTCTGGCAAAGGCCAAAAGGCCCATTGATAGGTTGCAACTTGCAGGACAGGTATTACCATGACGACGCATTTCGATCGCTAAATTCTACTCACAAAAAAATCCTACGAAAAGGGATCCTTCTCATGCTGGGTCCTTATCATCTGCTTTATCTTACATGTTTCTATTTGTGCTTTCCCTTATTATTTTTTACATAGAGTCAAAGACTATCATCATGGACAAATTTCTCCAGTAGCTAATAGAATATCTACAACAATTGAACATATACATTATTCTATTTCTATACAACCAGCTAGGGCTGAAAAAAAAAGAACCCAAAAAACCGAGCCGAATCGGAAAACCGGACCAAACCGAACAGTTTGTAAAATTTATAAAATTTGAAAACCGGTTCGGTTCCCAGTTTATGAGATTTTTAAGGAGAACCGAACCAGTTTTACAATATACATATATATACTTTGGTCGGTCACTTGACTCGCTTCCTAAAATACAACCCTAAACCTAGGTGGCGACTGGCGATCATCAGTGAATCAGAGATCAAAGCTCTCTCTCTCTCTCTCTCTCTCTCTCTCTCTCTCTCTCTCTCTCTCTCTCTCTCTCTCTCTCTCTCTATGTGTGTGTGTGAGATCGAAGCTATCTCAAATCGAAGATTACTCCGTGAATCAGAGATCGAACTTCGAAGACCGTCATGGCGTCATCATCGTCAAGCTATCTCAAATTGAATTGCTACCTCCCACCGCCATCATCGTCCATAATCATCGACTCCATCATTGTCCATAATCGAAGACCATCATGTTCGTTTCTGTATATGTGTGTATACATGTGTAAAATCTCAGATCTGTTCGTTTCTGTGGACTGCTGGTGTATATACTTATCTATAAAATCTGTAGATCTGTTCATTTCTGGTGTATATATATACAAAATCTGTAGATATACGTATATATCTATTTGTTTCTGGTATATATACGCAGGCGTGTGTGTGTGTGTATATATATGTAATATGCATGTTTTTATTTATTTTTCTTTTACACTACTATGTATATACATAGATATATCGGCGATCTATTCTCTCTCTCTCTCCACGAACCGAACCAATCTCTGAACCGGCCCGAACCGACTGAACCGAAACCGAACTGAACTGAGCTCTAGAAAACCGGTTTCGGTTCCATGGTTTTCCTGAACCAAATTTTCCCGGTTCACCCAAATATAGCCACGAACAGAACCGGTTTCACCCCTACAACCAGCCAACAACAGGGGTTGTCAATTGACTCAACTCCATTAATGAACTGATATTTGCCAATAGTTGATGCAAGAAATCATTTTTCATACACATGCCTACACAGTATTTTGTCATACAGATATGAAGACAAACCTGGAGTAAAGGGCATCGTCGAGGCCTTATAAACTCCTTTGCGGAAGTAGACATCGATGAAGTTAAGCCCAATAGCCTTGTTTTTCACTCGGATCTCACCCTCCTTTGGCTCTCCTATTTCCACGTCTTCCCACTTCAGCACCTACCATCATGGACTTTTCATTCTTATTATTCCCAGCGGATATAAAAACCATAACGATTGTTTGATTTGGAAGTAATTAAAAATGTCCAAATTGTAATTGGCGTCTATAAACCACATTTATGGGCGTGCCACACAAACCACACTGCAGTTGGAACATAATGTAAAACTTCTTATTGGTAAAAGATTGCATGGCTGAGTCCATGATAGTCAAATCAGCAGTAGAAACCCTTGCCTATAGAGATTAGAGACCAACCCCTTATGTATAACAGTTATTCTGACCCTAACCACTAAACTAGCACAAATCCTATAGTATTGCAAATAGGATGTCAAACAATTACTCCACCCACATGACCCTCAGCCTCATGTTTATCTGCAGTAATATGCACCACATCCAATAACTAATAGCTGATCATGAATATATAACTGGGCTACGCGGTCAACTCGCTCAAAACTTACGGCAACTTAAGGTTCTCAAAATATTAATAACGGACTATTCTGCCAACATAAAGCTTAAAAAATGACACGGTTGAGGAGTTGTCACTGCAAAACCAATTCTGAAATACACACGAACTTGACACAATCGCTAAACTAAAGTTAATATAAATTGGACAAAATCAGTACCGGGAAATCAAGACATTAGCATAAAAAGACTGATAGGAACACTAACCGTTCTAAAGAACATTTAAAAAGTCAATTTGGCTGACAGTAACACCATCCCTCTTAAGAACACTCCACTGGATGTACACAAGTAGCTGTTGCAAATATGAAAACAGTACATGAAACAGGAAGAGACCCTCCAGCCCACCAAGTTTCCTGAACCCTAATGGCTTTGACACCACCAGTACAACAGTACTGTGTAATCAAGAGATCAGCTAAAAAGATTAATTTTTCTCTCTCTTTTTTTTTTTTTTTTTGATCGGAAAAGACTAACAAAAACACCAACCCGAAAGTGCAAGATATATTCTAGATTGCTAGCAATTGACACAACCAACCAGTAATTGGGAAATGAAGAAAATTAGCCAAAAAAGACTCAAATCACACCAATCCATCCACAAGAAAAACTTCAAAATTCAACTCATAAATTTTGGCTGCAGAAATGACATTAGAGTACGAGAGAGGGAGAGAGTGAGACCTCAGGACCACCAAGTTCATGAACCCTAATGGCTTTGACCATTGTTGCTGCTTCTGGTGCTGGTGCAGAGATTGCTCGGGCTATTGCTTTGACAGTCAATCTGGGTAATATGAAGTGAAAGCTATGATTTTTGGTGTGGGTATTGCTGGGTATTTGTAGTTGTAGATTTGAAGAGTTGCCGCGGTGATGGCCAGAGACAAATGGGCTCGCTGGAAGTAGTGGTAATTTAGGGTGATGATAATGATGGTACAATTTTAATCTCAATAAACCCATTTTAATAAGTCAAAATTACAGTAAATTGGTAGCACAAACTGACGGGGATAGGAAATGGGAATCTTGGAAGGTCGTGAAGGGTCTATTGAGATAGAAAAGAATAGGTGTGATCTCATCGCTTACGCTCCAAGCCTTCAACCCACTTTTCCAACGTCGGATTAAAAGAAATTTGGCACTTGTTGTACGTTGTTAATTGTTAATCCAGTTGAGTCAATATTTTTTTTTTTTTTATATTATAAAAATGTCAGCTATCATTCAAAACACCATACGGCATTGATTACAATCAAAGACAGGAAAGAGACCAAAACCACTAGCAAGTGAAATGAGTACTGCAAGAGACACTAGGCCACGGACTCTCAGACACACCTGCTGAAGCAAACCCGACACTAGGGACGTGGATTATGAATCTTATTCACAAGCAAGCCGTAAAGAATCCCAACAGATTCCCAGCTCAATCCATGAAGCAATATAGTGCAGTAGTAATCGAGAAAAAAACTAACTAAACTGAAATACTAAATTGAAATAAAGCAAAACACAAACTAATCAGGAACCCAAAGCCTGGTGTAGCCGAGTTACCCCACTGAGTCACCCCATTGGGTATACTGAATCACACCGAGTTGCAGCGAGTTCACAGATCAGCCGCTTCCCCGGGCAATACCAAGTTTCCATAGCCCGCGTCCATGGCATTTGAGAGCTTTATTAGCCAGAGGGGGCCAGAGACACCCAAATTTGGGCACGTTAATTATTATTACAAACCATAAATAAGTTTAATCCTTAAACTTTAATACAAATAATAATGTCCTCAAACACTATATAAATAATAACCGGGGTGGTTCTAGGTCTTCGTTTATCCCTGCGCCGGGTTATTCCCCATTCCGGCAGCACTGCCTGCTCCATAGGACTGGTCTCCATGGTATTGGTCCTGTCCATCTAGATAATCTGACATAATACGTCCGAGTTGCACATGCAACATCATGGTTTTATGCCAAGGTTACACGAGTGCAACATTATAAGCAAAGCCCAGTAGTTCACTATGCTAAACTTCTAAATAGCAATTCTAGAATAATAAGTTCATAAACAGGATATGATACTTGTGAACAGTAAACCATGTAATGCATCATGCGTGTCAATGCGGATTAGAGTAATCATGCGCGAAAAACCGTGTCACATTTCAGTATCTCAAATCAGTGTCCCGTGTCATTTGCTCAAAACAGTTTCTTTATTCATTCTCAAAACATCTCGTTTATCATCAGTTTTTCCCAAAAAATCAGTTTCCCGTATTAGTGCCTTTTTCAGCATTGTTCTTCAAATTTCATATATCTTCCATCACTCGAAAGTTATTGGTCCGTGTACGCCTCCTCTCAGCTGACGATACCAACCTTTCCACTCGAGGTCCCGACCGTCGTGCATCACCGAACTTAACAGCCTGTTTGCACGGTCCCTCCACCCCGCGACTCATACGACACAGTCCCGGCCGCCTTGCATCACCGAACTTAACAGCCTGTTTGCAAGGTTCGTTCACCGTATATTGTGCACGCTTAGTCCAATCATCCAAGTTCTCTCCGCGAACTGGAAGTGGCGCTCTCGCTGCACTACCGCATCATAACCATTCCTTCAAGTTCTCTCCGCGAACTTGAGCTGGTAACAAATTCATCTCATTTCATTTCATTTCATTTTTCCTGAAAGTTCATTTCTCTTTTCCAAAACACATTTTCATTCTCATCTCGATTTTCTCATCAACAGTTATTCAATTTTCCAAGTCCGGTGTCGTAACGTTCTGTGTACGTGTTCAGTGTCACATGTTCAAAATCACGCCCATGCAGTATTTCATAATTTCCTTTCTAAAATATATATATTTCCAAATAAATATTTCCAACATAAAATCATACATTTTGATGCACCATCTTTCTCCAAAAATAATATTTCCAATAAAATTTTCTCTATAAAAAATCATGCACCTTAATACACCCTCCAAAAATAATATTTCCAATTTCTCTCTAATTTTATTCCTCATCAAAAATCCTATTTCCCACCTTTTTCTTTTCAAAATAAGTCACTTGATTTCTCTAAAATAATTTGAACACACTTCTTTTCTAGAAATTTCTTACCAAAAATTTACTCAATTAGTTTATGCACTTTCTAAAAATATATTTGTCTCTCCAAAAATATACTCTTTATATTTCTAGAAAACTTTCTTCTTAAATAAAATATCTTTTCCATATCTAATAAAATCACAACTTTTTCTAGAAAAATTTTCTCAACTCTAGAAATCTTTTTCTCTCCACCATAACCATATAATATACACTTTCTAATTTCGTAAAAAAATTTCTAGAAGAAAATTATTACAACTCTCATTCATTTTTATTTGGTAAAAATCTCTATATTTTTACAAAAATAATTTCATGTAGCAATAAATATTTCTTTCTAGTAAGAAACAAATCCTTCACTAAATAGAGTTGATCTACTTAATAGGGAAGAATTATCTTAAACAACAACCAATAATTTAATCAACTAAGATTAACTAGTTCTTCCAAGAAATATCAACAAAATAATGCTAGAACCTTGTCTAGTGTAATACACATTTTCTAATCTCTTCTAATCAACTTCTAATCACCTTAATCTCATTAATCAAATTTCTAATCACTAAAATCTTGCTAATCACACTTCTAATTTCATGAAGAACTATTCTAATTAGAACCTAATTAACATTCTTGTTGATTTTTCAACATGAAATCCTTTTTCTTAAACACTAAGTAACATGCTTAGTAGCTTAATACATGCATAAATTCACCCAATCAAGCTTCAAATCTATACTTAGAAAACTAATTAGAACATCATAATGAAACTAGAAATAGCTAAATAGAAGGTTAGTTTATTAAACTACCTTGATTTCCGGGTGTAAACCGGAAGCCGATAAGCTATCCTTTGATGTAGAGGCTCCTTAATCTTCCTAATTTTCTTGCTAATTAACTTAGCAAGAAGTTAATTAGTGCCTAAATAAGTTGACTAAGTGGTGGTGGAAGTTGGTAGTTGGTAGTTGGTTGGGAATAAGAGAGACAAACAAATAGAGTAGGGTATATGTGGTCCAAATGAACAAAAAGGTGGCTATTTATAGCAAAGTGGTGCCCCTCTCTCCTCCCTCAAAACTTTCGGCCCTCACTCTCTCTATGTTGACCGAACCTCACTCCATGTGGGAGTGTAAATGGTGCACTAAATGTGCACATGGGCTAGTACACAAGTTGGTTTAACTCCCACTCTAGGTTTAGGCTAGCTTCTAGGCTTAGACATGTACTTAGGTTGCAAGTTGGGGGGATTCTCATAGGTAACCAATGTGGAAGACTATAGTGGGGGGAAATATGCCTCTTGTTGTGTAGGTTTTTGCATGGTTATCTTTGTTATGGGGTGTTTTTAGGAGCTAAATATGCATGTGCATGGGAGTTATGGCTATGGGGTAGCCTTAGTGGGCTAAAACTAGGGGGAATATTCTTTCCCTAAAACATGGAAGCATGTTTCATGGAAGCTTGAAGTCCAAGGTCTAGTGTAGTTAGGCCTAGGTTGTGTAGAATGTGCTCTTATACATGTATTGTGTGGGTATGCATAGGTTACTCTTAAAATAGCAAGGCTTATTTTAACTAGTTTTGGGTACAAAACCTTAGCTTAAGAAGCTTCCCTCAAACCTCCATCTTGCTTGCTCAAGTGTACAAGCATTTACTCTTGCATGTGCAAGAGTACTTGCTCACATGCATGCGCGCGCACACACACACACACACACACTCTCTCTCTCTCTCTACCGATCTCTCTCTCTCTCTCTCTCTCTCTCTCTCTCCCCGTGGCTCTCTCTCTCTCTATGATATTCTCTCTCTCTCTCTCTCTCTCTCTCTCTCTCTCTCTCTCTCTCTCTCTAACTTGGTCAAACACCAAGTTCCAATGTGAGGGAGTGATGTAACCAAGGCGTACCGATGTAGTTGGATGGATTAAAGGCGGTGGTTGGGGTGGTTCCGAGTATTAAACTCGGCCTCCGGGTGCTATGGTAGTGTAACGGGTGTGTTATTTGGTCTCGTACGTTTGCATACATGGCTAGAATTTTAGTTATTCAAATTAAAAGGATTTAACATTAATTAAATAGGAAAATATATCAATTAATAGAATTAAAAAAATAATTATCGATTTATTAAACAAAATTTTTATTTACGAAAATGCGGGTTGTTACAGGGGGAGTGGAGGCTAAAATCTAGGATGTGGCGGAGGTGAAAAAAGGTTCTGGAGGTGTAGAGGGTTGGTGGTGAAGGTCTGAAGATGAAGGTGGAAAGGACATAGGTGAAGGGGGTTGGTGGTGGGGGCAAGAGGAGGCGGCCTGGCCAAGGGATGATGGTGGGTGTCTGGCAAGATGACGTGGAGGAGGGGTGGGGCGGGGAGGCGGCAGCCCCACCCCTCAAAACTTCAACCGGAAAAAGAGAGCTGCGAAGGGGAAGGATTGAGAGATGGAAGGAGAAGGGAAAATGGTAGAAAGAAAAAGGGAGAAGAGAAAAAAAGAGGGGAGGCCGGAAGGTGAGGAGCCGCCGACAAGTAGAAGGGATAGAAACCCTAGGATTCTCTAACTTTTTAGAGAGAGAAGCTCTCTAGGGCAGTAGTAGGCCCTTTTATGAAGGCTTTCATTCAAGAAACGTAAAAGCTCAGTTGAGTCCATATTGATGATTCCTATTGTGATGTAAAATAGGAATCATCGTGTTCGTCATTTAGTCCAATGTCAAGCGTCTGCAAAGAAATTGTTTTTTTTTTTTCCTCCGACTTCGCGAGAGGTGTGAGAAGAAAGAATAGTGATTACACATTACATAGCTTATGCTTCAATTTTACCTCCACTGTCACACCCCACTCCGGCAAGACCTGACCTGCCCAAAGTGGTAAGACCACCCAACAAAATCTGTACACGTCTCGGGATACCCGCAACCACAAGAGATAAAATAAAATAAAATAAAAATAACTACAACCCTCAAACATAGGTGCATAATGGATAAAATTACAAACAAACCCATAGTCAAACATAGTCTAAGTGTTCACGACTCCCAAATATTTATACAAGTCCAAAGTTCTAGATTACAGCACAACCACACCTCCTCGCAAACCAATATACACGCAGCACCCACCGTCTAACATGTGCTACAAAAACAACTACTAAAAACACCTGACTGGCACAGTAGTTGGACCGACAACTAGCTCATCCAGGTATCTGCAACCAAAAAGGTTACAGGAGAATGTACGTTAGCAACATAATAAAAAGAAATGCCCAAGCTCCTGAGATGGACTGTAGTTTAAATATCAACCACTGTATAAATATTCCAACCAACTTTCTTTGTGCACAAAACTCATATCAACATGTCAAAAATGGATTTTCAATAATCATATTTTCCCCATTTCCTCATAACAGAAATCACATAAATTTGTACCAAGTGCGCCAACGAGTCGTCTACCTCACGACCGGGAGTTATGACGGTACCGTTACCTCGCTCACAGGCTCACCTATAGTGGCGGTGACGAGGGCCATTCTTCATCACCAATGGTAAGTGCAATCCACACAGTAAGCAAGAACTAAGTTTGCACTGCTCACATTTGGCACAGCCCACGAATGCAAGTTGCCAACCTTGCAAAGCAAATAATACTGGCACACAGCCAGATGGCACAGCCCACGAATGCAAGATGCCAACCTTGCAAACTAAACATTGGCACAAAGGCATAAAAATCCTCTTTTCACCCATAAAAATGTTTTGATCCATCCAAACAGAGTATAGCCATCACACACTCGAAAAAAACATCAAGGGAGCTTACAAGAACAATAATAATCACAACACAATTTTGAAAAAAACAACATTTCTATTTATTATAGAAGCTGTACATTCTCACCTGACAAAAGACCAACTTCGCTAAAATCTCTATCCTCTACGGTCTGGAGACGTAACCGTGATCCTCCTCACGTCACCCTCACCTAAAAATATAGTTTGTAAGACATCCATAAGTCTCACGATTACCCCCCATGCTTAAATGCAAGTGAAATGTTTGAATATGCACAAAAACACATAACAGCCTCACGGTCTCCGAATTTACAGAATTAATCTACAAATCCTTTTCTCACGAAATTTATACCACAGATGATAGACACAAATAGGAACATCATATCAAAAATTTAGAATTTTCTGAGCTTGATAGCTATTTTTAAACCAACTCTAATCAGACCAGTCACTCACTGTAAAACTACAAAAACAGATTCTTTTTTCAACTTTAAACCAAAAACTGCTATATCTCAAAAATAATTTGGGCTATGTGGCTTATATATTATGAAAGCCCTATGTGTCTAGTTTCTAACAAATCAAACGGAGTGAAAATTAGAGTTTTCTAGGCCAAGTTATGCCCGTTCCCGTGAAGCATGGCAGAGCTGCCAGCAACAGGTTCCCACAGACAGCAGTTCAATAGAACATTTTTAATAAATTCTACACTTCACGAAAAATTATGAAAATTTTACACGATCAATATAACACATAAATACAACTATGGTTAAAATATAATAATTTTTGGAGTTGAAATACTATAGAACAAAGTTCGTACCTTTCTCTGAAAATTTCCCCCAAACTTCTTACTTCCTCTCTCTCTCTCTCTCTCTCTCTCTCTCTTTCTTTCTTCGATGGTGAGGCAGAGAAATTAAAAATTCTTGGTCTCTCTGGTCCTTAACCCATAAGATAAGTGAGGTATCCTCCCCTTGGTAAATTTTTCCACAAACAAGCCTAACACTAACCACCCCCATTGACTACCATCCCCTCGCTTGACTTCTAAGTTCTTTTTTTTTTTTTTTTTTCCTAGCCACAAAACTACACACATAATTGGGAACACAAGCATATGTGGTGCTTAATGCGGATTATGCTACACTCAAACTATCCATGCTTTATCAATAAAATGACATGTCACGCACCAAATGACTTATTAAATAAAAATATGTATGAAATGCACATGCATGTTTAGGAACGGGTGTCACATCCACAGTGCAATTTGTGAGACCCACCTATCTCATGAGCCTAAGAGTTTTTGGTGTGACATCTGGTTATGAAAAAAATGTTTTTAACACGATGTTAGAATTTTTTTTTTTTAATGTTAGAATTTTTTTTTTTTTGATAAGTGAATTTTGTATTTTACTTTGGTCGTTAAATCACTGCTCCATTGACCATAGCCGCGAACTTAGGGCAAAGCCTTGCAGGCTGGGACCTCCTAAAAAACCTCAATATAAGTTAAGTACTAGTAATTGTTATACAAGGTTAGGGGAAAAAAAGCAAAAAAACTACAACCCGACTTACTGATGGCCCAAAATTACAACTCAATTTACTTGAGGCCCTATTAAGTTTTTAAAAGTTGTGACCAATTATAATTTTTCTTTTGTTATATGATATATCTCATCGGAGGTTAATGGGAAAGTTACTTAATGGGTTAAACAAATAAATTTGGGTTGACCTCCCCCTTGACAGGGAAGGGGTACAAACAGATAGGCTATAAGTCACATCTGCCGAATTGTAATCTGGAAGCTCATTTTTGGGTGTTTTCAACAATCAAGGGGAAAAAAGGGGGTAAATTTCACTTACCACCCCTGAGGTTTCTGACAAATACAGAGACCTCCCCTGAGGTTTTTGAAATTTCACTGCCCTCCCCTACTTTACAAAGTAATTGGCAGATACCTCCCCTGCCGTTAAAAAATGCCTAACGGTGTTAACTTTGATGGTGAAATGCCGTTAATGCCCTTAAATTCAAACTTTACTTTATTTTTTTTCCTTGGTTGAGTTTATATTGAATAAAAATTTTGAAAGGCAAGAAAAAGTAACTAAATTATTTACTTTTTTCTTAAAACTTTCTTTTCTTTGACTCAAACTTATTATTTTTTTATTTTTTTAGTTCCCATAGGATATACTTTTCATTTTGATAATAAAAACAAAAGTATTAATAATCACTTAAGCCCACTGCTTGCATTGGTAGTTTTATTATTATTTTTTTACTTTTTTAGGTTTCTTTTTTTTTTTTCTCGAAATCTAAAGCTCTAACTAAACTCCTTTTTCTTCCCTATAATTTTAGATATTTTACCTATCTGCGCTCCTTTTTTTTTTTTTCTCATTAGAGGTAATATCTAAAAAAAAAACTATAAGCATGAAAATTTTTGGATAATTTTTGTAGACCAATTCAAGGATCTCATTGAGAAAAAAAATATTTTAATTTTTTTAGAAAAGAAAACTCATTAATACATTATTTTTTGCGTCCATAATGCAAATGTAAGGTTCTAAAAATAATGATAGTTGTCCCATAATAATAATAATGCATTTATGAGTTTTTTTTTGTGTAAAAAATTAGACTATTTTTTCTCAATGGGATCCATGAATTTGTGTGAAAAAATTATCGGAAAAATTTCATGCTAATATTCGCTTTGTCCCTTTTTTGGGGTTTACTTTTCATTTTGAGTTGTTCCTTAATAAGTGTGTGTTTTGAAAAGTTAGTGGGTACATTTCCTATTTTGCCCTTAAAAGTAGCTTCCTTTTTAAAAAGTTAGTGGGTATTATTACATTGATTAGGGTAAGCAGTGAAAAGTAGATCTAAAAATTGTAAAAGTTGATGTGAGAGAAAATAAGTTAGAATTACGAGGCTACACGCTTAAAAAGGGACGGAGGGAGTAGTTTTTTCTGGTGCGAAATGCTTGTTTCTCTTGAAAGGGTTTTCATATTATTTTTTTAAGACCATTATTACCGCTAATGCAAAAAAAAAAAAAAAAATCAATGCAAGCAATGAGCTTAGTTGATTATTGATACTCTTATTTTTATTATCAAATGTAAAAATATATCTTATGGGAAGTAAAAAAAAAATTAAAAAAATAATAATTTGAGTCAAAGAAAAGAAAGTTCCAAGAAAAAAATAAATAATTAAGTCAATTTTTCACGTCATTTAAAATTTTTATGCAATATAAACTTAAATAAGAAAAAAAATCAAGTTCAAGGGCATTAAGGTCATTTTACCAGCAAAGTTAACGCCGTTAGGCATTTTTTAACGGCAGGGGAGGTATCTGCCAATTACTTTGTAAAGTAGGGGAGGGCAGTGAAATTTCAGAAACCTCAGGGGAGGTCTCTGTATTTGTCAGAAACCTCAAGGGAGGTAAGTGAAATTTACCCGGAAAAAAATGATTCTCACCCCCTCTGTGCGCCCTAAAACAAAATTTTTTGGACAATTTAACTCTCTTGAAATTATAGTGCACATTTAAATTAATTAATGACCTCAAATTGATAATTCGGTTGCGGCCTCGAGAAATTCAGAGCCGGTCCTAATTGACCAAATTAGTCACCGTTTGTAACTTTGTACACTGTTCACCACGCATGCAGGTCATGGTGGTCACTAACTTGGTTATTTCTTAATCTCGCAATACGAAAGTGCTCATGCAATAAAATTTTCTTCCCTTTTATGACTTGTATTATCATTGGATTAATTGTCAGCCCTACATGTATCCAATTTAATGCACCTTTCTTTTAATTTTCTTAGAGAATTCGTAGGGCGTCATTTTTCAACCCCGCATATGATCTCAAAAATTTCAGAGCTGACCCTATACATACTGGCGGCCCATCTCTAGGCGAGTCACTGACTCACCATACATACATGGTTCCAAATCAGTTTGGAAGTTGGAACACAAATTTCTCATCATTATTCAAACTCCATAGGAGTATGTTGCATCATTCAACTTTGTTGCTTCCAAAAACACGCAAACACACCTAAATATGGTGCCATAATATTAGGTTAAGGAAAAATATACAAAAAATCTACAACATGACTTGCTTATGCTCCAAAACTACAATTCAATTTACTTAAGGCCCTATTAAGTTTTTAAAAGTTGCGTCCAATTATAATTAAAATATATATCAGCGGAGGTTAGTAGAGAAGGAAGTTAGTGGGTTAAACAAACTGCAATTGGGGTTGACCTCCTCCTTACAAAGAAGCGGTATGCAAACAGACGGGCTATAAGTCACATCTGCCGAATTGTAATTTGGAAGCTCATTTTTTAGTGTTTTCAACAATCAAGGGAAAAAACAATTAGATTTTTAAAACCCATTTAGGAAAAAACGACTCTCACTCTCTCTGTGTGCCCTAAAACAATTTTTTTTTTTTTTGGCGATTTATCTTTCTTGAAATTATAGAGCACATACTGGCGGCCCATCTCTAAGCTAGTCACCGACTCATCATACATATATGGTTCCAAATCAGTTTGGAAGTCGGAACACAAATTTCTCGTCATTATTGAAACTCCATAGGAGTATGTTGCATCATTCAACTTTATTGCTTCAAAAAACACACAAACACACCTATATATGGTGCCATAATACGAGCAAACCACCATTATGAAATACTAGTTCAAGTTTATTTTAAGGGTGTGTTTGGCATCACTGAGGCTCAGGACTAGCTAATGATACAAAAGCGAGGACGGATAAGATGCACCGGGCTGCCACCCAACTGGGATGACGTTGTTCGCCACCTGAAACTGTTTGCCGTTGCCCATTCGGATAGAAAACAGAGCTTTTAATGGCAACCCACCAGAATCGAGCGCCCAAGAAAACTCAGTTGCCCCAGTATCGCGCATAGCTTTCCATGTTGGAGTATTATCATTAATGGATGGTGCCTCCTTTAGATCAACAGCCAAAAAACTACACTGAGAAAATTTGGTTCGGATGTCCACCGCGAAGTAGTACGGGTCAGATAACGGGTCAATATGGAATCGAATGATCCAGTCGGGAGCACATTCAACACTAGCAACACAAGAACGATTAGCCTTGGGTTACTTTGCCTACATAAATCATCTAACAGTGCTTCTAATTAATATATACTCCTAAAAATTAAGAAAAAGGAATAGTTATGGTTTACCATAAAAAAACTAGAAAGAAAAATGTATACCATGCTTCATAAGTATTTGATTACAATTACTCACAAAACCAATAGTCAACTTTTCGGATCGTAAATTACTCCCTCTGTCCCAAAATTTTTGTCTGGTCTGCAGAATGAGGTCTTGAAAATAATATAAAATTTTCAAGAAAAATTCAATATTTTTTTGACAAGTTACTAGATATTGACGAGTACTTTTAATTTACGGAAAAACTTCAAAAATTCTCTTAAAAGATTTATTATTTTTAGGTACTCGTTTTGTGGATCAGACACAAATTTTGGGACGGAGGGAGTATTTGTTTAGGAACGCACAGTAGTTTATTTATTTATTTATTTATAAAAAAACACTAGAAATTTGTATAAAATATTGATGTGGCCAGAACTGACTTACCATGTTACATTGGTCGGTGACAATTCGAAAACCGCAGTTGATACACCGAAGCCAAAGAAAGCTAGTAGTAAACAAGAGACAAAGAGAGGTGACCAAGACGAACCAAAAAAAAAAAAAAGAGAGGTGACCAAGTATCCATTAATTACTTGTTTCAGAAAATGTTGTAAATTCTCTTTGAATATCTAAGTTCCGCATTTTCACTCCTATTTATAGAGTGAATCATTCAGGGGCGGACACATGGGGTGCCAGTTGCCTGGCCGTTCCACTCCAAATATTCTCACATGTTGTGCTACTTATTTAGGTTAATTTAGAAAAAAAAATTATGGGATTGAGCCCTGCACGAAAATGGGTGAAAATTTTTTTCCGTAAAACTCCTACATATGTGTGGTAATTAAACAATAACTAAAAATTTAAAGTTATCAACCATTCTTTGCTTTTTGTTATCAATGTAGAAATATATTGGGTTCGAGCCCCTTCTGTGTACAAATCCTATGTTCAGCGCGAAAAGCATTTGCATAATGTTGGCCGGGCTCAAGATGAGGCAAGTCACATGACATTATGAAAAGTTCGTAGGTAAGTAACATGTGAAATGATCATTATTTGTTTCTTTGAAGGACAAAAAAGTTAGAAATTAAATGACCAATTTCAGGAATTGAGACTAAAAATCTAATTAATTCTCACCCCAACAAATATCATAATACAAACACAAATATTCAATCAATCATCTAGCCAGGTGTGTGTATTGTATAGGGAGAGAGATGCAAGTCACCTCATGTGTCCCTTAAAGCGGTCCCCGCGAATTTTATTACACATACAGTCTCTTTTTTAGAGTATTAGGAGTATTTTTTTTGGAGCGCATTACAGATACAATCACTTCCTTATTTTCCCTCTATGATTTTGATGTAATGTTATTAGCAGCAAACACTGGCGACGCTACTCTATTGAGAGTGGGGTCAGCCAACCCAATGCCCAAAAAAAAAAAATTTATTATTGTTATATTTAAATTTTTTTAAAAATTTATAAATGAATCCACTAAATTTGGTGGTGACACCGCTGGATAACTCCCAAGAGTTCACAAAAATTGTTTTTTGGGAAAAATACAAAATGCCCCCCATACTTTACTCTCAATTATGTATCGCATCCCAAACTTCGACTTTTTTCAATTTACCTCCCAAACTTAAACTCCGTTCTTCAAAATGACTCCTTCCGTCCCAATCCGTTACCTCACTAACGGAAAATGATGAGGTGGCAGTTACCAAAGAGTAAAAACCGTTAGTGGGAGCACAATGCCCCAAAACGACGTAGTTTTGGGGTGGTCCAAAAAAAAAAACTAAAAAACACCTAAAATCTCTCTCTCTCTCTCTCTCTCTCTCTCTCTCTCTCTCCACCACGGAATTGGGGGCCCTGTAGTGAGTGAGCTTACTACATGCGTGTAGTGAGCTCTCTCGGCCGTCCGATCCGAGATCCACGGTCCGGATAAATTGGAGTTAAAGTAAATGTAAAAGTGCTTTTTAAAGTGTAAGACGATCCGGACCGTTGATCTCGGACCGGACGGCCGAGCTCACTCACTACAAGGCCCCCGGATCCCCCAACCACATCTTCCTCTCTAAACCTAAATCAGATTAGGTCAAAATCACAGACCCAATTTTTTATCTAATTTTTTTTTTCAAAAAAACATCTCAATTTTATTTCAGAAATAATTATTTATCTAAAAAAATTAATTTTTTAAAATTGTTTTTAAAAAAAAATGCATCTAAAAAATTATTTCGGGAACAATATTTTTCAAAAAAACTTTATTTAAAAAAATTATTTTGGAAATAGTACTTTTGAGAATCTTTATTTTTTATTAATTTTTTTTTTCAAGATTTGTTTTCCAAAATTTAAAAAAAAAAACTGATTGTGATTGTTCTAAAAAGTATTTTCAAGTAAATATTTTTGAAAATAGTTTTTGTTTCTCCAAAATTGATTTCAATTTTTTTTTTTTCAAAAGTGGTTCTTGAAAAAAATATTTTTCTTGTTTAAAAAAAAAACTACGAAAGACTGTTTTTGATATAAAAAAAATATCCCAAAAATAATCCCACTCGAATCAAATATGGGATTGGGTAGATTATGGATGAAATTAATACCAGAACAAATAGTCTAGGACTACCAATCCCAGAATTATTAGTCCTATGTATTTTAATCCCAGAATAATTTTTGGGATAATTTTTTGTTATTGGATAATTTTTTTTATGGGACGGGAGTCCTGGACTATTTGTCTTGAGATTGGTAGTCCTGCATTATTTGAAAAAAATAACCACTTTTTTTAAAAAAAAACTCAAAACAATTTTGGAGAAACAAAAACTAGTTTGAAAAACATTTACTTGAAAATACTTTTTAGAACAATCACAATCAGTTTTTTTTTTTTAAAAAAAAAAAATTCTTGGAAAATAATTTTTGAAAACAATTCTTTTTAATAAAAAAATAAATATTCTTAAAAAAATACTATTTCCAAAATAATTTTTTTAAATAAAGTTTTTTTGAAATATATTATTTCCAAAATAATTTTTTAGATATATTTATTTTTTTGAAAACAATTTTAAAAAATTAATTTTTTTTAGATGTGGTTGGGAGAGAGAGAGAGAGAGAGAGAGAGAGAGAGAGAGAGAGAGAGAGAGAGAGAGAGAGAGAGAGAGAGAGATTCTAGGTGTTTTTTAGTTTGTTTTTTTTACCACCCCAAAACTACGTCGTTTTGGGGCATTGTGCTCCCACTAACGGTTTTTACTCTTTGTTAACTGCCACCTCATCATTTTCCGTTAGTGAGGTAATGGATTGGGACGGAAGGAGTCATTTTGAATAACGGAGTTTAAGTTTGGGAGGTAAATTGAAAAAAGTCGAAGTTTGGGATGCGATACGTAATTGAATGTAAAGTATGGGGGGCATTTTGTATTTTTCCCTAGTTTTTTTGTGTGAGTTGTTTGAATCCTAGTTGTTTTGTTCTTTTGATAAAGAGAGGTTGATTTATTTTTCTAGGTTGAGTTTTAAATGTGATTTTTATTAGAACAAGATTTTTAGCTGCCATTGAAGGCTTCGATAGTTCCTAAGTAATCAGGACAGGTTCATGGCATAAGCCAATGAAGCCATCGCTTCGAGCCCTAAAAAAATGTATGAAAATGGGGTAGCCCCCAAATATGTAGGCCTCTTATATAATGCATACTCATAGGGACGGGGCTAGAAATTTCACTACACAGGGGCGAATATATTTTTCAAAATATTTTGTTGGGGCGAGTCTGTATAATTCATAGGAAATGTTTTTTTTTTCTTCTATATAATACTGAGGTTTTTTTTTTTCCCTCTTGCAGGGGCAACTGGCCCCTCCCCGACTCCATCCCTGCATACTCAATCAGTACATTTGCATTTAAAAGTATTAGAAGAGTAATGTTCAAATGATTGATTTAGGAGTATTGTAATGGTTATTTATTTAAGGATGACTATATGTTTAAATTTGTGTAATCATAAATATTTTGTAGTGGTGGGTTTTTTTATGAAAACGGTGTTGAAAAATTTTATTATGCAAAATATGTAGAGGGCCTCATTTAATGAGTCCGTTTCAGGCCTCCAAAACTAATGAACAAGCACTGTAAGTAATCACATGGAACGCTAGAAGCAGAGCCGGCTCATACATTTCGGGGTCCTAAATCGAACTAATTAAACGAGGCCCACCCTATATTTTGCATACAAAAATTGGCCAATAAAGAGTCTTTATAAAAACTATTACAAAAGATTTACCATTACAAATGCAAAACTATAGTTATCCAAAAATATACAACCGCTACAATATTTCAATATCTATCATTTGAACATTTGTCGTATCGCACTTTTAGCGGCAAACGTACTAATTAAGTCTTCATAATCAAGCATATTCACCATATCCTTCTTAATGAACAAATTGGACCATTTTTTGTATGGATGGGCTACACAAAGATTGTATTGAGCCTAGTATATGTATATATGTGTATGTATATATATATATATCTAGGGTTCATAACAAATTGGAGGCCCTAAAGTTTTTGATTTTTTGGGGGGTCTAAATCCTAGGGTTCATAGGATTTGTGTCTAAGCTGGTACTAGAAGAAATACAAAAGCAGGCCTTAACTACCCACGGCCAGATCTGTCTGATGTGGGGAGGGTTCCTCTCTCTCTCTCTCTCTCTCTCTCTAAATGGAACAGAAATTGCATGCATACAAATGGGAACCTGGGGGGGTGCTGTGCATCCCCATGCATAGCACCGTGCTGTGCAGCCCCTTGTCGCCGCCGCGCCAACATTTTTTTGACGATCGGAGAAGTTCACCGTGTAGACCTCGTCGAACACTACAAGTGTGCCAAAAATCAACTTGATCGGATATCTTTTAGTGCCTCATCGGAACACAAATAACATGAAAAAGTGGTTTTTATCCAATGTTTGTGTCCATTTGTGTTCCATTTGTTTTCAAAGTATTTGTGTTCCGATAACCGACTTAAAGATATCCGATCAAGTTGATTTTTTGCATACTTGTAGTACTCGACGAGGTCTACGTCTCCGATCGTTGAGAAAATGCCGGCGCGACGGGGCTGCACAGCACCCCCCTCAGTTCATACAAATGACAGAAGGACCAAATACTCGAGTTTTGTAGTTTACGTATAAAAAATTTCAGATAAAAAGACAAAAAAAAAAAAGGTGCATTTATTAAAAAAAGATGTGAAAATCACTTGCCGACTTATAACTCAAATTAAACATTTAAACATGCATATATGCGTAAACCTCGCCAATGCGGCAATGACATGATACTTCGCAAAATAAATACTAGCAACAAAATTCGCATACAAAAATCCCGATAAAAATGATGTTCTAGTGACAATTTGAAAAACATTAACCAACATTTTGACTTGAAAAATACTAACCTAACCATACTGTTATTGTTGATTGTACAACTTACGTTTAAATGACAAGGTCGTGGTCAAAAGAGCATAATTTCCTTTCGGGAAGTGTTATTGGAACTCATCTTTTCTCTATTAGCACTTCTTATTTTGTCTTTATTAAGTAAATTTAATCTTGCACTTTATATATAAAAATAAAAAAAGGTGTGCCAATATAAAAAGGGGAGCGTCAATATCAATTCCCAGCAGAAGTTTAGGCCTACGCCAGGAAAATGGCTAAGCATTCAGCAATGATGGACCGAGCGCAGATGAGACTGGCCAATTGCTCTATCTAGGTGTTTAGATAATGTGAAAATATTGGACGGATGAACTTATACAATTTAAAATAAAATTATAAATAATTTTGTTTGGCTTTTGAAAGATGGACAAGATTGTATACATTTAAAGTTCTATATGATTTTTATTTTTATTTTGTATCTGTGTAGGTTTTTAAAATACTCCCTCTGTCCCTTTTTTAGTGTAGACATTTTTATTTTAGGCTATTCCTTAATAAGTGTGTTTTGAAAAGTTAATGTGTAAAAGTTTGTGTAATTATCATTTTGTCTTTTTAAAAAGTTAGTAGGCAAAAATTTACTCCCTCTGTTCGGATTTGTTAGTCCACAAACATACTTTTTCAAGTCCTAAAATGTTTGTCCATTTTCAAGTCCTAAAATGTTTGTCCATTTTCAAAAGTCAAAGGATAAAGTATGAAAATTTTACATTTTTGCCCCTTTTCTAAAACTTAAAATAACAACTCAAAAGCTAATTTTTTTAAATAACGTGTTTATATTTTTGAAATTTTTTTGCACTGTATTAAAGTTCTCAATGAGATATATCAAATAAGATCCATATTGATAAAAATATAATTTCTGTAACTACATATTTTTTAGTTTGAAAATTGCACGTAGTTTCGAAGTGTATTATCAAATTAGAAATGAGGGAGTATTAAATGGAGGGATTGAGGTTAAAATAGGAAGTTAAAAAACTCAAAAGGTAATGAAAAAAAAGTTGGAATCCCCAAAACGGACCAACAAATCCGAACGGAGGGAGTATTTAGTTAAAAGTTAATTAATAGATAAAAGTGGAAGATAATTATGGAAAGTGGAGGTAAAAGTTGATGGTGGATATAAAAGTTGATGTGAAATGTGTAATGATGATGTTTCTTTAATAAATTACATTTACGAAGCAACACACCTAAAATGGGACCTATAGCAAACCTGAATTTTCTATCCATTCCCGCACCTCCTAATTTGACGACAGCTGTTTTTCTTTCAATACTAGTAATTTTGGAGTAATATTTTCCAGTGCCAGGGATGGTTTTGTCCATTATCTCAACCTCATCCGCTACTGAACTACACGCTAGTTGATGGAATGGAATCCTCTCTACTCTAGTCATGACCTGATTGATGTTCCCGATGAATTTTAAAAAACGAACGACTTCAATCATCGATTTGAGAGCATCTCCAACAATGCCTCTCCTCTCTAAAATGAAGAGTGGAAGTGACACATTGAGGGAAAATTTTGTAATTTATGTTCTCTTTTCCTTAAAGAGTTGTACTGTTTGGAGGGACCCATCCACCTTTTTGTCACATCCACTCATCAAATTAATTTTCAGCTCAATAAAATTAGAGAGCCGAAAATTAATTTGGGGAGTGGATGTGACAAAAAGGTGGATGGGTCCCTCCAAACAGTACAACTCTTTAAGGAAAAGAGGACATAAATTACAAAATTTCCCCTCAATGTGTCACTTCCACTCTTCATTTTAGAGAGGGGTGGTCCTGTTGGAGTTGCTCTGAGTCGAAAAAAGGACCCACAAATAGACCAAACAGGACAATCCTAATTCTCTTGGGAACTAAGAGGAGGGGTGGGCTTCGTGTCGTGTTCTTGACGTATTCGTGTCGTGTCAGGTCAGAATTTTTTCAACACTAACCTGACCTATTTAGCTTTTCTTGTTACCATGTCATGTCATATTCGTGTTTGGTGTTATAAATAGCTGACCCTAACCTGGTAATTTCGTATCGGGATCGGTGTTACCATGTTCTTTCATAAATTCCCGTGTCGTCTCGTGCTCGTGTCAGAATTCTCTCAACCCTAATCCGACCTATTTAGCTTTTCGTGTTATCGTGTCGTGATATATTCATGTTTCATGTCAGAAATAGCCGACCTTGACCCTCTAACTTCGAGTCAGGTTCGTGTCGTGTTAGAAATTCCCACCCCTAACGAAGAGGATCCCTCTAATGAAATGCAGCTGCTTTACGAATCCATGCCATTGAACTATCCAAGTATTGCAAATAAAATATCAAAACAATAAACAAATCGACAAGAGGAAAAATAAAACCACCACATGAACCATCATTTTATTTTTGCACAATAGTTCTCCTATGAACACATTATCTGGAGCAGATATCTGCCTTGCACGAATTAAATTTTCTACATCACTCATAAAGCAAGTGCAGAAAACTTGAAAAACAGATGTCGACAATATGATCTTACAACTCCGGCCAATACGTACATACAGAAGGAAAAGCACCGAAGTTGGACGCAGAAGACTCACTGCTCATTTATAGCGTCGGGTATCAGCACAACAGAACCGGACGTTTTCCGACTCTCAACGTCTTCATGCGCCTGTGCTGCCTGAGACAAAGGATACTTGTGGTTTACGCGGACTCGCAACACACCAGAGCCAATATTAGCAAAGACCTCTCCAGCAGCTTCTAGAAGCTCATCCCTGGTGGCAGTGTATGAAAAAATGGAAGCCCTTGTCAAGAACAGCGATTTCGCAGCAAGTGCTGTCAGAGGGATGGGGTCTGTCATACCAGATGATTGCCCAAAACTCACCATGTATCCACGAGGTTTGAGGCACTCTAAGGATCCCTGGACAAGATAAATTCGCCATTAAAGACTACTAACAAGGCGACTTAGGTGTGGTAGGGATTGTTTTAAAAGGTAGTTTTTTTGGCCACTTAATACCAGGAAGCTCACCTGTTAGCCTTCTTAATTTTTGCTCGAAAACAAGAAAAACAGCCAAAGTAGCCCAAACAACTTACCTGAGGGTCAGCTTTTTTCAACTTCATCAAAAACTTGGAAAGGAGAAAAGTTTAGCTAAAATGGCCCAAATAGCTCAGCCAAAAGCTTGTTTTTTCCACTCAGTATTTTTAATCAGAACCCAAACAAAGCTTTAGTTTGAGGATGACTTCTATTGCACCTCAAACAATACAGGACACATTAACAGTATAAGAGCAAACTCATGTACTGAAAACACCGCTTAGAATACATCCATCCAATGTTGTGTCACAAACCATTGCATTAAATGCTTACTATTATCAGCGAATATGTTGCAAGCTTGTATTAGAGGGTATGAATATTATAATTGAATACTAATTACCTGAAAGGTGTCTTTTCCAACAGAATCATAGACAACATCTACCCCTTTTCCTGATGTTATCTCATTGACACGGGACACAAAATCCTCGTCTTTGTACATTATCACGTGGTGGCATCCATCTTCTTTGGCTTGAGCAGCCTTTTCTGTGGTTGAGACGGTTCCAATGACAGTGGCACCAAGGGCATTTGCCCACTGGCATAAGAGAGATCCAACTCCGCCAGCTGCCGCTTGAACAAGGACAGTGTGTCCAGGTTCAACCTGTAATTAGAAGCAATAGAGTCATATCCTACACAAGATGATTATAAAGCTTCTTCTTCTTCTTCTTTTTTTAATTTTTTTTTAAATTTTTTTATAATTTTGACGAAGATAGAACAATGAGTAATGTGACATGGGCACTCCCATGCTGATAGATATGCACCTATGCCACAACTTTGCAACCATAATACTCTTAATATGCCAGGTCTGCCTCTGTGTGTATGCGCGTGTGCATGAGGGATTGTATGTAAAAGAAATACTCATTACCATTGGTGGAAAGTGGAAGCTCTAATGCCAGAATGGTCTTTGCTTGCTTGCAATGCCAAAACATTCTCACAAGCATCGAAGATGACTCTTATTTGTGTTTCACATATATAAATATACGAGAGAAAGAGAGAGAGAGATTACAGCTTGGGGATTATTTAAGGAGAGGCAATAATGAAGATGGAAAAAATACTATGATTACGGTGTGTCTGTTTTTTCTTTTCGTGGAAAAAGTCATGTAGGCACATTGTGAAGTCCAAGTAGCAGTACCCTACATATTGTTTTATTACTTTCCAGATATTGCTAGTGCTTCCTGAAAATAAAATATGATACCCCGTGTTTTTCGGTATCTCAAAATTTCAAAGATCTGAAGTGTAAGAGAAGAGTGTAAGGTACCTTAAAGCAACGGACAACTAGCATATGAGCTGTCATTCCCTTGCTAATGACAGATGCTGCTACAATTGGATCCAAGGATGGCGGTAGAGGTACCACTCTATCGGCTGGTAGGATCTGTTCCTCAGCGTATGAACCCATTGGATTACCAGCATAAGCCACAACATCTCCAACTTTTCTATCAGTTAGTCCAGGGCCCACAGCTGTCACCACACCAGCTGCCTCTACACCTGCAATTGAAAATTGAAGATATAGAGCAACAAATCCTCAAGTAAACCAAACCTTGAATCAACAGGTACTGTAAAATAAAACATTGGATATGGTCACAGAGATAGAACATAAATTCAATGTAAACAATGAGTTTCTACAGCATCATGAAGGTGATGACACAGAAGGACTTGTTCCAAACAAAAAAAGGGTTTAGATTCTTAAGTCATGGCAGGAACTGAATGTGCTAAACGTGACCAGTCCCACCAAGATTAATGTAGATCAAAGGTAAAAGGTTTTAGGACATCAAAGGACCAGATGCAGAATATTCAACCAAATGAAAAATTGTCAAATTCTGAAGAGACATAGACAAGCAACACATTCTCTTGATCTCTCTTATCAAGAGATCAAGAGAATCAAGCATCTAATGCCTTGCAGATGAGATTGAACTCCGACCTTGATTGCCCGAGCTGCCACTGATATAAATGTCTTAATAATAACAATATGCAATAGAATTTGAATGGACGTTTTGAAGTTTACTCATGCAAAAACATCCACTTATGACTTTGAGTCCTTATACAAGACCTAATTTTTGGCAAAGGCCAAAAGGTCCATCAATGGGGTTGCAACTTGCAAGACAGGCATTACCATGACAACGCATTTCAATTACTAAATTCTACTCACAAAAAAATCCTACGAAAAGGGATCCTTCTCATGCTGAGTCCTTATCATCTGATTTATTTTACGTGTTTCTATTTGTGCTTTCCACCATTATTTTTCACACAGAATCAAAGATTATCATCATGGGCAAATTTCTCCATTAGCTAATAGAATATCTACTAACAATAGAACGTATACATTACTCTATTTCTATACAACCAGCCAACAATAGGGGTTGTCAATTGACTCAACTCCATTAACGAACTGATATTTGCCAATAGTTGATGCAAGAAATCATGTTTCATACACATGCCTAACGGTATTTTGTCATACAGATATGAAGACAAACCTGGAGTAAAGGGTATCGTCGAGGCCTTATAAACTCCTTTGCGGAAGTAGACATCGATGAAGTTAAGCCCAATAGCCTTGTTTTTCACTCGGATTTCACCCTCCTTCGGTTCTCCTATTTCGACATCTTCCCACTTCAGCACCTATCATCGTGGACTTTTTATTCTTATTATTCACCGTAACGATTGTTTGATTTGGAAGTACTTAAAAAATGTCCAAATTGTAATTGGCGTCTATCAACCACATTTATAGGCGTGCCGCACAAACCACACTGCAATTGGAACATAATGTAAAACTTCTTATTGTTCACAATTTCACATGTAAATGGCAATGACGGAGATTGCATAGCTGAGTCCATGATAGTCAAATCGGCAATAGAAACCCTTGCCTACAGAGATTAGAGACCAACGCCTTATGTTTAACAGTTATTCTGACCCTAACCACTAAACTAGCACAAATCCTATAGAGCATTGCAAATAGGATGTCAAACAATTAAGCCATCCTAAATTAACCCCCCATACAAATGGCCTTTAGCCTCATATGTTTATCCTCAGTAACATGCACCAAACACGATAACTAATAGCTGATCGTGAATATATAACTGGGCT
Organism: Vaccinium darrowii; assembly: GCA_020921065.1. NCBI lineage: Eukaryota > Viridiplantae > Streptophyta > Magnoliopsida > Ericales > Ericaceae > Vaccinium > Vaccinium darrowii. Next base: position 13,575,469 of record CM037161.1, read on the forward strand.
ACGCAGTCAACTCGCCCAAAACTTACGGCAACTTAAGGTTCTCAAAGTATTAATAATGGACGATGCTGCCAACATATTTGAGCAGTCATCGCTGCAAATCCAATTCTGAAATATACACGAACTGGGACATAATCGCTAAACTAAAGTTGATATAAATTGGACAAAATCAGTACTCGGAAATCAAGAAATTAGCCTAAAAGGACTGACAGGAACACTAACCCTTCTAAAGAACATTTCAAAAGAACACTTCACTAGATATACATGAGTAGTTGTTGCAAATATGAAAACAGTACATGAAACAGGGAGCCCTCCGGCCCACCAAGTTTCTTGAACCCTAATGGCTTTGACACCACCAGTCCTCTGTAATCAAGAAATTAGCTAAAAAAAAGTAATTCTTTTCTTTTCTTTTCTTTTTTTTTGATCGGAAAAAGGCTAACAAAAACACCAACCCTAAAGCGCAATAAATAATCTAGATTGTTAGCAATTGATACAACCAATCAGTACTTGGGTAATGAACAAAATTAGCCAAAAAAAGACTCACAATCACACCAACCCTTCCACAAGAAAAACTTCAAAATTCAACTCATAAATTTTGGCAGCAGAAATGACATTAGAGCACGAGGGAGGGGGAGAGAGATAGACCTCAGGGCCACCAAATTCATGAATCCTAATGGCTTTGACCATTGTTGCTGCTTCTGGTGCTGATATAGAGATTGCTCTGGCTATTGCTTTGACAGTCAATCTGGGTATTATGAAGTGAAAGCTATGGTCTTTGGTGTGGGTATTGCTGGGTATTTGTAGTTGTAGATTTGAAGAGTTGCCACGGTGATGGCCATTGGCCAGAGATGGGCTCGGTGGAAGTAGTAATTTATGGTGCTGAACATGATGGTACAATTTTAAATTAAATTGGTGGCGCAAACTGACGTGGATAGCACATGGGATTCTTGGAAGGTCGTGAAAGGTCTATTGAGAGAGAAAAAAAAAAGTGTGATCTCATCGCTTACGCTTCAAATCCATTTCCAACGTCGGATTAGAAGAAATTTGGCACTTGTTGGACGTTGTTAATTGTTAATCCAGTTGAGTTAATATTGATGATTTCTCTTGTGACGTAAAATGAAAATATCACCGGACTATTTCTTCATTCAGTCCAATGTTAAACGTCTGACCCAAATTTTTTTTTTTTTTTTCATTCTCGGGATAAGTTTGAGAAGAAAAAATAGTGATCACAATTTTACCTGCACAGTGCAATTTGTGAGACCCACCTATCTCATGAGCGTAAACGTTTTTAATGTGATATCCGGTTATAAAAAAATATCTATATTACATTACACAACGATTTTTTCAAAATATCCTATGTGGCATTTCTATATTACAAATATCTCTCATTTCTCTTCCAGCAATATCTATAATAAGATCCAAATCTTATCTTACGGGTCAAAATGTCTTTCTATAACTAAGAAAACTTACCTTTACAAAATAACTTTTGGTTAATCAGAAAAGAAAAGCAGATCAACAAAAAATACCACGTAAAGGAAAACTTATTTGTAAAAAGAATAATCTTTTCATTTGAAAATTTCAAATTAATTTCAAAAACCTTCTCTCTCTCTCTCTTTCTCTCTCTCTCTCTCTCTCTATTATATTCAACCCATCATAGGAAAATTTTAATTTTAGAATATTCTCTCTCTATCTCAATTATCTATCCAAAAAGAAGAAGAAGAAGAAGAAAGCGAATAAAAAAACCGCATTGAAAAAACTCATTTCGGAAAAGAAACACTATATGTGAATTTCAAATTTTAAAAATCCACTCTTTCTCTTTGACATCCAACCCTCACAGGAAAATTTAATGTTTGAACTCTCTCTCTCTCTCTCTCTCTCTCTCTCTCTCTCTCTATCATGATTTTGGTTGTGAAATGGATATTATAAATTTGGTAAATCATAACAAAAAAAGAAGAAGAAAGAATCTCTTAGCGATGTCTCAAAATTACATAATCTTTGTCGTGCATGAAACACTAGGTTTTTTTATTTAAATGTTAGTAATTCGGTTTTCTTTTCTTCATTTTAGTTTCACTTCTTGAACTTGTACAATCATGACAAAGGTGGTGGCATAGCATTAGCCGAAATACTCAATGACAAGAGCACTATAGGTAGTGGTACTATATGGTGGGTCAGAGTTGTCAAATTTCATCAAGTGCCTTTAGGCACGGGCAAAGCGCTAGATTTTAATATGGTGCTAAATTTTTTTTATTTTTTTTTGTAAGTGAATCTTATAGTAGTATTTTACTACGGTAGTTGAATCCCTGCTCGTTGATGAGCTTTAGCTCAGTTGGCAAGGCTCATGTCCTCCCCCTTGGAGGCATGAGTTCGAGCCCCACGAGGGGCGGTATTGGGGCCAGGGCTATGGACAGCTTCTGGTCTCTTCTGTGGACTAACTCACTAACCCTACTAACTCCTCTACCCCCGCTGATGTATAACAGTTGACAAAAAAAAAAAAAAAAAAAAAGAATCCCTGCTCCATTGACCATAGCCGCGGACTTTGGGCAAAGCCTACCAGGATGGGACCTCCTAGAAAACGTCAATTTTTTGGGCTTCTAGTAGCAGGAGTTTTTTTTTTTTTTGCCGTTTCGTCAGCTGGGGCTGTTACGCGCCCCCTTTGACACACACCCCTTCCATTGGGCCCACACCCAATTCCCCCAATACCCTCCCAATTGACTTTCGGCTGAACTTTCTTCTTTTTTTTTTCTTTTTTTTTTCTGTTTTTTCTTTCTTTTTTTTTTCTGTTTTTTCTTTTTTTTTAACTTTATTTATTTAGTTACTTATCTAATTTAGTTTACTCAAATTACATTTGCAAGTAAATTATTTCAAATAGTATGTCTCAATAGGAAAGTCAACAATGGCTGGCAGAAAAGAGATCTTCTAGGATTTTTGTGCAGTAGATTCACATGTCTCATTTGACAAAGACATACACATGCTTTGTAAAAACAAACAAAGGCAGCACAACTTTCAAATTTGGAATAATATGTCTCAATAGGAAAGTCAACAATGGTTGGTAGAAAAGAGATCTTCTAGGATTTTCAAATCAGTAGATTCACATGTCTCCTTTGACAAAGACATTCGCATGCTTTGTAAAAACAAACAAAGGCAGCGCAACTTTCAAATTTCGAATAGTATGTCTCAATAGGAAAGTCAACAATGGCTGACAGAAAAGAGATCTTCTAGGATTTTCAAATCAATTCTGTACCAATGTCAGAAAAGAGATCTTCTACGATTTTCAAATAATCTGAATATATGAATCAAATAAATACAATTAAATAATTAAGAAAAAGACGTAAATAAAAAATATTAAATAAATAAATAAATAATATAAATAATTAATTAAATAAATTAATTAAAATATATAAAAGAGAAAAAAGATATTAGAGCATATTAAAAAGATAAAAGAGAAAAAAGATATTAGAGCATATTAAAAAGATAAAAGAGAAAAAAGATATTAGAGCATATTAAAAAGATAAAAGAGAAAAAAGATATTAATAAAACATATAAATAAATAATTAAATAAAAATTGAATTAAATTAAAGAATTGAATTAAATAAATAATTAAATGAATTAAATAATTAATTTAATTTATATAAAGAAATGAAATAATATAAATAAAGTAAATAAGGTAATTAAAGGAAATAAAGTAATATAAATAAAGTAAATAAAGTAATTATAGGAATTAAAGTAATATAAATAAAGTAATTAAATTAATTAAAGGAATTAAAGTAATATAAATGAATTAATATAAATAATAAAGTAAATAAAGTAATTAAAGGAAATAAAGTAATATAAATAAAGTAATTAAAGGAATTAAAGTAATAACAAAAAGTAAATAAAGTAATATAAATGAATTAATATAAATAATATATTAGAGTGTAATTAAAGGAGGAAAGGAGGGCAAAATGGTAATTATGTCCTTGTCAGGGGCTGGGGCCCAGGTGGTGGCACGGTGCGCATGGGGGCGCGTATCACTTTTCTTCGTCAGCCCCCCCCAGAAGTTAAGTTAGGTCAGGGCATCTTCAACCCATCCTCCATAACTCCATTTTTGCCTCCATTTTTCCATTTTGGAGGAAAACCTCTTTCCAACCCATCCTCCATTTTCTCCTCCATTTTGGAAAATTGTTTTTCACCCTTCAAATATGGAGGATCAAAAAATTATGGAGGATCACCTCCATTTCACTATTCATCCTTCCAAATTCCTCTCATGTCTTTTTCTTGTCCTCACCCTCTAATGATACAACCAATATGTTTGAGAAATGGAGGAATGAAGATTATTGGGTTGGAGCTCCCATGAATAGTAAAATCCTTCAAATTCACTTTTTGGATATAAAATTATATTTTGATCCTCCAAAATGGAGATTTGTGGGTTGAAGATGCCCTCAGTAATTGTTATACAACCCCACTTATGCTCCAAAATTGCAACTCAATTTACTTAGGGCCCTATTAAGTTTTTAAAAGTTGTGCCCAATTATAATATATATATATATATATATATATATATATATATATATATATTTTTTTTTTTTTTTTTTTTGGTTATATGATATATATAAGCGGAAGTTAGTGGAGAAGTTAGTTAGTGGGTTAAACATATCAATTGGGATTGACCTCCTTAGCAGAGAAGGGGTACAAACAGATGGGCTATAAGTCACATCTGCCAAATTGTAATTTGGAAGCTCATTTTTGGATGTTTTCAATGATCAAAGGAAAAAAAACAATTAGATCTTTAAAACCCATTTAGGAAAAAAGAATTCTCACTCTCTCTGCGTGCCCGAAAGCCAATTTTTTTTTCGCAGTTTCTCTCTCTTGAAATTATAGTGCACATTTAAATGTAAATGACCTTAAATTGATAATTTGGTTGGGGTCCCGAGAAACTCACGGCCAGCCCTAATTGACCAAATTAGTCACCGTTTGTATACTGTTCACCACGAATGCAGGTCATGGTGGTCACTAACTCATTAACGCTATGGGCAAACTCACCTTGGTTATTTCTTAATCTCGCAATACGAAGGTGCTCATGTAATAAAATTTTCTTCCCTTTTATGAATTTTATTGTCATTGGATTAATTGTCAGCCCTACATGTATTCAATTTAATGCACCTTTCTTTTAATTTTCTTAAAGACTTCGTAGGGTGTCATTTTTCAACCCCGCATATGATCTCAAAAATTTAAGAGCCGACCCTATGCATACTATCTCTAGGCGAGTCACTGACTCACCATACATGGATGGTTCCAAATCAGTTTGGAAGTTGGAACACAAATTTCTCATCATTATTCAAACTCCATAGGAGTATGTTGCATCATTCAACTTTATTGGTTCCAAAAACACACAAACACACCTATATATAGTGCCATAATACGAGCAACAACAATTATGAAATACTAGTTCAATTTTATTTCAAGGGTGTGTTTGGCATCACTGAGGCTCAGGACTAGCTAATGATACAAAAGCGAGGACGGATAAGATGCACCGGGCTGCCACCTGACTGGGATGACGTTGTTCGCCACCTGGAACTGTTTGCCGTTGCCCATTCGGATAGAAAACGGAGCTTGTAATGGCAACCCACCGGAATCGAGCGCCCAAGAAAACTCAGTTGCCCCAGTATCGCGCATAGCTTTCCATGTTGGAGTATTATCATTAATGGATGGTGCCTCCTTTTGATCAACAGCCCAAAAATACACTGAGAAAATTTGGTTCGAATGTCCACCGCGGAGTAGTACGGGTTAGATAACGGGTCAATATGGAATCGAATGATCCAGTCGGGAGCACATTCAACACTAGCAACACAAGAACGATTAGCCTTGGGTTAGTTACTAGATATCGACGAGTACTTTTAATTTACGGAAAAAACTTTGAAAATTTTCTCATAAAAGACTTATTATTTTTAGGTAATCGTTTTGTGGAACAAACAAAATTTTTGGAACAGAGGGAGTATTTGTTTAGGAAAGCCCAGTAGTTTTTTTTTTTTAATTTATTTAAAAAGACACTGGAAATTTGTATAAAATATTGATGTGGCCAGAACTGCCTTACCATGTTGCATTGGACGGTGACAATTCGATAGCCGCAGTTGATACACCGAAGCCAAAGAAAGCTAGTAGTAAACAAGAGACAAAGAGAGGTGACCAAGTATCCATTAATTACTTGTTTCAGAAAATGCGTGTTGTAAATTCTCTTTGAATATCTAAGTTCCGCATTTTCACTCCCATTTATAGAGTGAATCATTCAGGGGCTGACACATGGGGTGCCGGTTGGCTGGTCGTACCACTCCAAATATTCTCACGCGTTGTGCTACTTTTTTAGGTTAATTTAGAAATTTTTTTATGGGATTGAGCCCTGCAATTTTCGTGGGTGGAATTTTTTTTCTTAAAACTCCTACATATGTGTGGCAATTAAACGAACTACTTAGAAAGAATTTAAAGTTATCAACCATTCTTTGCTTTTTGTTATCAATGTAGAAATATATCGGGTTCGAGCCCCTTCTGTGTACAAATCCTACGGCGCCAAAAGCATTTGCATAATGTTGGCCGGGCTCAAGATGAGGCAAGTCACATGACATTATGAAAAGTTCGTAGGTAAGTAACATGTGAAATGATCATTATTTGTTTCTTTGAAGGACAAAATAGTTAGAAATTAAATGACCAATTTCAGGAATTGAGACTAAAAATCTAATTCTCACCCCAACAAATATCACAATACAAACACAAATATTCAGCTCTGTAGTTGGCCTCAGCCATCTAGTTGCATGATGCCTAACCGTGCCGAGACAATAGCGATTCGATAGCATGCATTGATCACAGACATCTGACAGCCGATGCAATCTCTCACTGGACATATATCCTTCATTTGCTTTGGTTATATTTCATGTTCTTCTCGTCTGTATGTTGTTATTTTATTTTGTTGTCTTCGTTACCGGTAGTTTGTAATAGCATTTCTCTGGAAATGAAATTCTCTCTTCCGTAAAAAAAAAAAAAAAAAAAACCATAAATATTCAATCAATCATCTAGCCAGGTGTGTGTATTGTACAGGGAGAGAGATGCAACTCACCTCATGTGTCCCTTAAAGCGGTCCCCGCGAATTTCATTACAGATAAAATCTCTTTTTTAGAGTTTTTTTTTATTTTTTTTGGAGCGCATTACAGAAACAATTCCTTCCTTATTTTCCCTCTATGATTTTGATTTAATGTTATTAGCAGCAAACACTGGCGACGCCACTCTATTGAGAGTGGGGTCAGCCAAACCAACGCGAAAAAAAAAAAAATTACTACTGTTATATTTAATTTTTAAAAAAAAATTTATAAATGAATCCACTAAATTTGGTCGTGGCACCACTAGGTAACTCCCAAGAGTTCACAAAAATTGTTTCTTTGTGTGACTTGTTTGAATACTAGTCGTTTTGTTCTTTTGATAAAGAGAGGTTTATTTGTTTTTCTATGTTAAGATTTAAATGTGATTTTTGTTAGAACAAGATTTTTAGTTGTCATTGAAGGCTTCGATAGTTCCTAAGTAATCAGGGTAGGCTCATCTCATAAGCCAATGAAGCTGCCGCTTCGAGCCCTACAAAAATGTATGAAAATGGGGCAGGCCCCAAATATGTAGGCCTCCTATATAATGCATACTCGTAGAGATGGAGCCAGGAATTTCACTACGCAGGGGCGAATATATTTTCCAAAATATGTTGTTGGGGTGAGCCTGTATAATTCATAGGAAAGTTTTTTTTTCTATATAATACTAGAGGTTTTTTTTTTTTCCTTTTCTCTTGCAGGGGCGACCTCCCTTACTCGCCCCTCCCTGGCTCCATCCCTACATACTCAATTAGTACATTTGCATTTAAAAGTATTAGAAGAGTAATGTTCAAATGATCGATTTAGGAGTGTTGTAATGGTTATTTATCTAATGATGACTATATGTTTAAATTAGTGTAATCATAAATATTTTGTAATGGTTTTTTTATGAAAACTGTGTTGAAAAATTTTATTATGCAAAATATTTAGAGAGCCTCATTTAATGAGTTCGTTTCAGGCCTTTAAAACTAATGAGCTGGCACTGTAAATAATCACATGGAAATGATGGACCGAGCGCAGATGAGACCAGCCAATCGCTCTATCTAAGTTTCAAAATTTATTTATTATAATTTTATTTTAAATTGTATAAGTTCATCCGCCCAATATTTTCACATAATCTAAACATGTGCATATCTAAGTTATTTATTTATAGAAACATCCTCAGATTGGATGCATCTACTATAGAAATTGCAACACAGCTTCAATATTTTGCCTTGTGAAAGGACAACATTGTATACATTTAAAGTTCTATATGATTTTCTATTTTTATTTTGTATCTGTGTGGGTTGATAAAAAATGTCTATGATAATTGTTTGGTATCTAGTACTTACGCAATTTATACTCACAGAAATTAACATTACGTTCCATGCGTTATTTACTCATTCACCCCATCAAGAAGGAATAGCAGTTAGCTAGGGGAAGCAGGCATAACGGTTCTAAGAGACAATGGATTAGCCACCATTGATGAAGAATCATGCATTTGGACAACAAACAACCCAGTATTTAGTTCCTGTCAACCTTGATCCTTGTTCAAATTTCTGTCCATTCGTGTCGGGTTAGAATTTTTTCAACCTTAACCTGATCTGTTTAGCTTTTTGTGTTATCGTGTGATGTCATATTCGTGTTTCATTTCGGGATCGGTGTTACTGTGTCCTTTCATAAATTCCCGTGTTGTATCGTGTTCAGGTCGTGTCATGTTGTCTCGTGTTTGTGTCAGAATTCTTTCAACCCTAACCCGACCTGTTTAGCTTCTTGTGTTATTATGTCGTGTCATATTCATGTTCCGTGTCAAAAATAGCCAAGCCTGACCTGTTAACTTTGAGTCGGGTTTGTGTCGTGTCAGAAATTCCCACCCCTAACTAATAGGATCCCTCTAATGAAATGCAGCTGCTTTACGAATCCATGCCATCGATCTATCCAGGTATTGCAAATAAAATATCAAAACAATCAACAAATCCACAAGAGAAAAATTAAAACCACCACATGAACCATCAGTTTATTTTTGCACAATAGTTCTCATATGAACACGTTATCTGGAGCAGATATCTGCCTTGCACGAATTAAATTTCCCACATCACTCATAAAGCAAGAGCAGAAAACTTGAAAAACAGATGTCCACAATAAGGTCTTACAACTCCAGCCAATACGTACATACACAAAGAAAAGCACCGAAGTTGGACGTAGAAGACTCACTGCTCAATTATTGCGTCAGGTATCAGCACAATAGAACCGGACGTTTTCCGACTCTCAAGGTCTACATGCGCCTGTGCTGCCTGAGACAAAGGATACTTGTGGTTTACGCGGACTCGCAACACACCGGAGCCAATATTAGCAAAGACCTCTTCAGCAGCTTCTAGAAGCTCATCCCTGTTGGCAGTGTATACCCAAAGGCCAGCCCTTGTCAAGAACAGCGATTTCGGAGCAAGTGCTGTCAGAGGGAGGGGGTCTGGCATACCGGACGCCTGCCCATAACTCACCATGTATCCACGAGGTTTGAGGCACTCCAAGGATCTCTGGACAAGATAAATCCACCAATAAGGACTACTAACTAGGCGACTTAGGTGTGGTAGGGATTGTTTTAGAAGGCAGTTTTTTTGGCCACTTAATACCAGGAAGCTCACCTGTTAGCCTTCTCTACAAACAACTTACCTGAAGGTAATTAATTCCCCCCCCCCCCCCCCCCCCCCCAAAAAAAAAAAAAAAAACCTTACCTGAATTCATCAAAAACTTGGAAAGGAAAAAGGCTAAAATAGCCCAAACAGCGCAGCCGAAGGCTCGTTTTTTTCACTTAACATTTTTAATCAAAACCTGAAGAAAGCTTTAGTTTGAGGATGACTTTCATTGCACCTCAAACAATACAGGACACATTAACAACATAGGAGCAAACTCATGTACTGAAAACACCACTTAGAATGCATCCATCCGAAAGTTTCGTAGCAAACCATTGAATGCTTACTATTATCAGCGAATATGTTGCAAGTTTGTATTAGAGGTTATGAATATTATAATCGAATACTCATTACCAGAAAGGTGTCTTTTCCAACAGCGTCATAGACAACATCTACCCCTTTTCCTGATGTTATCTCGTTGACCCGGGACACAAAATCCTCTTCCTTGTAGATTATTACATGGTGGCATCCATCTTCTTTGGCTTGAGCTGCCTTTTCTGTGGTTGAGACGGTTCCAATGACAGTGACACCAAGGGCATTTGCCCACTGGCATAAGAGAGATCCAACTCCACCAGCTGCCGCATGAACAAGGATAGTGTGTCCAGGTTCAACCTGCAATTAGAAGCAATAGAGTCATATCCTACACAAGATGAATATAAAAGCTTCATTGTTTATTTAATCATGCCGACAAATATGACAACTAATGACAAAGATAGAACAATGAGTAATGTGACATGGGCAATCCCACATTAACGGATATGCACCTATGTCACTACAAGTCCGCAACCATAATACTCTAAATATGACAGGTCTGCCCTTAGTTGCAGGAACCTCCTATGTGGGTGGCAAATCCACCTTAGAACCTCGATCCCGCGCTCCTAAGTCAAAACTCTCCTAGAACCTCACTCCCATTGAGAAAGGAACCCGCTCCTAGCTAGGATAGAACCGCTTAGGCATGTAAATCCCAAAAGAAACAAAACAAATGATACTCCCTCCGTTCCATAAAGTTTGGTCCCTACGAAACTACGTGCAATTTTCAAGCTAAAAAATAGCGTGCTTACGAAAATAATTTTTTAGTCAATATGGATCTTGTTTGATAGACTCATCGAGAACTTTTATACGGTGCAAAAAAAATTAAAAAATTATTTTGGTAAATACATTATTTTTTAGTTTGAAAATTGCACGTAGTTTCGTAGGGACCAAACTTTATGAGACGGAGGGAGTAACAAGCAAGAGAAAAGACAGAGTAATTATATGATATTAGAAAAACATTAACTTAAAATTTGCTCAATTACTTTATACAACCATAATATTACTTAGTTAGTTAGTACTAAGACAATCTTTGCAATTGACATGAATGACGCATACAAATATTTACTTGCATTACATATTTATATTTTCATGTATTATTCCTAAAGCCCCCCCTCCCGAAAGAGGAGCTTCTAAAATCCTTCGCCTCCGAATCTTGCTCCCGCCTCGGCTTCGTGCAACTAAGATATGGAGAATAGTTGGAATCTCGTATTAAAAATACAAATAATTTTAAGTTTTGCAATCTAAGAGGCAGAATAATATTTTCTTTTTGACATTTAACTATACTAAAGACATAAAAATATTTAATCAATTTTCCCTAAACGCTCCTGACGGCGCTCCCACACTTCTATGATCATCCGCTCCCCTGCTCCCGCTCACTCCCGCTTCGTGCAACTAAGGATCTGCCTTTGTGTGTATGAGTGTGTAAGCACGTGTGCGGGAGGGATTGTATGCAAAAGAAAGTACTCATTACCATTGGTGGAACGTGGAAGCTCTAATGCCAGAATGATGTTTGCTTACTTGCAATGCCAAAACATTCTCACAAGCATCAAAGATGTGTCTTATTTGTGTTTCACATACACAACTACATGAGAGAGAGAGAGAGAGAGAGAGAGAGAGAGAGAGAGAGAGAGAGAGAGAGAGAGAGAGAGAGAGAGAGAGAGAGAGATTACAGCTTGGGGGTTATTTGAGGAGAGGCAATGATGAAGATGGAAAAAATACCACAATTAGGGGGTGTGTATTTTTTCTTTTCATGGAAAGAGTGAGTGTAGGCACATTGTGGTGTCCAAGTTGCATTACCCTACGTACTGTTTTATAACTTTCCAGATATAGCTAGTGCTTCATGAAAATAAAGCATGATACCCCGTGTTTTCACGATATGTCAAATTTTCTACAGTCTGAAGTGTAAGAGAAGAGTTTAAGGTACCTTAAAGCAACGGCGAAGCAGCATATGAGCTGTCATTCCCTTGAGGATGACAGATGCTGCAACAATTGGATCCACGGATGGCGGAACAGGTACCACTCTCTCGGCTGGTAGGATCTGCTCCTCAGCATAGCAACCCAATAGATTACCAACATAAGCCACAACATCTCCAACTTTTATACTGGTTAGTCCTGGGCCCACAGCTGTCACCACGCCAGCTGCCTCTACACCTGCAATTGAAAATTGAAGATATTGAGTGACAAATCCTCAACTAAATCAAACCTTAAAGCAACAGGTACTGGTAAAATAAAACGTCACATATGGTCACAGTGATAGAAATGAATTCCATGTAAACAAGTTTCTGTGGCATAATGAAGGTGATACACAGAAGGACTTGTTCCAAACAAAAAAGGGTTTAGATTCTTAAGTCTTGGCAGGAACTGAATGTGCTAAATGAGACCAGTCCCACCAAGATTAATACAGATCAAATGTAAAAGGTTTTAGGACATCAAAGGACCAGATCCAGAAAATTCAACCAAATGATACATTCTGAAGAGACATAGACAAGCAATACATTCTCTTGATCTCTATTCCCAAGAGATCAAGGGAATCAAACATCTAACGCTTTGCAGATGAGATTGAACTCCAACCTTGATTTCCCCGAGCTGCCACCGATATAAATGTCTTAATAATAACAATATTTGAATGAAAGTTTCGAAGTTTACTCATGCAAAAACTTCCACTTATGACTCGAGTCCATATAGAAGACCTAATATCTGGCAAAGGCCAAAAAGTCCATCCCTGGGGTTGCAACTTGCAAGACAGGTATCACCATGATGACGCATTTCAATCACTAAATTCTACATACACGCACAAAAAATCCTAAGAAATGGAACTCTTTCATGCTGAGTCCTTATCTTCTGCTTTATTTGACGTGTTTCTATTTTGTTCTTTTTATTGTTATTTTTTCCACAAAGATTATCATCATGGGCAAATTTCTCTGGTAGCTAATAGAATATCTTCAACAAAATAACGTACACATTATTCTATTTCTATACAACCAGCCAACAACAGTGGTTGTCAATTGACTCAACTCCATAAGGGAACTGACATTTGCCAATAGTTGATGCAAGAAATCATGTTTCATACACATGCCTACCTAATATTGTCATACAGATATGAAGACAAACCTGGAGTAAAGGGTATCGTGGAGGCCTTATGAGATCCTTCGCGGAACTGGATATCAATGAAGTTAAGCCCAATAGCCTTGTTTTTCACTAGGACCTCACCCTCCTTCGGCTCTCCTATTACCACGTCTTCCCACTTCAGCACCTATCATCATGTTGATTTGGAAGTAATTTAACAAGGTCCAAACTGTAATGGGCGTCTATAAACCAAACCACACTGAAAAAAGAACACGATGTAAAACTTCTTATTGTCCACAATTCCACACGACGGCGGAGGTTGCATAGCTGAGTCCATGATAGTCAAATCGGCAGTAGAAACCCTTGAATATAGAGATTAGAGACCAACCCCTTACGTATAACATTTATTCCGAACCGGACTACTAAAAGAGCGCAAATCCTTTAGAGCATTGCAAATAGGATGTCAAACAATTAAGCCATCCCAAATCAACCTCACGCTGCCTCATATTTTTATCCTCAGTAATATGCACCAAACCCGACCACGAATAGCTGATCATGAACATATAACTGGGCTACGCAATTCAAGGTTCTCAAAATCTTAATAACGGACTATCCTGCCAACATAAAGCTTAAAAAATGACACACAGTTGAGGAGTCGTCGACGCAAAACCAATTCTGAAATATACACGAGCTTGACACAATCGATAAACTAAAGATATAAATTGGACAAAATCAGTACCGGGAAATCAAGAAATTAGACTAACAGGACTGACAGGCACACTAAGGCCTTGTTTGGTAACACTTCCTGTTTTCTATTTTCTGTTTTCTAATTGTTGAACACCAATTTCTGTTTTCCCTAAGAAAGAAGTTAAAACTAAAAACAAACAGTCAATCTATTATTAAAAAAATAAAGAAAGTCAGGTTTCACAGATTAGTCTATTTTTCATCATTTTGGAGTGTGAATATCAAGATTCCCCCAATATCGAACAAAATACAGACAAAAAATGTTTATTTATAAATATCACCATTACAAATCAGATCAATTTTGTGGATAACATATTAGACTATTCGAGCAGCCCCAACAGATTTGGTAAAAATTTAGCAAAAAGCATATTCTTTTTATACATATTATACATATATACATGTCTGGGTACATCATTGGAGAGAAAAGGAAGAAGAACAGGATCGATTTCTTCCCTTCCAACTACCACCAACTCCGAGATAAACAACGGAGCAACTCGTCCGGCGAGATTGCCTTTGGTCGCTGCTTATCACGCCCAGAAACACCCAAAATTAGTCGTCAATTGCTGCTCCAAATCCTAAACCCAGATGACATTAAATCCATATCATGGGTTGAGATCCATGTTATTGGTGATAGATTGAGCAAGAAATATGGCAATGATAGCACGCAGAAGCAAATAGGGGAAGAATCCAAAACCCATACAAAGGTGTTTATGGAAAATTATAGTGTATGTTCTAACAAAAGGAATGAGACATCCGAGTCATCGACTTGTCCGCCGCAAACTGACGGGAATAAGAAAAGGGGAGAGAGACAGAGAGAGAGAGGAGATGATGTACTCCTCAAAAACGCTCCTTCCAGGTTTCGAACTTGCGCCAACGCTGGGTACGGTGTTGGGCACTGTAGCGTGCGTTTTGGCAGCCGGTTTTGGATTTTTTAGGAGTGAGGCCATGTTCCACTGAAAAAAACTAGTTTTATTTTAACTAAAAAATTACTCTATTCTACTAAAGTGTTACCAAACAAGGTTTAATGCTTCTAAAGAACATTTCAAAAGTCTATTAGGCTCACAGTAACACCATCCCTTTACAAATAAAGCTTAGATTATGAGTAGCTGTTGCAAATACGAAAACAGTATACATGAAACAGGGGGAGACCCTCCAGCCCACAAGTCTCCTGAACTCGCATCTCCACTCGACTTAATTTTTTACCCAAATTTAATGGAACACTCCAATTAGCAAAAGCGAATGTAGGTATAAATTTGAGTAAATGCTTCATTAATGACACAATTGAAAATTTGAGAGGGAAAAAATAGTCTTAAAAATTTGAGTAAACTCAAATTTGGTAATGGGTTTGAGTAAGGAGGTAATGGTTTTGCTGATTTTTACTTAAATTTGAGTTTAAGTGTGAAATTGAGTCAAAAGTGGAGATGCTCTAATGGCTTTGACACCAACAGTAGTAATGTACTGTGTAATCAAGAAATTAGCTAAAAAGATCAACCCTTTTTTTCTTTATTTTTTTAAATTTTTTGATCGGAAAGAGACTGACAGTAACACCAACCCCGCAATAAATAATCTTAGGGCATCCACAGTGGAGTTAAAAATGTGTTGCTATATGACACAAACGTGTAAAAAGTGGGAGAGGTTTAGCCACATGAGAGAGGTTTAGCCGTACCACTACAGTTCTCGCCTGAACTATGCCTGTCACTATTTTTTATGACACAAACAACACCTAAGCAACACTATTGGACACAAAAAATAAAAAAAATGTTGCTAACTGTGTAACTCTTACACTATTTCTTACACTAGTGTCACTATTGCGGATGCCCTTAGATTGCTAGCAATTGACAGTGACACAACCAGCCAGTACTTGGGTAATGAAGAAAATTAGCCAAAAAAAGACTCAAAATAACACCAACCCTTCCACCACAAGAAAAACTTCAAAATTCAACTCATAAATTTTGGCTGCAGAAATGACATTGGAATACGAGAGAGGGGAAGAGAGAGACGACCTCAGGGCCACCAAGTTCATGAACCCTAATAGCTTTGACCATTGCTGATGCTTCTGGTGCTGATATAGAGAGTGCTCTGGCTATTAATTGCTTTGACAGTCGATCTGGGTATTATGAAGTGAAGGCTATGGTTTTTGGTGTGGGTATTTGTAGTAGTTGTTTAAGCTCTTCGCTTACGCTTAAAAACCCCTTCCCACCCGTCGGACCAAGAGGAATTTGGCACTTGTACGTTGTGTGATCTCATCGCTTACGCTTCAAACCCCTTTCCAACGTGGGAAATTTGGCACTTGTACATTGTAAATTGTTTGAGTCAATATTGATGACCCCTCATGTCAAATGGAAATCAATCACCACCGAACTATTTTACTTTTTAGATTATTTTTGTCCTATTTCACAAAATTTTAAATTTTGTTATCAATTTTATACATTTTAGATTTCTCTCGTCGAGATGAAATAAGAAACTATAAAAAAAATCGACAAAAAACTAACAAATTCAAAAAAAATTTGAATAAAAACAAATAAAAAAACTAAACTGGTTTTCTTTACCCAAAGTACCCCTAAATCCCTGCTTCCATTGACCATAGCAGCGGCCCAATGCGCCTAGCAGGCAGCGTTATGGAAAAAAAGCAGCTCCCCATAAGTTAAATACCCATAAGTTAAATACTCATAGTTGTTATACTAGGTTGGAAAAAAAAAGTACACAACACAATTTACTTAGGGGAAAATTTCAAAAAAACCCCTAAACTTTACACTCAATGTCTCAAAATCCCCTGAACTAAACTAAACTTCAATTTCACCCCCAAACTTTCACTCCGTTATTAGTCAATTTACCCCCCATCGTTTAAATTTGTCAAATTGTTAACGGATTCTTCTGAGGTGTACTGTTGGCTCCGTTAAACCAACACTTGGGCTAATCACATAAATTTTCAAGACTCTCTCATACTGAAAAAAGAAAAAAAGGAAAAAAAAAGAAGACCCGAATGGACCCTTCTCTCTCTCTCCTCTATCTTCTCCCCCTTCTCTCTCCCTCCGCACCCACCATCACCACCATCCATCATTCTCCATCCACTTTCTGCATTTCACATAAATTTTCAACTCTCTCTCTTTCTCTCTCTCTCTCTGCTATACATTAGAAATGAGAGTTCAAAAGTCACCTAATCCAACCTCTTGCCCAAATTCTCCACACCTAATCTGTAATCAATCTGCGAAGTCCACCTCGAGCTTTTTTTTTATCATCATTTTGGTTGCCAAAATTTTCAATCAGGCACTCCTGATTTGTCGTTGCTCACATGCTATGATTGGTTGATTCTTCATCAATACACATTATTCTTCCCAACGAAAGAAAACATGGATTGATTCGGAAGGGCTTCCAGATTTCAGCGATGCAATTGCCTTCTTACTCGCTCCAAATCGGTCCAATACCACTATTGGTGGTGAAATGTCTCCCACTTACCCAAGGTTAGTATAAATCCAGTAGCCCTTTTGTTGATGTAGAGCTTGATAAGTATTTCGATTACGGTTGGGACCCAAGCAATATTACGAGGCTTCTTGTTATACCTTGTCCTAATCCACCACCGCTGGCGGCATTTTTAGATCTGAATCACGGGTGAGTTAGATGATTTGGTGGAAATTGGAGACGATACTATTCTCGAGATTGAGGTGGGTTTGGGGAGAGTGATGGAGGAGAGGGATTGTAGGGAATGGGCTGGGAAGATGTTGAAGTGATGAAATCGGAGTGGAGAGTGATGGATGGTGGTGATGGTGGGTTGGAGGAGGCAGGTTGGGTGGGAGAGAGAAGTGGGAGGCGATGGAGAGAAAGAGGGTCCATTTTGTTTTCGTTTTTGTTTTGTTTTGTTTTCCCAGTTTGAATAGGGTGGGGTCTATGTACATGTGGCGCCACATGTCAAAAATAAGGTGCCACTAGTTTGATTTAACAGAATCGTTAGTCTATGTCAGCAGAATCCGTTAACAATTTGATAGATTTAAACGGCGGGGGGTAAATTGACTAACGTAGTGAAATTTTGGGGGTGAAATTGAAGTTTAGTTAAGTTCAGTGGGTTTTGAGACATTGAGTATAAAGTTCAGGGGGTTTTTTTGATATTTTCCCTTTACTTAGGGCCTATTTTAAGTTTTAAAATTTGAGCCCAATTACAATTTTTTTCCCCTAACGATACACATTAGCAGGGGTTTGGTGGAAAAGTTAGTTAGTGGATTAAACAACCAAAAGGGATTCGATGTAACAGGGAAGGGGTATAACCAGATGGGTTATAAGTCACATCTGCTCAATTGTAATTTTGAAGCTCAATTTCGGGTGTTTTCAATTATCAAAGGAAAAAAACGATTCTCTCTCTCTCTCTCTCTCTCTCTGTGCGCACGCCCCTTAAAACAATTTTTTTTTTTTTTTGGCAATTTATCTTTCTTGAAATCATAGGTAATGGGAAAGGTCAGAGGTGTTAAACCACTATGTAAAAGTGTCCTAGAAGCACACATCTATTTTCCATTTACGAGGTTACAAAATATTACTCGAAAAATAAAAAATAAATTAATAAATACTTCAAAAATCCAGTGTGGGCCCGTGCCCACACTGGTCTCCATTTCCGTCTACCATTGTATATGTGGACTCACATATGTTCAACGCCTGTGCCTGAAAGGTGTTCCCTGCATTCTGTCTGTTACATCATAAGATTTTGATGGTGTTTTATAGCTTGATATACATTGTTGGGCCCATTTTCTAATAGCTTAACGTTTTGGGAGAGTTAGTAACTTAACATCAGAGCTCTAGTTGTGAGAGGTCTTGGGTACACATCTCTTTGTTTGCATTTGTGTCACGATTTCAGTCTGTTTCTTCCCTTCATTTTCTTTCGCTCTATTTATAAAAATTTGCATCTCCATGTGTAAAATGGGGCTGCACGTGAGAGAGTGTGTTAGATAACTTGATATGCATTGTCGGGCCCGTTTCTTAAAGCTTTGAGAGCGGGTGACTTTATTTTTTATAACTGGATGTCTGGATGTCTGGGCCAGCTTGCGCGCCCCTCGATTAATTGTGGAGCCCTTAACGACTGGGCGTAATCCAAGAGTTTGTTGGCATAGGGCAATTGGTATTTAAAATCTCCTATACATATGGAGACTATTTCATTAATTTGGAGATAAAAAGCAGCTACATCTTGCAGCTTACATTATTAACGGCAGTACGAACTCTTTACAATCACTTCCGAATTCCAAATCAGAGATAGTTAACCAAGGATTGATAAATTGCACCGGGCTGCCACCCGATAGGGATCACGTCGTTTGCCACGAGGGTCGCACCACTGTTGCCCGACGTCAACCGGATAGAAAACGGAGCTTGTAATGCCTGCCCGGATTCGAGCTTCCAAACAGCACCCCAAGATTGTTGCATGGGTTTCCAATCATAAGCAGCCTCCTTCAGATCAACACTTGCAAGATCACCATCCCCTTCTTGGAATTCAGGTGCTACCGCGAAGTAGAATGGGTTGGAACCCGGGTCAACCCGGAAGGCTATGGTAGTTCCTAAGTAATCACATGGAACACTAGAAGAAATACAAAAGCAGGCCTTAATTATAAGTGAACGTGTAGTTAAGTACTCAAACTATGAAGGGAAAGTTTCAAAATACCCTCTAACTTTGATAACGGAAGGAAAGTTTAGGAGTAAAATTAATTATTTTAAACGTTTGGGAGTCTATTAGACATTGAGGTCTAATTAAGTTTGAGGGGGTATTTTGAAAATTTTCTCACTATTAATATCACATAAGCATTTAACAAAATCAAAACATCCAAATGAGCCAAAACCGTTAGTAATTTGATAGATTGAGACAGTAGGGGTATATTTGATAACGGAAGAAAAGTTTAGGAGTAAAATTGTTTTTTGCAAAAGTTTGGGAGTTTATTAGACATTCCGGTCTAAATTTGAGGGATATTTTGAAAATTTCCCTACTATTAATGAAAGGGGTGCTTTCCATTTAAAATGATTTTTTTTCCTTTTATTGGTATTTCGTTTATGGGTTTCTGTTCGAAAAGTTGTCTTTAAAATGTTTATTTATTTATTTATTGATGTATATATGTTTTTTTGTTGAATATCCATAAAAGAGATTTTATTCATCTTTGAATGTGTTTGTTATGTACATGTCATCACATACGGAGATAGCCACAATACACACCCATTAAAAGTGTGTACCATATGCAACTATTATATGGTTCAGATTGTGCCACCTCATTGGTAATCATAATATTTTTTAGTTTTTGTAACTTTTCAGCAATATGATTCGTAACATTTTAGTGTGTCTTGTAACTTTTATAAAAAAATCGTAACTTTTGTAAGGATACACAACCAAATAATGGGTGTGTATTGTAGTTTTTTCCCGTACATTATGTACTCGATTTTTATTTAGTTTTTGAACTTTCTAAACGTGAAAAGTACTTGCCGTGCATGTTCAATCTGCAGGACTCCTGCACCACGAAGCTTGTCTTCTTCACCAGGTTTTGCCAAGGCACCAAATGAAGTTCCACTTAGATCAAAATGTATTGACTCAGGCACGCAGGGGCCTCCAGGGCAAAGATCCGTTACAACCACTCTCACCGGATTCCCTGAACACGACGGGTTCGTTGTACATTTCACCTAGTTATATATATCAAGAGAAATTTTATATATATACTTGCATTTGAATTAGTAACAAAGATTAGCTCCAACGTTGAAGAATAATTTGTGTTACGATGAAGTCACGAGCGAATAATGAACTACTATTTTCATTTTCTTCGAAAGTCAGTGTAACGAGAATAGTTAGATTAGCAAATTGGAAGAGGAGTTGAACTCTTAACCTATTTCCTTGTAGCATTTGAGTGTACGTACTCCTGATGCTACCTGACACCTTACATGACTTATTTTTTCATCTTTATTTGATTATACTACCTGGTAACAAGCTCCACATCCCTTGCCCGAGTTGTAAAGCGATGGGCTTATAGCTGTAATAAGTGAATTGAAAGGCGGTTTCAACACTGCATCTCCATATCCACACGCTCCTCCTGCATGAATCATATATACTCCCTCCGTTCCTATTTGTTTGTCCCTTTTGGGGAAGTGGGTTTTTAAGGGGTGTGAAAACTTTGTATTGTTTTTTCTGTTTTGCCCCTAAATACAGTCAATATTACTGTGACCAATTTTGTGGGACTAATTTGTTATATGAAACTCAAAACATATGCAATATGGATCTTGTTTGATAGATATCAATTAGTTTTATTATACAAAGTTTTCAAAATTATAAGAACCGTTATAAAGTAAAAGATAATGGACAAGCCAAATGAGATGGAAAAAGTACTTTTTAAGGGTAAAACTGTAAAGTGACCCTGTTTTGATGGATGCTTTTAGAAATGGGACAAACATTTTGGAACTTCCCAAAATAGAAAGAAGGACCAACAAATAGGAACGGAGGGAGTACATGATTACATATTAGTACGTAAGTCCGCGCGTAGAAATCAATCTCTCTCTCTCTCCAGATTACCATCAGTCCCGCTGACTGAAAAAACATACCATCGCTCCCGGCGCCATTAGGACTGCCGTACCAAGTCGCACCAGCCGGTGCCCATTCGACAGCCATAGTTGATGAGTTCGTAACTTGGAGACAGAAGCAGAACTCATAGAAGCAAAAGAAAGTTAGTAAACATGAGACAAAGAGATGTGACAAGTGATATGAACTAGTAGCCGTTTTGGTTCCACAAACTAATGTATTCATTTTCAAACCCTTGTGCTATGGTTTTCTGACCGCTGTTACAAAGTTTCACAAGTATTTATAGAGTAAAACCATGCATGCATGAGTTCATATAATTGCCCCAAAGCTAAGGCCAGTCACATGGATTAATTTCAGCTGAATGTTAGGTTATCCAAATTATGGAAGTTATAAAATGCAAATTAATTACTCCCTCTGTCCCAAATTGTTGGTCCGGATTCCAATGCAATTTTTTACTACAATAAATCCTTGTGTACGCACGCCCCGTGCGCAAAATGCACGGATGGTGCATCTTGACCGTCCGTGCATGTTTTCGACGGTCTGGATTTAAAAAGGCAGTCTTCCATGTAAGAGGTGGAAGAGTTTTTTAAAATTCATACCGTTGAATAATTCCTGAAATGGATGGTCCAGACGTGTTCGTGCATGTACATACACGTGTGCGTACGTACGTGTAGCTGGGTTGAATTTTTTAATTGTTCATATCTTCCAATCTATAACAATTTTTTATATGCAATATATATCTTATTTGATAGATCTCAATAATAGATTGAAAGATATAAACAGTTAAAAAATTGCATTAGAATCTGAACATGACAAACGATTTGGGACAGAAGGAGTATGTATTACTTGGCATGACAAGCCGTGTGAAATGTTTTTTATTGTTAAAAAGTTAGTAGGGAAAATTAAGTGATTATCTGAATTAAATGCATGGATGAACTAGAGTTTGGCATAAATTAAATGACACATAGCAAAAGTTTATAGATAACATGTGAAATGTTTTTTTTAGTATTTTATATTTCTCTTTGCCGATAAAAAGAAAACATGTGGAATGTTGAGAATTTTACTCCCAAGTACAAGAAGTTTTCATCGTTCACAAAGGAAATTCCGTGAAAATGGTTTCACGAACAGAAAAGCCATGTTTTCATGGCTATGGGTGTTTGGCGTTTACGTGCATCTCGATTAATTCATTCGAGACTAATCTCACCATACAAGTAGTAGACGGGACAAAGCTCGGTAAATATGAATTGACTTCACAAGAATCGATAACACCTGCGATTTTATGACAGAATAAATCTCGCTTTAATCATTAGGCCAGGATGGAGCCCAATTTAACGTGGACTCAGAGACAGCCCATAAACAGAGAAACAGACGGATTTAATCTAGACCACATTGGGGAAATTCTGACGTACAAATACCCAGTTATATACAGCTACGCCTTGTTACATTGGGCCTTCGCGAGTTGGGCCCATCATCCAATTTCTTCAATTTAGATCCCTTTCGGGCTTTTTCTCCACATCAAAAGGGCAAAAAAAAAAGTTATATGTTTTCGGTGTGAATGAAGTTGGGCATTTGGAGGGTCTCACAAGGCAACCGAAAGATCCCCTCCGGATTTCATCGAATCTGGACATTGGGTGTTTTGTTTTGTGCGGCTGGTTAATTTCACTCATGATAGCAATATTCATTTCAAGCAGTTTTGTGTATTGATTTCCTGCAAGCAACTTTGGTCTTATTTGGTTATACATTGAGGCATCCCGTTTTTGTGCCAAATTACCAATGACCTGAAATTCGGTTTCTTTACAACAAATTTTGATATTGTGTGAGACAGAGGCGGAAGAGTACTTCCCCCAAGGCGGTTGTCAGTAGTGTTTCGCATCCGTGGTTTGACTATTTTATCTTGGGAAACAAATGCCCGTGTAACCTGTAACACTCTCGGTAGGCGGTTAATCTGTTTTGAAGAGACTGTTATAAATAAAAAAATGTTACGATTGCCGATGAGGTGACACAATCTAGACTATACAATAAGTGCATACAGAACACCTAAATAAGGAGTGTGTATTATAGCCATTTCCTTCCCTTATTGGCTATATTTGAAAGTCTCTGTCCCCTGGTGGTACAATTTGTCCAACTTCTTGGTTCAAAAGTCTCTGTCCTACTAGTAATTTTCTTTGCTTGATTCTATGTTATTGACTACAAAAGCTTCCCACTCAATGGTCCAACCAATATTGATCTCTTGCGGTCAAGTTGGACTGCTCTCTCTCCCTCTCATTTTCATCTTTGAAGTCTCTCTGATCTCTCTCTCAGACAATCACAGAGAGAGAGAGAGAGAGAGAGAGAGAGAATGGAGGAAGCTGGTATGGCAGTGGGAATGGGAACAGGGAATGATCAAGGTGCAGCAAGGGAATACAATGGGAAGTTGACTTCATTTGTAGTGTTGTCTTGCATGATGGCTGCCATGGGAGGAGTTATTTATGGCTACACTATTGGAAGTTCAGGTCTCTCAAAATCTTTCTTAACCACAATCGCTTCTGTTTCATAGCCTTTGTTTTTGTTTTTCTACCATTCACTTCTTCTTTAGGACTATAAATGGATTATGGGACAATTAAATTGCGTATAGGTGAAATTTTCGGTGGCACATAATAAATTGCAATATTCAGTGTGAGCAAATTTTTTGTTTTTGTCAAACAGTAAGAAGAGGAATACAAGCGTGAATTACATCAAATTTAAAAAAAAAAAGTCCATAATCACTATAAGCTCAACCCAACTAATAACTCCATTAAGGGGAAAGTTCATAATCACAGCTCAACCCAACTAATAACTCCATTAAGGGAAAAGTCCATAATCTCAACCCAACTAATAGCTCTATTAAGGGGAGAAATAATTAAACCAACAAGTAGAAACAAAGTCTACAATTACTATAAGTCCAATCAAACTAATAGCTTCATTAAGGAGAGAAATAACCCATAGGGTTTTATGGACATCCATCTTGCCTCCGCGGGGTTCCTCGCTCTCTGATATTTAGGCATTTTGCTTGTTAGTTAATAAAATCATCTCATTTAAAAATAAAAAAAAAACAAAAAGGGGAGAGAAATAACCCAACAAATACAAGGGAAATAACACCCACATGCAGGTGGAGAGATTCAAACTCCTAACTTTTTAGTGAGATACATGAGTTCTGACCGACTGAGCTAGCCCTAATTGCTTTATTGTTTGTAGAATTTGACATGGAATTCGTTGTTCACCGAGAATTTGAGGCAATTGACAATATTTGTTGTCCCTTCCTAAAGTTGGTGCTTCGGCAAAATAATCCGAGACATATATTTTTTTTCTTTATTCAGATTTTTTTCCGCATTTGTTGGTTTTGCGTTAATTTTTTGTATGGATTATTGGTCCGTCTTGATAAGATGAATCTAGAAAGTGAAAAAATTGTGATCAAAATTTTAAAAAAGTTCACTGAAGATGAAAATAATTCAATTTATTTTTGTAGATTATTGGATTATTTTTGTCTTTATTCACAAATATTTTAGTTTGGTTAATAATATTTTACTTTTTGGATTCCTCTCATCGAAACGAATGAATAATTCAAAAGAATCGATGCAAAACTAACAAATCCAAAACACTTTCATGCAGATGGCAATCGATGGCATGCTTGTCATCCAAGCTATGCACATGCAAATGTTAGATATTATTTGATGATTTAAAAATGATTTTTGACTTACCGCGGCATCGGTACTTTGTACCATACGTGCCGGTCTAGCTATCTTTACCGGGAATCGTGTATTCTACTCAGTAAGGCTGTTTCTAATTTTTGATGATTTGTCGTCTCTTTTCTATGAGCATCGACGTCATCAATTTGTTTTGATAAATAGGAGTGGAGTAAAATCTGGTGCCTACAATTTCAATGTGCACATTGTTCAAACCCTTCTCAAGGATGATATCCGGGGTGGGTGCTATGCGGTAGACGTTGTGCGCCGTATTGTGCGGCAAAACTCTGTCGTTTTGCTTGATTTTTGTGCACACCTCTAAAACTTCCAAGGACCTTGTTTGGAGAAACAAAAAACCACTACAAAATGCCAAAACCCAAAGTGCCTAAGCCCTAATCACGAATTGCCTTAACCCGAAGTGCCTAAATCCAAGTGCCTAAACCCACTATACCCTACCCCAAAGAGCCTAAATCCCCTAAAATTGAACCCCAAAATTAACTCTCTAAATAGGACCCTTGAATGTACCAAGAAATATGAGCAAAACAACGTAGTTTTACTGCACAACACGGCGCACAACACCTACCGCACAACGCCTCCCCTAATTCCCAGTTTTCATGGTAGATGCCCTAGAATTCTGTTTCCAGGCTTGAGTTGTAGTTGAGTTTCCCATAGAAATATATAATATTCTGCCATGTCTTCTTTAAATTTTAAGAATAATTGATTTGGCAAAAGTGAAATACCTCTCTTGTGTCCCAGAAAATTCAAATCGCGAACCTGTGCCAACAGAGACTTGGTTTTCCCAAGAACAGGAGGCGACTATGATTGACAGATAATCAAAATGGCATTTTTTGCAGCTCTTTCAAAAGTACTTTTTGGGGGCCTGGAGATTGAAATCAAAACATTTACACATAAATTACGGCCACAGTTTGCAAACTGTAACATAAAGTATTAGGCACCAAATATATAAAGGATCGTATTATA
Organism: Vaccinium darrowii; assembly: GCA_020921065.1. NCBI lineage: Eukaryota > Viridiplantae > Streptophyta > Magnoliopsida > Ericales > Ericaceae > Vaccinium > Vaccinium darrowii. Next base: position 13,601,561 of record CM037161.1, read on the forward strand.
AAAGTAAAACAAAAGTAAGACAGGGAGACTTATTGATTATACTGATTTTATTGCGGGTGGAAGATGGAAGTAAATTTACAAGTAGAAGGGGGGTGGTGAGAGCTTAGAGAGAGAGAGAGAGGGAGAGAGAGAGAGGGAGAAGGGTACTGAAAGCCTGCCTTTGAGTGACAGTTTACAGCTTTTTATAAGCGCTACAACCTACTGTAGCAGTTACTGTAGATGACGTCACTGATGACGTTTTACAAAATATCTAATACTGTAGATGACGTCATGGATGACAGTTCTTCTGCTGTTGTTGTTTTGTGCCGACAATTACTGTTCCTGTCATACTGCTGACAAATTCCCGATTTTTCTTTTTCTCCTTGGCCTTTAACAATTTAAGTTCAATCATAGAGTCCCAAAGATCCGCTTCATCTGGGTATACCTCGGTGTCACCTTCGGGATCCTGAGATTCTCCGGCCAAACAGGTAAATTGCCCTTGATCTTAGAATCACAAGTGTGTGTGTATATATATATATATATATATATATATATATATATATATATATATATATATATATATATATATATATAGAATGGACCCAAAAGGGGCAAATCCTTATACTCTCCAAAGTCCCTATTTATAAGGAGAATCTAAAGTTAGTCAAATAAGGAAGTTGCCAAATTCAAGACACTTTCCTAACAAGAGAGATTTTCATGCCTCAACCTAAATAATTAGATTTTGGTGTTTATTGGCGTAATATCACCCAACGCTAAGTGTTAATTTTGTGGCAGATCTTACCTATTGAAAGAAAATTACTAGCTCAGAGAATTAAAAAAGATAAAGTAGGAACTGGCAAGGGCTATTTTTAACATGTTCTAGTTGACAAGGACATAATTTTGAAATTGTATAGGTGGAGTGACTTCAATGGAGCCATTTCTCAAGAAATTCTTCCCAGAGGTCTATAACAAAATGAAAGAAGACACTGAGATAAGCAACTACTGCAAATTTGACAGCCAGTTGTTGACTTCATTCACATCTTCCCTCTACGTGGCTGGCTTAATTGCTTCCTTCTTTACCTCATGAGTCACTCAAGTCCTTGGGCGCAAATCCTCGATCTTTGTCGGAGGGGCTGCATTTCTTTTAGGGACAGCACTCAGTAGTGTAGCTATTAATGTCTACATGCTTATCTTTGGCCGTGTCTTGCTTGGTGTTGGTGTTGGCTTTGTAACTCAGGTATGTATACCAATCGGTTTTTGATTATTTTTCTTTCTAGCAAGTCCTGCTTCCTGTTTCAACTGTCTTGCGAAACAAAATTACTGAAAAGTTAAGAAAGCTCACTTATGTCATTTCTGTGTGAACGTAGTTTAAAGTATCTGATTATTCGGTTTCGGGCTTTTTAAGGAGTAGAAAGTATTTAACCCCGTCGTCTTATTACTGAGATGCCAACATTTGACGAGTGTAACAAAAATACGGAGCTGATTATTGTGTAGATTCCACATTCTTCACAGTAATTTAACATGTGATACTGCTTTGTTTATTTCAGTCAGTGCCACTATATCTCTCAGAAATGGCTCCATCCAAATACAGAGGAGCAATAACCAATGGCTTCCAATTCAGTGTCCATATTGGAGGTCTCTTAGCAAACCTCATCAATTACGGCACCGAAAAGATCAAAGGCGGATGGGGTTGGAGAATCTCCTTAGCCATGGGAGCAGTCCCTGCTTCGATCCTAACTCTTGGCGCCCTCTTCCTCCCTGAAACACCCAACAGCTTAATCCAAGGAAATACCGATCCCCAAGCGGCCAAATCAATGCTACAACGAATTAGAGGCACCCAAGATGTCCAATCGGAACTCGATGACCTTATCAAAGCCAGAGAAATGTCGAAAATAGTTAAACACCCATTCAAAAAAATTGTTCAAAAAAAGTACATGTCTCATGTAGTCATGGCAACAATTATATCGTTTTTCCGACAAGTTGCCGGAATCAAGGTGATTGCATTTTATGCTCCCGTGGTTTTTCGAACTATGGGTATAGGCGAAAGCGCTTCGCTTATGTCTGCGATTGGAATAGGAGTGGTTTCTATCATATCGACGTTCATATCCATGTTGATAGTTGATAAGCTTGGGAGAAGAATTTTACTTATGGCGGGGGGAATTCAGATGTTGGTGACACAAGTAATGATTGGAGTGGTATTAGCAACTCAGTTAGGGGAACAAGGTGGGGTGAACAAAGAGAGTGCCGTTTTGGTCTTTATTTTGGTATATGTTTACGCCGCGGGGTTTGAGTGGTCGTGGGGTCCGTTGGGGTGGTTGATTCCGAGTGAGATTTTTCCGTTGGAGATACGGTCAGCGGGACATAGTATTAACGTGGCTGCGAGTTTGTTGTTCGCTTTTGTTGGCGCTCAAACTTTTTTGGCTATGTTATGTCATTTTAAGGCTGGGATTTTCTTCTTTTCTGGAGGATGGGCGGTGCTAATGACGGTGTTTATTTACCTATTTTTGCCGGAGACTAAGAATGTGCCGATTGAGCAGATGGATAGGATACTGTGGAGGGAACACTGGTTGTGAAAAAAAAGTTGCGGGACATCATGATGAAGTGACTGTCCGTGCATGCGTCCCTACTTTGGATTTATGCTCCCGTGATATTGATCAGCATCCTGCTCAAAACACTGGTAAACTTGAGAAACATTTCTTTTTCTAGCGAAAACTAAAAGGATTTCAACTGAACAATAGATCCATTTTGACTCTCCCCCACACGCTCATTTTTTCCAATTGCTTTTATTTTGATATCTAGTGTAATATTTATATTTATTTATTTCAGGATGCAAGGTACGTAATTTTGTTTTTTCGGCTAATAAAATTTGTCCTGAACCTAAAATTGGGTCTTCGTTCACGCCTAGCACGTAACAAAGTTTGGATAGCACCCTATCTCTCTCACTCTTTCTTTTGTGTGTATATATGTTTGTGTGTGTGATAGAGAGAGAGAGAGAGGGAGTGAGGGAGGGATACACTCCCTCCGTCCATGTGTGTTGGTTCATTTTCGACATTTGTGTCATGTTTTTAAATTGTCTATATCTTTCAATTTATAATAGACTTCATGATTTTGAAAATTCGTATTACAGAATTAATTGATATCTATCAAATAAGATTCATATTACATATTTTTAGATATTCGTATTAAAAGATATGTCCAATTTTTTTTTTTAAAAAGTGAAAATAGTAAAAAGTGGACTAACAAACACGGACGGAGAAAGTGAAGATTCAAAAATTTGTTTCCGAAATGAATAAGATAATTCAAATTGCAATATGGGTCTCTTTTAGGTAAAAAAGGACTTGGTTAGCAGACATCACAACCTCTATGCCTCTCATCTCCCCTGCAAAATGAAATGGTCAACAAATAGGCCCTTTTGAAGTATGAATTAAGGCCATCTCTAGTGTACTACCTAAAAAATGCTTTCTAAAATGTACACCTAAGCACATGTGAGACCCTATTTTGTTTGCTAAGAACTTAGTTAGCTAGCTAGAAAGAAATTCACTTTAATGGGACTCCCTAAAAATGCTCCCTAAAGTGTATGTGAGACCCATTTAAGTGGACCTCTATAACCAAAAAATAATGACAGATTTGATATTATAAATGCCAACAACTTTATCTCTCCTCTTTCTATCTAACTCTCTCCTCTTTCTCTCTCCTTAAGACCCTCCCCAAATTTAGGTAGTCACTTAGGGCACTTTAGGTAGTGAGGTGTGCCACCTAGGATTTTAGGGAGCCAACTTTTGTGCACTAGCTAGAGACCATTTTTTGAGGTTTTTCTTAGCTAACTAGTTAGGGCACTTTAGGTAGTGCACTAGAGATGCCCTAATGCCTAAGGAGACGGAACAACAGTATGATTACGTTCGGATGGAACAGTTATTTTGCATAAACGAATAGATTAGGCAATTTTGAACATGCACGTTTTCTATGATATCGCATTGAATATCGTAGTTTGGGAAAATGCTACAATATACACCCCTTATTTAGGTGTAACGATCCAATTTTCGATCCTATTTTACTTATAATGGACTAAACTATTTTCGATTGAGTATATTTATGAAGATCCAAATTTCCGAACATGTGGTGTTAAAGATTTGAATTATAAAAATTATTAGTTCATTTTTTAAAATTGTATTTTGATAAATTTCATCTGTATTTCAAATGGGCGTGCACCCTAGAGGTTATATGTGTTGTACCGCATGGGGGAATAATGTACAAAATACAAATACACATGCGGGTAAGTAATTAGCTATATACATATACGTAGTTATTTGTGTAACTTTTACCACTCTTATCAAATGCCGAGTCAGGCCATCCTGACCCAAACACTACCCTGTCATTGACACACCCATCCTGTAACGACCCTAATTTTCGTAAATAAAAATTTCGTTAAATAATTTGATTAATTATTTTAATTTTCGGTTTATCGGAATATTTCCCTATTAAAATATTATTTTATTCTTTTAATTCGAATAAATAGCATTTTAGCCATGTGTATGCGCATACGAGCCCGAGTAACACACCCGTTACACTACCGTAACACCCGGAGACCTCGGCTAATGTCCGAAACTTACCACCTTGAATTCATCACCATAGTACGTCATGGCATAGTCTTTTCACTTTGGAACTTGGTGCCCTGACCAAGTTAGAGAGAGTTAGAGAGAGAGAGAGAGAGAGAGAGAGAGAGAGAGAGTTCGGTAGAGAGAGAGTAGAGTGAGGTGTGTGCTTGTGTACATGCATTTTGGTACACATGCACATGCAAGAGTTATTGCTTTGAACAATTGTGCAAGCAATGGATGGTTGAGGTGGCCAACTAAACTTAAGGTTTTGTACCCAACACTAGTTAGAATAAGCCTTGCTATTTTTAGAGTACCCTAGACATACCCACACAATACTTGCATTAGAGGACAACTACACATCCTAGCCTATGTTTTGTAGGCCTTGGCTTCCAAGTAAGCTAGGGACAAACTTCCCTAAATTAAGGAGGGAATATTCCACCTATCTTTAGCTAGTTATAGCTACCCTCATAGCCATTTAATGGTTTTACACAGCATTGGTTCATATTAGCTCCTAAAACACGATTTATGAATAACTGGTAGCGGGTCGCCTAATACCCGCCTTCTAAAAGCGTGTTTAGTAAACTCGCCTTCTGAAAGCGTCCGTGCATGTTTTCGACGATCTGGATTTAAAAAGGCAGTCTTCCATGTAAGAGGTGGAAGAGTTTTTTAAAATTCATACCGTTGAATAATTCCTGAAATGGATGGTCCAGACGTGTTCGTGCATGTACATACACATGTGCGTACGTACGTGTAGCTGGGCTGAATTTTTTAATTGTTCATATCTTCCAATCTATAACAATTTTTTATATGCAATATGCATCTTATTTGATAGATCTCAATAATAGATTAAAAGATATGAACAGTTAAAAATTGCATTAGAATCTGAACATGACAAACGATTTGAGACAGAAGGAGTATGTATTACTACTTGGCATGACAAGCCGTGTGAAATGTTTTTTATTTTTAAAAAGTTAGTAGAGAAAATTATGTGATTATCTGAATTAAATGCATGGATGAACTAGAGTTTGGCATAAATTAAATGACACATAGCAAAAGTTTATAGATAACATGTGAAATGTTTTTTTTAGTATTTTATATTTCTCTTTGCCGATAAAAAGAAAACATGTGGAATGTTGAGAATTTTACTCCCAAATACAAGAAGTTTTCATCGTTCAAAAAGGAAATTCCGTGAAAATGGTTTCACGAACAGAAAATCCCATTGGAAAACATGTTAAGCTTTTGCTATGTTTTTATGGCTACGGGTGTTTGGCGCTTACGTGCATCTCGATTAATTTATTCAAGACTAATCTCTCCATACAAGTAGTAGACGGGACAAAGCTCGGTAAATATGAATTGACTTCACAAGAATCGATAACACCTGCGATTTTATGACAGAATAAATCTCGCTTTAATCATTAGGCCAGGATGGAGCCCAATTTAACATGGACTCAGAGAAAGCCCGTAAACAGAGAAACAGACGGATTTAATCTAGACCACATTGGGGAAATTCTGACGTACAAATACCCAGTTATATACAGCTAAGCCTTGTTAAATTGGGCCTTCGTGGGTCGGGCCTATCGTCCAATTGCTTCAATTTAGATCCCTTTTGGGCTTTTGTCTCGACATCAAAAGAAAAAAAAAAAAAAAGTTACTATTGTCCTATGTTTTCGGTATGAATGAAGTTGGACATTTGAAGGGTCTCACGAGGCAACCGAAACGTCCCCTCCGGATTTCATCGAATCTGCACATTGGGTGTTTTATTTATGCGGCTGGTTAATTTCACCCCTGATAGCAATGTTCATTTCAAACAGTTTTGTGTATTGAATTCCTGCAAGCAACTTTGGTCTCATTTGGTTATGTATTGAGGCATCCCGTTTTTGTGCCAAATTACCAATGACCTGAAATTCGGTTTCTTTACAACAAATTTTTATATTTGTTCATTGTGTGAGACAGAGGCGGAAGAGTTCTTCCCCCAAGGTGGTTGTTAGTAGTGTTTCACATCCGTAGTCTGACTATTTTATCTTGGGAAACAAATGCCAGTGCAACTTGCAACATTCTCGGTAGGCGGTTAATCTGTTTTGAGGAGACTGTTATTCACAAGACTCGGTTCATTGTGAGTTATTCTATTTCCGTTTCGATAATCTGTATTTCTGTTCATATAATCTGTAATTCTATTTATTGTGCCAAAATGAAATTGTTCTCTAAATATGCCGATAGTATTGTATTTTTTACAACAATAATTTCTCCAACTTGTTCGTTCAAAAGTCGCTGTCCTAAATATAGCTTTGGTTTGAGTCATTTATTTATTATAATTGGACTACAGAAGCTTCCCACTCAATTATCCAACCCCACATGATACTCTAAAAGGTCCAACCAATATTATTGATCTCTAGCGGTCAGTTTGGACTGCTCTGTCTCCCTCTCATTTTAATTCATCTTTGAACTCTTTGCGTGTGTGTTTGAATTGTGAATGAAAATTGAATGAATTAAACTAATTGCAAAGAAATATCCGTTGAGCCTACTTTTTTCTAAGATCACTCGAATAATTATTTTAAAATTATTTAACGGTTGGAATAGTTTGTGTGGGACCCGATGTGGGGCCCAGCCGGACCACATTTTGAGGAGATTTGACTTGCCCTCATTTTGGGGCATTTGTTTTCTAAAATCTATTTTTGGTGAGTGAGTAGCAGAGCCCACCCATGCTGTGTCTTTGGCGTCAACTCTAGTGTGTGCATAAACCCTTATAGAAAATGTTACAATACACATACATACCCTATTAAAGTTACGATTTTTTTTGTAAAAATTATGATTTTTTTTATTATAAAAATTATGTAACGCACCAAAATGTTACGAATCATATTGCTGAAAAGTTACGATAAATCAAAAAATGTTACGATTGCCGATGAGGTGGCACAATCTAGACTATACAATAAGTGCATACAGAACACCTAAATAAGGAGTGTGTATTATAGCCATTTCCTACCCTTATTGGCTATATTTGAAAGTTTCTGTCCCCTGGTGGTACAATTTGTCCAACTTCTTGGTTCAAAAGTCTCTGTCCTACTAGTAATTTTTCATGCTTGATTTTATGTCATTGACTACAAAAGCTTCCCACTCAATGGTCCAACCAATATTGATCTCTTGCGGTCAAGTTGGACGGCTCTGTCTCCCTCTCATTTTCATCTTTGAAGTCTCTCTGATCTCTGACTCTGATATCTCTCTCAGACAATCACACACAGAGAGAGAGAGAGAGAGAGAGAGAATGGAGGAAGCTGGTATGGCAGTGGGAATGGGAACAGGGAGTGATCAAGGAGCAGCAGGGGAATACAATGGGAAGTTGACTTCATTTGTAGTGTTGTCTTGCATGATGGCTGCCATGGGAGGAGTTATTTTGGGCTACAATATTGGAAGTTCAGGTCTCTCAAAATCTTTCTTAACCCAGTCGCTTCTGTTTCATAGCATTTGTTTTTGTTTTTCTACCATTCACTTCTTCTTTAGGATTATAAATGGATTATGGGACAATTAAATTGCGTATAGGTGAAATTTTCGGTGGCGCATAATAAATTGCAATATTCAGTTGCGAGCAAAATTTTTATTTTTGTCAAACGGTATGAAGAGGAATACAAGCGTGAATTACATCAAATTTAAAAAAAAAGCCCATAATCACTAATAACTCCATTAAGGGGAAAGTTCATAATCACAGCTCAACCCAACTAATAACTCCATTAAGGGAAAAGTCCATAATCACTATAAGCTCAACCCAAATAATAGCTCCATTAAGGGGAGAAATAATTAAACCAACAAGTAGAAACAAAGTCTACAATTACTATAAGTCCAATCAAACTAATAGCTTGATTAAGGAGAAAAATAACCCATAGGGTTTTATGGACTTCCATCTTGCCTCTGCGGGGTTCCTCGCTCTCTGATATTTAGGCATTTTGCTCGTTAGTTAATAAAATAATCTCATTTAAAAAAAAAAACAAAAAGGGGAGAAATAACCCAACAAATACAAGAGAAATAACACCCATATGCAGGTGGGGCTATTCGAACTCCTAACTTCTTAGTGAGATACATGAGTTATGACCGACTGAGTTACCCCAACTTCTTATTGTTTGTAGTATATGACATGGAATTCGTTGTTCACCGAGAACTTGAGTCAATTGACAATATTTGTTGTCCCTTCCAAAAGTTGGTGCTTCGGCAAAATAATCTCAGACTTATTATTATTTTTTCTTTATTCAGATTTTTTTCCGCATTTGTTGGTTTTGCGTCAATTTTTTTTTTTGTGTAGATTATTGGTCCGTCTCGATAAGATGAATCTAGAAAGTGAAAAAAATTATGATCAAAATTTTAAAAAAGGTCATTGAAGACGAAAATAATTCAATTTATTTTTGTAGATTATTGGATTATTTTTGTCTTTATTCACAAATATTTTAGTTTGGTTAATAATTTTTTACTTTTTGGATTCCTCTCATCGAAACGAATTAATAATTCAAAAGAATCGATGCAAAACTAACAAATGCAAAACACTTTCATGCACCAGTTCAAAAAAAAAAAACACTTTCATGCAGATGGCATGCTTGTCATCCAAGCTACGCACATGCAAATGCTAGATATTATTCAATGATTTAAAAATGATTTTTGACTTACCGCGGCATCGGTACTTTGTACCGTACGTGCCAGTCTAGCTACCTTTACCGGGAATCGTGTTTTCTACTCGGTAAGGCTGTTTCTGATTTTTGACGATCTGTCGTCTCTTTCTTGCGAGCATCGACGCCATCGATTTGGTTTAATTTGATAAATATGAGTGGAGTAAAATCCGGTGCCTACAATTTCAATGGGCACATTTTTCAAACCTTTCTCAAGGATGATAGTCAGTTCATGGTAGATGCCCTAGAATTATGTTTCCGGGTGTTGATACGTACCCAGAATTGTCCAAAACACACATACAAGTGTGTGGGCTCCACACACACTGACTTGTGTTGGCTCCACACACACTGTGCAGTGTGTGTGGAGCCCACACACTTGTGTGTGTGTTTGGAACAATTCTGAGTACAAAATTCTGGTACTTAGCAATTTTTGTCCTGTTTCCAGGCTTGAGTTGCAGTTGAGTTTCCCATAGAAATATATAATATTCTGCCATGTCTTCTTTAAATTTTAAGAATAATGTGATTGGGTAAAAGTGAAATACATCTCGTGTCCCAGAAAACATCAAATCGTGAACCTGCCAACAGAGACTTGGTTTTCCCGAGAACAGGAGGCGACTATGATCGACAGATAATCAAAATAGCATTTTTTGCAGCTCTTTCAAAGTACTTTTTGGGGGCCTGATTGAAATCAAAATATTTACACATAAATTACGGCCACAGTTTCCAAACCGTAACATAAAGTATGAGGCACCATATATATATACAATGGATCCAAAAGGGACAAATCCTTATACTCTCCAAAGTCCCTATTTATTAGGAGAACCTAAAGTTAGTCAAATAAGGAAGTTGCCAAATTCAAGACACTTTCCTAACAGGAGAGATTTTCATAATATCACCCAACACTAAGCGTTAATTTTGTGGCAGTTGTTACCTACTGAAAGAAAATTACTAGCTCAGAGAATTGAAAAAGATAAAGTAGGAACTGGCAAGGACTATTTTTAACATGTTCTAGTTGACAAGGACATAATTTTGTGGTTCAAAAAAAAAAAGGACATAATTTTGAAATTGTATAGGTGGAGTGACTTCAATGGAGCCATTTCTCAAGAAATTCTTCCCAGAGGTCTATAACAAAATGAAAGAAGACACTGAGACAAGCAACTATTGCAAATTTGACAGCCAGTTGTTGACTTCATTCACATCTTCCCTCTATGTGGCTGGCCTAATTGCTTCCTTCTTTGCCTCATCAGCCACTCAAGCCTTTGGACGCAAATCATCGATCTTCGTCGGAGGAGCTGCATTTCTTATAGGGGCAACACTCAGTGGTGTAGCTATTAATGTCTACATGCTTATCTTTGGCCGTGTCTTGCTCGGTGTTGGTGTTGGCTTTGTAACCCAGGTATGTATACCAATCGGTTTTTTATTGTTTTTCTTTCTAGCAGGTCCTAGCTACTTCCTATTTCAACTGTCTTGCGAAACAAAATTACTGAAAAGTTAAGTACACTCACTTATGTCAATTCCTTGTGAAAGCAGTTTAAAGTATCTGATTATTCGGTTTCGGGCTTTTTAAGGAGTAGAAAGTATTTAACCTCGTCATTCTACTTCTGAGATGCCAACATTTGGCAAGTGTAACAAAAATACGAAGCGATCTGAAGGAATTATAGCCTTTTTCCAGAGGAAAGTAATCAACTTGTAATGTTGTAGTTATTTAGGAAATTGTTTCCGACTCACACATCCAGGAAAAAATTTAGACACAGATATATCGAAAATTGATTATTGTGTAGATTCCACATTCTTCACAGTGGATCCATTTGTATCAAGACGGCAACATGCTCTTAGTAATTTAACATGTGATACTGCTTTGCTTATTTCAGTCAGTACCACTATATCTCTCAGAAATGGCTCCACCCAAATATAGAGGAGCAATAACCACTGGCTTCCAATTCAGTGTCAATATTGGAGGTCTCTTAGCAAACCTCATCAATTACGGCACCGAAAAGATCAAAGGCGGATGGGGTTGGAGAATCTCCTTAGCCATGGGAGCGGTCCCTGCTTTGATCCTAACTCTTGGCGCCGTCTTCCTACCTGAAACACCCAACAGCTTAATCCAACGAAATACCGATCCCCAAGCGGCCAAATCAATGCTACAACGAATTAGAGGCACCCAAGATGTCCAATTGGAACTAGATGACCTTATCAAAGCCAGAGAAATGTCAAAAACAGTTAAACACCCATTCAAAAAATTTGTTCAAAAAAAGTACATGTCTCATTTAGTCATGGCAACAATTATATCGTTTTTCCGACAAGTTGCCGGAATCAACGTGATTGCATTTTATGCTCCCGTGGTTTTTCGAACTATGGGTATAGGCGAAAGCGCTTCGCTTATGTCTGCGATTGGAATAGGAGTGGTTTCTATCATATCTTCGTTCATATCCATGTTGATAGTTGATAAGCTTGGGAGAAGAATTTTACTTATGGCAGGGGGAATTCAGATGTTGGTGTCAGAGGTAATGACTGGAGTGGTATTAGCAACTCAGTTAGGGGACCATGGTGGGGTGAACAAAGAGTATGCCGTTCTGGTCCTGATTTTGATATGTGTTTATGTTGCGGGGTTTGAGTGGTCGTGGGCTCCATTGGGTTGGTTGATTCCGAGTGAGATTTTTCCGTTGGAGATACGATCAGCGGGACATAGTATTAACGTGGCTGCGAATTTGTTGTTCGCTTTTGTTGACGCTCAAACTTTTTTGGCTACGTTATGCCATTTTAAGGCTGGGATTTTCTTCTTTTCTGGAGGATGGGTGGTGCTGATGACGGTGTTTATTAACCTATTTTTGCCGGAGACTAAGAATGTACCGATTGAGCAGATGGATAGGGTACTGTGGAGGGAACACTGGTTGTGAAAAAAAAGTTGCGGGACATGATGATGATGTCCCGCAACTTTATATTTATATATTTCAGGATGTAAGGTACGTAATTTTATTTTTTCGGCTAATACAATTTATCCTGAACCAAAAATTGGGTCTTCGTTCACGCCTACCACGTAACAAAGTTTGGATAGCACCCTATCTCTCTCACTCTCTCTTTTGTGTGTATATATGTTTGTGTGTGTGATAGAGAGAGAGAGAGAGAGAGGGAGAGAGGGAGAAATATACTCTCTCCGTCCGCGTTTGTTGGTCCATTTTCGACATTTGTGTCATGTTTTAACTTGTCTATGTCTTTCAATTTATAATAGGTTTCATGATTTTGAAAATTCGTATTACAGAACTAATTGAGATCTATCAAATAAGATTCATATTACATATTTTTAGATATTCGTATTAAAAGATATGTCCAATTTTTTTTTTTAAAAAGTGAAAATAGTAAAAAGTGGACTAACAAACACGGACGGAGAAAGTGAAGATTCAAAAATTTGTTTCAGAAATGAATAAGATAATTCAAATTGCAATATGGGTCTCTTTTAGGTAAAAAAGGACTCGGTTAGCAGACCTCACAACCTCTATGCCTCTCATCTCCCCTGCAAAATGAAATGGTCAACAAATAGGCCCTTTTGAAGTATGAATAATGCCTAAGGAGACGGAACAGCAGTATGATTACGTTCGGATGGAACAGTTATTTTGCATAAACGAATAGATTAGGCAATTGTGAACATGCACGTTTTCTGTGATATCGCACTGAATATCGTAGTTTGGGAAAATGCTACAATATACACCCCTTATTTAGGTGTGTACGAAACACACCCCTATAAAAGTTATGATTTTTTTTTTTGTAAAAGTTACGGTGTTTTTTTTATAAAAGTTACGAGACACACCAAAATGTTACGAATCATGGAAAATGTTACGAATCATATTGCTAAAAGTTACAAAAAACTAAAAAACGTTACGATTGCCGATGAAGTGGCACAATCTAGACTATACAATAAGTACATATAGTACACCAAAATAAGGGGTGTGTATTGTAGCCATTTCCCGTAAGTTTATGTCCATGGGCTTTGTGTATGTTTAATCAAATCCAATTGTATGTTGGGCGATCATGGCAATCTTGTCGTTCTTAGGAGTCTTGGATTTATGGTTTCCAATGCAAAAGAGAATGTAAATAATAACATCTTGTTGGTTTATAAAATTCTCAAATTGGGTTTCATTTTCGGTTGTCAAAAACTGATTTGTGGAGTTTTGGGGAAGTGGTCTTAATTCTTAAATTATCTAAGTTCCCCCTTTTTTTTTTTTATCCTTTTTAACCCAAGGACACGGTACTTTTTTTTTTTATGAAGGACACGGCACTTTCCAAATAAGCCAAAAGGACGTTAAGCCCACAAAGATTGGAGAACAATGGAACATGTGTCACCAGGAGAAGTCATAATCATGAAAATTTCACGTGTAGACTCGAATTGTAATTTTTTTTTTTCATTTTTTCTTTGTTTGGCTAATTTATCATGACAGGTAAACAATGGTAAACTAATATTCTATGACTTGAATAAGCATAAACTTTTACAAGGACTATAAATAATATAAGATATTTTTCAACAATTTTTCATAGGCATGAACTTATTTATTTGCACAATAAAAAAATTTATTTACTGTTCTAGATTTGTATGGCTGGACAAATATAAGATTTTTTTTAGATTGTTAGGGCTCGTTAACAAATCATCTATCAAAAACTTGTAGTAGTCGTCATTTTCGATTTCAACTCTCTCTCTCTATCTCTCTCTTAATTCTTCATTTTCGATTTCGAACTGAAATCTGAGAGAGAGACAGAACACATGGTGATGAGTTGTCACTTATGGCGTCGGCTAGGGCTTTGTTCAACGATATACCTCAGATCTTGCAGCTTGGCTGGTTTGATCTCAGTTCGTCCACCGGATTTGCTTGTTCCTAGTAAATCAATCGATCACACTGTACACAAGGTGGGTTTTTATCCTGATTGATGATTTGGTTTCAGCCTTCTATGATTGTTTTTGCATGCTTGAAGTTGAATCTACGCAATAAAAGTTTGAGACTTAGGCGTGAATCCCAATAATCTACAACATCATTGAACTCTTCGAACTTTTAAAAATTAGTGACATTTCACTAATTTTTTGGGTCACAGGAGTGGTCGGCTGGAGGTGGGGTTGGTGGTCGGCCAAAGGTAGGAGTTGATTATGTTGATATTTGATTTTTTTGAATTCTATGTTCGAGCTTAATATTTTTGAAAATTAGTGACATCTCACTAATTTTTTTTGTCGCCGGAAGTGGTCAGCCAGAGGTGAGGTGGGGAGGTGGTCAGCCGGAGGTGAGGTTGAGATTTTTTTGAAGTTTATGTTTGAAATAAGAATTTTAAAAAATTAGTAACACCTCACTAATTTTTTTGGTCGGCGGAAGGGGCCAGAGGTGAGGTGGGGTGGTGATATTTTTGAATTTTATGTTCGAAATTAGATATTTTTAAAATTAGAGACATCTCACTAATTTTTTTGGTCACTTGAAGTGGTTGACTAGAGGTGGGATGGTGGTTGGTCGGAGATGAGGTGATATTTTTTTGAATTTTATGCTCGAAATTAGAATTTTTAAAAATTAGTGACATCACACTAAGTTTTTTAGTTGCCGGAAGTGGTCGGCCAAAGGTGAGGTGGTGGTCGGCCGGAGGTGGGGTTGTGATTTTTTGAATTTTATGTTCGAAATTAGTATTTTTAAAAATTAGTGACATCTCACTAATCTTTTTGGTCGCCGGAAGTGGTCGCCAGAGGTGGAGTGGTTGTTGGACGGAGGTGGGGTGGAGATTTTTTTGAATTATATGTTCGTGATAAGAATTTTAAAAAATTAGTAACATCTCACTAATTTGTTTGGTCGTCGGAAGGGGCCAGAGATGGGGTGGTGATCAGTCGGAGGTGGGGTGGTGATTTTTTTTATTTTTATGTTCGAAATTAGAATTTTTAAAAATTAGTGACATCTCACTAATTTTTTTGGTCGCCGGGAAGGTGGGGTGGTGGTTGGCCGGAGGTGAGGTGATGATTTTTTTGAATTTTATGTTCGAAACTAGAATTTTAAAAACTTAGTGACATCTCGCTAATTTTTTTTGTCACCGGAAGTGGTCGGCCAGAGGTGGGGTGGTGATCAGCCGGAGGTGAGGTGGTGATTTTTTTGAATTTTATGTTCGAAGTTAGAATTTTTAAAAATCAGTGACATCTCACTAATTTTTTTGGTACCGGAAGTGGTCGGCCGGAGGTGGGTGGTGGTCGGCCGGAGGTGGGGTGGAGATTTTTTTGAATTTTATGTTCGAATTTAGAATTTTTAAAAAGGAAAAATTAGTAAAAAATGCAACATTTTTTACCTCTTTCAACAACAAGACACGGGAATTTTAGATGGGTCAGGAGGACTTTTCTTTTCAACATTTAGACATAAGGACATAAAGGAGTTCTACGGCTCCTCACCAGGAAACAAACCCACCTGTGTCCATGGCCTTCTCCAGTTCTCCTCCCTCGTCATTTAGATCGCCAGAGAGAGAGAGAGAGAGAGAGAGAGAAGCAAGAGCAGAGAAGAAGATGATCCGCAAATGGAGTCTGGTAACTGGACCAACTTCAATTTTGGGATCAATTGTCGCCACTGTCGTCGTCGCCAACTACCTCTTCGTCAAAAACGTACTCTGCATGTGTGTTTTTAGATTTTTCCATTCGCATGTAATTTGAAATCCGAATGATTTTGAGTGCGCTTGTATTCTTTAATGACCAAACAGAAATTTTATTGAGCCAATCAAGAAGCTCAGGGGTGTCATAACTTCTAAGCATTTCAAATGGCCAAATTGCAATTTTATTTGCAGTGCTTAGTAGTGGTTTCTTTAATCAATTACACCCCGTTTGGATGCCGGAGATGATTTGGGTGGATTTGTAATGAGGGTGGATTTGGTAATGAGGGTGGCCCCACTCATAAGAAGGGTGGATTTGTTAGTGAGGTGTTTGGATGGTATTTTGAGAAGGTGGATTTGGAAGGTGGATTTGATAGCATAAGAGAGAAAATGACATATTTGCCCCCGGTTTTTTATTTTAATAAACTAAATGAATTAATTTTATTATAATAACACATAATAATTGAAATAATTACATAATAAATACATAAACTTATTTAAACTGTATTATATATTAAAAATGATATTTCCGAAAAAGAATTTTAAATAACATTACTAGAGCCCAATGTAATTTTTATACAAAAATATAATTTTTATCTTGGGTTTTTAATAACATTACTAGAGCCCAATGTATTACATTATCAAATTAAATCAATTATATAATTTCATTTATGATTAAAAAGTATTATGTATACATGTTTTTGTTAATTTTAAAAATCTATTATTTTTTTTATCGAAAAAAGAGGTTACTAAAATCAGATTATTTTATATATTTGTTATCCACGTGTAAATACCTAAACAAGTGGTTTGGGCCCCTTGTTTTAATTAACAGTAGTATGGTTTGGGCCCCTTGTTTTAAATACCTCCTTCTTCTTCTTTATCCCTCGATCGAACCACTAACTTCTGCCATGCCCGGCGGTCATGCCGACTGGCGACCACCACCATCTCTCCCTCTCTCTCTCTCTCTCTCTCTCTCTCTGTAAAGATATGCGACTCCGGTAAAGATGGAGATTTCGGCAACAATCAGAGATTCCGGCTTCGATCGACTCCAGCGACGAAAAAACAGGTGCATGTTGCTCGATTTGATCTCTCTCTCTCTCTCTCTGTGATTTTTCTGGCGAGAAGGTAAAAAGAACCCCCTGATTTGTAGGGGTAGAATCGTACCAAAAGCCCCCTGATTTGCTAACGACGGGGTATGGGCTATCGTTACAAATCCGGGTGAAATCCGGGTGAAGGGGGATATGTACTTCGAACAGTAAACAAGTCCGGGGGAGGAAAATGTGAACCAAACACTGGATTAGTGTGGGACCGGGAGAACAAATCCGGGAGCTTGGCAAATCCGGGTGCCATCTCCGGCATCCAAACAGGGTGTTATAGTGAAGCGTTTGATTTATGCTCGACGCCTGCAATTTCAATCGGTGTGGGTGTCGATAGCAATTGGGTATTCTAGAAATGATTATTCGAAAGGTGTTTGTCTGTTTACATATGCATATATATATGTTCGGTCTGTACAACCAAGAGTTTTTGCATTTATGGTTGACCTCAAATCATGTTTTGAATTGGTTGAATTTCTGGTTGGTAGAGGACTTCATGCTGAGATTGTTAAGTCTAATGAAGAACTGGATCTGGTTGTGTACAATGCTCTTCTTAATTTTAATTCATGTGTGTGTTTTGTTGCCTGAACGAAATCTTGTTTCTTTAAATTCGTTGATTTCTGGGTTTGCATTAAGAGATCAACTATGTTCTTGGAGCTTGTCAGAGGGAAGACTTTAGCCTTTGATGGGGAGAAACCAAATACACACATTCACATTCCAAAAAGATAAAATACAGAAGCCTAGATTTCATGGAGATGTCACCAGGATTTGAATCTTATGTTCAAAATTAGAATTTTTAAAAATTAGTGAGATTTCACTAATTTTTTTGATTGCCGGAAATGGTAGGCCAAAGGTGGGGTGGTGATTTTTTTGAATTTTATGTTTGAAATTCGAATTTTTAAAAACCAATGACATTTCACTAACTTTTTTGGTTGCCGGAAGTGGTCGGCCAGAGGCGGTGTGGTGGTCGGCCAGAGGTGGGGTAGTGATTTTTTTGAATTTTATGTTCAAAATTAGAATTTTTAAAAATTAGTGACATTTCACAAATTTTTTCTATCGCTGGAAGTGGTTGACCAGAGATGGGGTGGTGGTTGGCTGGAGGTGGGGTGGTGACTTTTTTTTTAATTTTTGTTTGAAATTTGAATTTTTAAAAATTAGTGACACTTCACTAATTTTTTGCTCGTCGGAAGTGCTCGGCCAGAGGTGGGTGGTGGTCGACCGGAGGTAGGGTGTTGATTGTTTTGAATTTTATGTTCATAATTTGATTTTAAAAATTAATAAAACATCACTAATTTTTTTGGTCGATAGTGACACTTCACTAGTGGTATTTTTTTGAATTTTATGTTCCTTATTTGAATTTTTAAAAATTAGTGACGCATCACTAATTTTTTTGGTCGCTTGAACTGCTCGGCCAGAGGTGGGGTGGTGGTTGGCCGGAGGTGGAGTGGTGATTTTTTTGAATTTTATGTTCGAAATTTGAATTTTTAAAAATTAGTGACACTTTATTAATTTTTTTGGTTGCCGGAAGTGCTCGGCCAGAGGTGGGGTGGTGGTCTGCCGGATGTGGGGTGTTGATTTTTTTGAATTTTATGTTCAAAATTTGAATTTTTAAAAATTAGTGACACGTTGCTAATTTTTTTGGTCGCCAGAAGTGCTCGGCCAGTGGTGGGGTGGTGGTCGGCTGAAAGTAGGGTGGTGATTTTTTTGAATTTTGTGTTTGAAATTTGAAATTTTAAAAATTAGTGACACTTCACTAATTTTTTTGGTCGCTGGAAGTGCTTGGCCAGAGGTGGGGTGGTGATTTTTTTGAATTTTATGTTAAAAATTTGAATTTTTCAAAATTAGTGACACCTTACTAAATTTTTTTTTGTCGCCGAAAGTGGTAAGGCAGAGGTGGGGTGGTAGTTGGCCGGAGGTGGAGTGGTGATTTTTTTGAATTTTATATTTGAATTTTGAATTTTTAAAAATTAGTGACACTTTACTAATTTTTTTGGTCGCCGGAAGTGCTCGGCCAGAGTTGGGGTGGTGGTCGGCCGGATGTGGGGTGTTGATTTTTTTGAATTTTATGTTCAAAATTTGAATTTTTAAAAATTAGTGACACGTTGCTAATTTTTTTGGTCGCCAGAAAAGCTCGGCCAGTGGTGGGGTGGTGGTCGACTGAAAGTGGGGTGGTGATTTTTTTGAATTTTGTGTTTGAAATTTGAAATTTTAAAAATTAGTGACACTTCACTAATTTTTTTGGTCGCTGGAAGTGCTTGGCCAGAGGTGGAGTGGTATTTTTTTGAATTTTATGTTAAAAATTTGAATTTTTTTAAATTAGTGACACTTTACTAAATTTTTTTTTTGTCGCCGGAAGTGGTAAGGCAGAGGTGGGGTGGTGGTCGGCCGGAGGTGGAGTGGTGATTTTTTTGAATTTTATGTTCGAAATTTGAATTTTTAAAAATTAGTGATACTTTACTAATTTTTTTGGTCGCCGGAAGTGCTCGGCCAGAGGTGGGGTGGTGGTCGGCCGGATGTGGGGTGTTGATTTTTTTGAATTTTACGTTCAAAATTTGAATTTTTAAAAATTAGTGACACGGTGCTAATTTTTTTAGTCGCCAGAAATGCTCGGCTAGTGGTGGGGTGTTGGTCGGCTGAAAGTGGGATGGTAATTTTTTTGAATTTTGTGAATGAAATTTGAAATTTTAAAAACTAGTGACACTTCACTAATTTTTTTGGTAGCCGGAAGTGCTTGGCCAGAGGTGGAGTGGTGGTTCCGAAGGTGAGATGGTGATTTTTTTGAATTTTATGTTCGAAATTTGAATTTTTAAATATTAGTAACACTTAACTATTTTTTTTTGTCGCCGAAAAGTGGTAGGTGGGGTGGTGGTCGGCCGGAGGTGTAGTGGTATTTTTTTGAAATTAATGTTCGAAATTTTAAATTTTAAAATTAGTGACTCTTCACTAATTTTTTTTGTCTTTACGTTCTATTGCAAAACTTCATTGTCCTTCTTTTTAAAAATGGCAAATGTTTTTTCTTTTTATGTTCAATTGCAAAAGTTCTTTATCCTTCCCTTTAAAAATGGCAAATGTTTTTTTTTTTTTAATGTTCGATTGCAAAAGTTCCTTGTCGTTCCCATGCCAAAATGTTTTGGATTTTTGGCCAAGTGGCCCTTTTAAAAATTAGTAACATTACACTAATTTTTTTTTTGTCTTTATGTTTGATTGCAAAAGTTTCTTGTCCTTCCTTTTAAAAATGTCAAATATTTTTTGTGTTTATGTTCAATTGCAAAAGTTCCTTGTCCTTCCCTTAAAAAATGGCAAATGTTTTGGATTTTTGGCCAAGTGGCCCTTTTTTTTTTTTGGTCCAATTAAATCATCGATGTTTCAAGGTGCTCAATATATTCTCATGATGACTAGGTGGATGAAAAATTGGGGGAAGTTGCAATATAAGCAGCTTTCTTCACCCTTTTGTAAAGATATAGCCAATTTTTTGAGAAGTCCAAAAAAGAAAATAGACCTAACAAATTGGGACGGGGGAGTATTAATTTGACTTTCGATCCCTTTTCTCCTAGGAATTAGATTACGCTCTAATTTTAGATTCCTGGAGCTAATAGAGGTGGATTTATAGACAAGTAATCATATTTCCATTCAATTACTACCCAAACGTGAGAATCTTAAGAGTTATGGAATCATATTCTCATTTCTCCTAAAAATGACTACTATCATCCAAGCACAGCCTTAGCAATATGATAACGCAGTAGGGGAGTAAAGTGTGAGGAAGCTTCTCAGTGTATTTTATGTAGCTATTTGACGCAAATGCCCTTGAAGGTAAACCTAGAAGCCTTTCAATTGGAGGGCATGATTGAAAAAATTGGACAAATGTGGCAAGCCGTCTAATTGAAGGCAGTGGTGCTTTTATTATAGGTAGGTATAGGATAGTGAGGCATCTCGTCTTTGTACCAATCACCTGAAATTCGGATTCCTTACAAATAATTCTGATATTCGTTCATTTTGTGGAAGAGATGCACAAGAACTCGGTTCACCAAAGCAGTTGTCGGTGGTGTTATGCATCCGTGGTGTAGCTGTTTAATCTTGTGCTGCAACATTTTTGATAGGCGGCGAATTTGTTTTAAAGAAACTGTGGTGAGTGTAAACTAATTTATATCCAACTCCAAATCAATTGGGCAATGAGTGGAGAGGTCCAAATGTTATAATATCTCTCATTCTATACCCAAACAATATGGGAAAACTAATCTAACACCCTCCCTCACTTCCTGTCTGTTTACATATAAAATTAACAAATCCAATAATCAGTTGACACGTAATCAAAATGCCAAATGTTGACAATTATTTATTGATGAAGGCACACTGGATTAAAGGGACATATTTGAGTAAATACGATGTCGTATGGTTTCTCAGATTTGAAAAGCCGTTATTGGCAGTTACAAGTCAAGAATAAAATAAAAATTGACTTCAAAGCCATGGTATTAACTGCTAAATACATAAACTCCACGTGTAAACTTGTGAAACAAGCAAATTGGCAGTTAGAACACGTGGAATGCCTATTGAAAGGAAGTTATTCTCCTTAACATATAATCATTTGAGTTTAGTTCAAGCAACCGTGCAGATTCAAAATCAAAGCTTCTGGAGGAAGAATTAGAAGAATTCAAATTCAGACGTGGAGGAGGGAAGAAATTGCCAATTCGAGGAGTAGAAGTTAGAGTTCGAAGCAAGCCAAGTTCAAGTTCATTGAGCGGGAAGTTCAAACTGCAAGCAGCGTCTATTGAAGATGAAAACCCCCGGACAAATCTTCAACAAACAGCTATCAAAAAAATTGATGCTTGGTTTGTTCAGTGGCAAAGTAGTTTAGGATCTCGAACTCAGTTCGAAGTAGATTAGGAAGTAGTTAGGATCAATCTCGATTGTTCTTGCAACAATCACTTGTTCGAAGTTCTTGTATTTGAAGTTGGAGACAATTTCGAAGTAAGTTTATCTTTGATTTATCAATCAAAGTGTCTTGTTTCTTTGTTGTTCTTTGATTTCCTAAGTATATTGGTTTACATTTCTTCACTTGTTAAGAAAAATCCTCTTAGTTGAGGTAATTGAACCAATAAAATACAATCGCGTGATTAGATTTGGTTTTTCCAAAGTTAATCTGAGGGAGGAGATTAAAACTCTCTCTGGCACGCTCGCACACAATTATTTTCCATTGCAAAGAAGTAAAAGAACCAAACACGGTCACATTCAGGTTTGTCACGTGTAGCCCTTTTTTGAGGTGTGAGCTTAATATAATTTTTATTATAAAATTTTTAGATGGAATGGACCCACTCTTCTAGAAACCAGTTATTCATTTCATTACTTTCAATTACATCGAGTCACTGACACTCCTTTGGCTAAATCCACCACTTAACTAATAGTAGTACACAAAGTCATTATGACTAACAAAGCAATTACGGTACAACCGCTTAATTATTCCAACTATGAACTACCTAACTAAGCAGCTAGTGTTTTGGCCTGGGGGGGAGGCGCCGCCTCCTTTTCCTCCTCCCCCCGGGCTCTCTCTTCCCCCTCCCCTCTTCCTTGCCCTCTTTCCTCCCCTCCTCTGCCCCGATCTCCTTGTCTCCTAGGTGCTTCCGATATCCACCGGAAAATCTCACTTGGAGTTTTCGGTTCGGCCTAACGGCGTGGCTATTGTGGCTTCCCTTGGTGTCGCGGCTGATCTACTTCCCCACCGCTACCATTCCTGGGTGGTTTCGGTCCTGCCTAACGGCGTGGGGTGGGGGTTTCGGGTTCCAGACTGGCTATGGGTTTTGACGGGAGGTTGGACGGTTTGTTGGTTTTCGGGGAGTCTCTCTGGGCTTTGGTTGGGTTTGGTTGCGCCTGACGCAGCAGCGGCGCAGGGTGGTCCTCCGGGTGATGGTCTCATGGTGGGTTTTTCCGGGGTGTTCTCTGGGCAAGTGGGTGTTTCAATTGAGGGGGTTAGGTGTTTTCTGGAGCGGCGACATAATGCGGTGGCAGGGTGGCTTTAGGGGCTGTTTCTTTTGGGTATATCGGTGGCAGTCGAGTGGACTCTTTGGCGGCTGCTCGCGGTCCGCACCGCTTCTTTTCATTTTCTACGTCGAGATGTGTTGTCGCCGATGAATGTTGGAAGCCTTTTTGGTTTCCGATCAGTGCCGTCTGTGGTTCTGGAGGTGATGGCTTCTCCTTGGTGGTGCTGCAATGGAAGATGCTGGTGAGATTGTGGTGGTTGCTGGTCGGCCGTTTCCAAGGTGGTGGGCGGCTGCTGTGGTTCTTTTGGTGTTGGTTGTTAGGGTTTCCTTTTGGGCCTTAATGTTTCATTGGGTTTGCCCTTTTGGGCTTAGGCTTAGTTTGCCAAAAGATAAAATGAGGTGGAGGTGATAAAATGAGGTTGATTTTAGCAAATGAAGTGGGGAGGTGATTTTATCTCCAATGAATCTGGACATATATATGTCCAGATTCATTGGAGATAAAATCACCTCCCCACTTCATTTGCTAAAATCAACCACTTGATTTTATGAGATTTCCATTTTAGCAAATGGAAAACCAAGCCTAAGCCTTTAGGTGTTTTGTTTGTAAGCTTTATTGATGTATCGAGTTTGCTCTGTTTGGGTTAGGCCATTGCGTGTTTGGGCTTCGCCCTTTAGGTGTGGTTTGGGCTTTGTCCCAACTGGTTTATTTTAATTTCTTCAACCTTTGGTTGGAGTCCCCTCCCCTCTCCCCCAACTTGATGTACCCTTTGTCAAGTTTTCCCTAATAGATTTTATTGCCGATCAAAAAAAAAAAAAAAATGAACTACCTAACTAATGCTGGTATGCAGACTTGTGATCTGCTGTGCTAAGGACATGTTATCATTGATACACTTATCATGTGATTCACGGGACTCGGCTCATTTTGAGTTATTCCATTTCGGTAATCTGTATTTCTGTTCATGTAATTTATAATTCTGTTTATTGTATCAATGAAATGGTTCTATTAATATACTGATAGTATCGTATTTTCCCAACAACAATTTCTCCAACTTCTTGGGTCAACTGCCTCTGTCCTCAAGGATGGAGTCCGAAGGGAGGCAATATGGGCGGTCGCCCTTACAAGAAAAAAAAAAAAAAACACTAGTAGTATTCTATGGAATTTTTTTTTCTATGAATTATATAAGCTCGCCCTTGCAAAGTATTTTAAAAAAAATTCCCTCCTGCATAGTGAAATTACTGGGTTCCGTCACTGTCTGTCCTAACAGCATCATCCCACTCATTTATCATAAATGCTAAGTGCAGAAAAATTAATAGTACCCAAAATTTACCCAGAAAGCGGGAATGAGTGGCTCAGATTGAAATACAAGTGCATCTCAGCCATTCATTCCTATTTTCTAGGTAAATTTTGGGTATTTATTTCTTTATGTGTATATAGCATCGCTACTCATTTATAGGCCACAAAAGTTTCCCACTCAATTATCCAACCCCACATGCTACTCTGAAGGTCCAAAGAATATTAATGATCTCTGGCGGTCAGTTTGGACTGCTCTGTCTCCCTCTCGATCATTTTATTTCATCTTTGAATTACTCTTTCTCTCTCTCTCTCTCTCTCTCTCTTTGTGCAGGGAGTGATCAAGGTGCAGCGGGGGAATACAATGGGAGATATTTTAGGCTACGATGTTGGAATTTCAGGTCTCTCAAATCTTTCTTAACCACAATCGCTTCTGTTTTATATTTGCTTTTGTTTTCTACCATTCACTTCCAGGGCCGGCCCTGAGAATCACTTCTTCTTTAGGACTATAAATGGATTATGGGACAATTAGATTGCGTAAAAGTGAAATTTTCAGTGGCACAAAATAAATTGCAATATTCAGTTGTGATTTTTTGTTTGCAAAATTTTTATTTTTGTCAAACGGTATGAAGAGGAATACAAGTATGAATTGCATCAATTGAAAGCAAAGTCCACAATCAACCCAACTAATAACTCCATCATATCAAAGGGAGAAATAAACCAACAAGTAGAAACAAAGTCTACAATTACTATAAGTCCAATCAACTAATAGCTGCATTAAGATAAGAAGAGCGATAACCCATGGGGTTTGTGGACTTCTAATTCAACCGCAGGTTCATCCCTCTCTGATATTTAGGCATTTTGCCTGTCAGTTAAACGTACTCCAAAGGCAAAGAGTGAGAGTGGATTCACAATGAACACGGAGAGATTGCAAAGATTCGGCTATACACGTTAGTCTCAGTGAAGCACCAAACGATAATCATGGCCAAATCTCTGGCGGAACCCGAAAGGGAGCACAAAGTACCGTAGTGGAACTCAAGGAGAAAACCCAAAAATATAAACACCAAAAACCAAAAATATAATTACTACATACAACTTATTGATATTACGACAATAAACACCAAAAATATAATTACTGCAGACAACTTATTGAAAGAAAAACTACTAGCTCAGAGAATTGAACAAGATAAAGTAGGAATTGGCAAGGACAATTTTGAATATGTTTAGTTGACAAGGACATAATTTTGAAATTGTGTAGGTGGAGTGATTTCAGTGGAGCCATTTCTCAAGAAATTCTTCCCAGGGGTCTATACCAAAGTGGAAGAAGACACTAAGATAAGCAACTATTGCAAATTTGACAATCAGTTGTTGACGTCATTCACATCCTCCCTCTATACAGCTGGCCTAATTGCTTCCTTCTTTGCCTCATCGGTCACTCAAGCCTACGGGCGCAAACCCTCAATCATCCTCGGAGGAGCTGCATTTCTTGTAGGGGCAGCACTTAGCGGTGTAGCTTTTAATGTCTACATGCTTATCTTTGGCCGTGTCTTGCTCGGTGTTGGTGTTGGCTTTGCAAACCAGGTATGTACGTATACCAATTGGTTTTTTTATTGTTTATTTAAAAGTTAAAAGACACTGAAATTCCTACTACGGTGTAAAAATAATATCACAAAGCAATAAGTAGGGAATGAATAAAAAATATGAATAACACTGGATATATGTGGAAAACCCTTGAACGGGATAAAAGCAAGGGAAGGAATCAAACACTAAAAAAAAATATTGTACGGTTACAATCGCACTTACTACACAATTGAGCTCAAGAGCGATAGCCGAATTCTCGTTCACCGTATCCCGTGCTTGACTACTGCCGCCTCGAATCCTCAAGCCTTCTGATTATCCTTCCTGAAATCCGGCGGAAGCAACTCAATGGTAAAGATTGAAAGTGATTCAAACTCCTTGGAGAAAACTTGGAAGAGGTTTGATTGATTGAATCTCCAAGACATAATAAACTAGAGCCACACAATATTTTTCTCTCTCAAATATGACAACTGTAGCTGCTCTCAAAAGTGGTGACTTTTTTGTGTAAGCCACACAAGTTAATTTATAGACTTTTATCCACCAACAAAAATGGCTTGAGCCATTCCTCAGGACGTGAAACCGAATCAATCAATCAAATTCCCCAATTGACTGATTGCCTAATAATGCCATAAAATGATTTGAGAATCTCGTGCATTTTTTGACTGCCATTTCCTTCCTTGTTTGAGGAAGATTTTCTTGGGGAAGAAAATCTTTCCATTGCTCTCCAAACTTTCCACTTGCATTGGTCCAAACTTTCCAATAGAAATAATATCTCTCCAATTTGATTGGTCCCAAGCTTTCTAATTGAATAATCACGCCATAAGCTTATAAATCATACCATGGAATTTTTTGTTGATCCCGCCATAAAATCCTCTGTTAAAAATCACGTCATAAAATCGTCTGATAATCCCGCTGTAAAATCCTCTGTACAAATCACGTGGGCCTTGACTAACTGCCAACCCATGGTTCTTCGATACAAGACATAATTAATTCCTACCACATCCTATACAGACGCTCTAAAATAAATAAAAGAAATTACAAATGAATAAAGCGGGATACATGTGAAAGTGTGTTTTGTACATGAAAGTGCCAACCAAAAGGGAGCTCGGCCCATAGAGCTTAAAGACACTCACTTTTCTCATTTCCATGTGAAAGCAGTATAAAGTATCTGATTATTCGATTCCTGAACTTCATAATAGTCATAACTTGGTTTTCTTTAAAACTTTCTAACAATTAAACAAAATTCCTGCACCAAAAAGTTTTGTGTGTGTGTGTGTTTTTTTTTTCCATGTATAACATGTGTAGTTGAGCTAGCACTTAGGATCTGCTGTTAACTTGTTGGCTCGTTAAATATCTAACCTAACGAGATTTTCCAGGCTTTTTAAGTAGAAAGGATTTACCCCATCATCTTATTTCCGGGATGCCAACATTTGAAAAGTGTAACAAAAATACGAAGCAATCTGAAGAATTATAGCCTTTTTCCAGAGGAAAGTAATCAACTTATAATGTTGCGGTTAGTTATTTAGAAAATTGTTTCCGACACACACATCCAGGAAAAAGTTTAGACATAGATACATTCACAATTGATTATTTGTAGATTCCACATTCTTCACAGTGGATCCACATGTAACAAGACGGTAACATGCTCTTAATTTTAACATGTGATACTATGCTTATTTTCATTTTTCAGTCAGTGCCACTATATCTCTCAGAAATGGCTCCACCCAAATACAGAGGAGCAATCAACAATGGGTTCTATTTTAGTGTCAATATTGGAGCTTTCACAGCAAAACTCATCAACTACGACACCGAAAAGATCAAAGGTGGATGGGGTTGGAGAATCTCCTTAGCCATGGGAGCAGTCCCTGCTTCGATCCTAACTCTTGGCGGCTTGGCGCCCTCTTCCTGCCTGAAACACCCCACATCTTAATCCAACGAAATACCAATCCCCAAGCGGCCAAATCAATGCTACAACGAATGAGAGGCACCCAAGACGTCCAATCGGAACTAGATGACCTCATCAAAGCCAGAGAAATCTCGAAAACCATTGAGCACCCATTCAAAAAAATTGTTCAAAAAAAATACAGGTCTCATTTAGTCATGGCAATACTTATAATCTTTTTCCGGCAAGTCACTGGAATCAACGTAATAACGTTTAATGGTCCCGTTGTTTTTCGGACTATGGGTATAGGTGCACATGCTTCGCTGTCGCTGATGTCTGCACTTGTACTAGGAGTGGTTGCTAACTTGCTATCATATCGTCCTTCACATACATGTTGATAGTTGATAAGCTTGGGAGAAGAATTTTACTTATGGCTGGGGGAATTCAGATGTTGGTGACACAAGTAATGATCGGGGTGGTAATAGCAACTCAGCTAGCAGACAATGGTGGGGTGAACAAAGGATATGCCATTTTGGTCCTCGTTTTGATATGTGTTTGTTTTGCTGGGTTCTCGTGGTCATGGTGTCCGTTGTGGGGTGGCTGATACCAAGCGAGATTTTTCTGTTGGAGATACGGTCGGCAGGGCAGAGTATTAATGTGGCTACGTATTTGTTATTTGATTTTGTTCATTCTCAGATTTTTTTGGTTATGTTATGCCATTTTAAGTCCGGGATTTTCTTCTTTTCTGGAGGATGGGTAGTGCTGATGACGGTGTTTGTTTACTTGTTTTTGCCGGAGACTAAGAACGTGCCGATTGAGCAGATGGATAAAGTGTGGAGGGAACATTGGTTGTGAAAAATAGTTGTGGGGCACGAGTATGAAGTAACTAAAATGAGGGAATAAGAACCAAGATCAAATACTTCAAATAAAGCCAACAGCCCAATGTTGTCTTGTTTGATGGTCGGTTTGGTGCAAGTATGGTAGAGTGCAAACAAATACTCCCATTGTATATTATTTTTAAGTGTTTCTTATGAAAACGTGCAATTTTTCCTTATAAAGAACAAAGTACTTTCGTACTGTATGTTTTTCAATTTCTAAGCACCAAATTAAAGAATTTAACAAGATATATATTTTTCAAGTGAGAGAGGGAGAGAGAGAGCGCTTGGAGGAAGCTGGTATGGCAGTGGGAATAGCAATAGGGAGTGATCAAGGTGCAGCAGGGGAATACAGTGGGATGTGCCATGGGAGGAGTTATATTGGAATTTCAAGTTTCTGTACTCGTCTTTCTTCAAGCCCCTTTTGCTTTATTGTCTTCAATTCTTCAAGAATCAACAGACATGAATGGCTTAAGAGACTAATTCTAGAGTGGGAAAAAAGTTTATTCTTTTCAGAATTTAACACCACCTAATTGGGTCAACAAAAAGTGTATTTTGGGCCTTTGGGTTATGTGTTGTTTAGATGGGTCCTAGTGTAAAACTTTGGGTCAATGTTATAAATCAATCCTCCATACAAATGCATTAGTGCTTCTAAAGCCTCCAGACCCTCAATCCTTAATTCTTAGAATTTTATTTTATTTTTGTTTTGAAAAATTGATTGAGAGAGAGAGAGAACGTGGGGGAGGGTTTAGAGAGAGAGAGAGAGAGAGAGAGAGTGAATTGAGGGAGGGGGCGAGAGAATACATGGGAGGAGTGGAAATTTTGAGTGAGAGATTATTGGGGAGTGGGGAGCTGGGGTTTCCATATATTCCATATATATAAAGCACGCTGGGGTGTACTGTTCCTAACTTTCGTCCTTCAATTTTCGTCCAAAACGACACCGCTTTAAAGCCCACCGCACAACCCCTTCCCTTTAGCAAAACGACATCGTTTTGTTTATTCCCATTTTTTGCGTTTCTCTCCCTTCTGGCGATTTCTCTTCCCTCTCTCTCTCTCTCAGCGATGAAATTCAAAATCCCAACTGGTTTTTCCCTTCGTCAGATCCCTTCTTTCTCTACCCCACGGAACATGCCACCCCCAAAGCCCCACCAAAGTATAGAGCCGTGCACGACTTCTACCACTTTTCTGAGAATCAGGTGCCATTATCTTTCACTCCCCTTCTCTACGATCAGAATCAAAACTAGTTTAAAAATTTGGAATTAATCAGACCGTCTCCCCTCTCTCTCTAGGTATCAATTAGAAGAAGAGGAACTTGGACTTGCTTGCCGAGCAAATGGTGTGAAGGATAGGAATTGGAAGATTAAAATTAGGAATTTACAATCTTGTCCATAGGTAGATCTATTGGTCGGCTTATTGTTGATCAGGTTTGGATTTCCTCTCTGTTTTCCCCGCTTGGATCCGAATCCGGACCCGATAAGCACAAATCCGAAAATGTTAATTCAGATCCGGATTTGAATTTTGGATATCCGATCTGAAAATCTGAATCCGATCCGGTAATTTAATTTTTTTATCCTTTCCAGCTAGCTTGCTTGTGGCTTTTTCAATTTGCATGCTTACGGGTCGGATTTGATCCGGATCCGATCCGGGTCCGATAAGCTTGGATCAGATCCGGATGCGATCCGAATTTTATTAGAATTTTCGGTTCCGGTTTATCAGATTATCGGATCTAAAATACCGGATTCGGATCCGGATTTTTCGGATCGGGTCCGGATCGGATCTGGATCAAATCCGATCCGTTGACAGGCCTACTATGATGCGGTTTGAAATTGTTTTTCTTCTGGATGATTGCTTCTTTGAGTGCATTCACACATGGTAATTGTCAATTGAAATGTGTTTATGAGTCCTCTTTAAATATGTGATAGTTTTTTTTTTTTCATTTTTTTGGAAATGTGTTCTTTGATGATTTCAATGTGTTGAGGTTCATGTTTTTTCCAAATGAATTCGGATGTTTGTGTAGATGGACTTTCTAGGTTAGATCAACTTATAATTAGTCTCTATTGTCTTTGCTTTTGAATTTTATTTTTTTTGGTTGGTGCTACTATGAAGCAATGAGGAGTTCGTTAAATTGCAATGGAATTTATTACTAACTTGAAATGGGTTTGGTAGGATCCTTTTCTTTTATCTTCATTTTCCCTCTTTTTATACCTTAATTTATTGAATTTTTTACCCAACTCATTACCTTTTCGATGATGAAAAAGTTACTCACATAACTTGTATGTAATAGAGCACATACAACTTCAGCACCTCAATTTGAGTGGGATTAACCATAGATATATAGATATCTCATGATTTTCATGTCTATTGTAGATTTTTTTGGATAACATGTCTGTACCCAAGATCTCCCATAGCTCTAAAGCCAAGTGTATGCTTTGGTTGAGATGTTCGGCCTCCATAATGTGAGTGATGCATGAACAAGTTGGGCTGATTTGGTCTTTATTGCATTTCAAAGAGAATGGTGCCCCAAATGCTTAAAGCCAAGCAAAACAAGTGAAATAAATAAATGGTGGCTCTATCCGTTGTGGTGCAAAGAATGTTGAAGCACAACCAAAGTAGTAAGAACAACAAATTCATAATTGGCCTTCACATGCACATAGGCTATGGGCCTAAATTCGCCCGTGTTGCGCGCAGCCACCTTTCTAGTATTATATTATAAAGAAGCAAATAAAAATCATATACTTTTTTGTTGTGGTTTGTTTACCTACATTTGCCACAACTACGAATTAATTTGAATTCATTTTATTTGCGCTTCAAATTTTCCATTTGTTACTGACTAAGATTGTACCCGTTCGATGCACGGAAACTATTGCAAATGCAAACTATTTCAATTTGTCTGTGCATCAAACGGGCAGAACACTTATAAGTATAAAAATGCCATGTAAGAAATCTCTAGAATACAGAAGAAAGAAGTACATCTTGGTTCAAAAGTTTCCAATAAGTCTACATACAAACCAGAGTTGACACACCAAAGACACACAATGAGTGGTCTCCGCCACTCACTCACCCAAAATAATAAAAAAAATGCTCCTAAACGACGTTTTGGGGGAAGTCAAGCCTCCTCCAAATGTGGTCCTGTGCAAGGTTTTGAATACCATACTGGCTCAAGTACTGATTTTTTTATTGGTACGATATGGTACGATACTGGTACCGATCATACTAAGTACTGTATCGGATTTACCCCAACTATATATATAGTATATATTATTTGATTATAAACTTTTATTTCTCAGTTTGCTTAATTTGTTGGTTTCTAAGTGCACGTTGCCATCTCGGATTTTCTTTGGCGGCTTCGCTTCTGGCACGGGTAGATCGGTCCTCTTGTCGTCCTCCGTCGACAGTGTTGATCCGGCAAGCTCGGTGCGGTTCCGGTGCTGCTTGAGGCGGCTGGGGTGGCCTGGCGTGGCGGCTTTCGGCGGAACAATAAGGAGGGGTCAGAGAAGTGTGGTTTCCTGGCGGTGGCTCTTTGCCGGCTTTGTACCGGTCTGGACTTCCCAGATCTGGTGGTTGGGTAGTGGGAAATAAGCGTCTCCAACATTATCCGGAGTAACTCGGCTCGACTCAGTCTTGTCTCAGTGATTAACTGGGTTGGGTGTCCGGGTTAAGTTTTGTTTTTCTGGGTTTGTTTTAGATGTTTGTTGTTTCATATTCCAGTTGTCCTTGATGATTTTGTTTCTTTTGGTTTGGTCCTGTCCGGTCTGGTTTCCAGATCCCGGCTACCGGTTACTGGTGCTTGCTCTGAGGTCTGGCTCGTTGCGGGTTGTTCGGTTCGCCCGGAGTTTCGAAGTGTCAGCAGGAACTCGCATTGAAGCATCCCTTTACGGCTGTGGGGTGTCCCCGCGGCGTAAATGCCAACGTTAGCCACTTTAAGGACCGCCGCCATGGTTTGAGCTCAGGGATGCTCTTCTATTGATAACACGGATGGACTCTACGCCGATTACGGTCTGCTTCTGCAGTAACATGTCTTTGAGCATGATTGCCCTCAGTGGGTTGCTCATTTCCTAGTTGTTAGTAGTTCTTAGCTCTTTCCAATTTCTTGTAAATTTCATGTGCGATTGGCTCTTTGAAATGAAATTTAGTCTGTTCAAAAAAAGCAACCCGAAGACATGACGATTCAAAAAAAAAAAAAAGAAGGAAAAAAAAGAAAAGAAAGAAAGAAAGGTAGTGAACAGGAAATAAACAAGTAGCAGTATAGGCAGTGAAAGTACTGATTCAAGTTTTTTAGTCCACCCAATAATCTCTTTTCCTTGCTCTCTCTCCTCTTGCTCCGGTCCGAAATCTTCTTCCCCAAATCACCTGGGCTAAGGGGCACCACCAAAACAGCCATGGGTCTCAATTCCGTCTCGTGATTTTCTCACCGAAAACCACTAAATCAGCCATGGATCTCACGATTCTCTCACCGAAATCAGGTATGTTCAATTTCTCTACTATATTGTCGAAGGTAGAAAGGTGGAAGGGTTTTGTCGCACTGCTGCACCTTTTACGGCCGGTACCCGGCCAGTATGGGTTGGCATTTGACACAGTATGGTATTGGAGTCTTTGGTAACGTTTTTATACAAAACCGGTATGTACCGGTTGGTACATTACGACATTGATAATCTTGGTCCTGTGGGGCCTTACATCGGGCTCCCGCGCAAATGATCTGAATCCTTAAATAATTTTAAAATAATTATTCGAGTTTGCTTGGAGAAAATCAGACCCATCAGAAATTTATACGTAGTTAATCTAATTCGTTCGATTTTCATTCACAATTCGAGATTCTATAATC
Organism: Vaccinium darrowii; assembly: GCA_020921065.1. Classification (NCBI taxonomy): domain Eukaryota; kingdom Viridiplantae; phylum Streptophyta; class Magnoliopsida; order Ericales; family Ericaceae; genus Vaccinium; species Vaccinium darrowii. Next base: position 13,634,886 of record CM037161.1, read on the forward strand.
AGAAAGAATTCTCAAGAAAAATTATACAATTGTGCACTAGGTGATCCCTTGATCTGAACTGTATGTGTCGTAGGACTTATTAAAAAGAGCATTCACCAAAGAAATTATTTTGATCTGACCGATAGGTATCAAAATAATTAATATTAGACTAATTGCGAAGAAATATCCCTTGGCGTTTTCAGTCTCGGTCCCTTTTAATCTTTGTAATTCGTTTTCAAAAATTAATAAATTTTTGCTTATCCAAAAATTAAAAAAAAAATTTGCAAAGAAATATCCATTGAACCTAATTTTCTCCAAGATCACTCGAATAATTATTTTAAACCTATTTAACGGTTTGGACAGTTTGTGTGGGTGTTTACATATAAAATTAACAAATCCAATAATTAATTGACACGTGATGAAAAATGCCAAACGTTGGCAATTACATGTTGATAAAAACACACTGGATTAAAGGAATGTAAATGATTAAATACGATGTCGTATTGAAGCCAAAGATGAAAAGCAGTTATTGGCAGTTACAAGCCATTGCTGACGTAAAGGATGGTTTCGAAACCATGATTTTAACTGCTAAACGTGTAAACTCCACGTGTGAACTTGGGAAACAAAGCAAACTGGCAGTTATAACACGTGGAATATTTGTCGAAAGGCAGTTATTCATCTTATTGTTTAGTCATTTGAGTTTGTTGAAACAATTGCACAGAGTCAAAATCAAAGCTTCTGAAGGAAGAATTAGAAGGATTCAAATTCAGACGTGGAGGAGGAATCAACTGCCAACATGAAGAGTGGAAGTTAAAGTTCGAAGCAAGCCAATGTTCAAATGCATTGAGCGGGAAGTTCAAATTGCAAGCAACGTCTATAAATAGAAGAAATTGAAGAAGTGAAAACCCCCGGACAAATCTTCAACAAACAGCTATCAAAAAACTGATGCTTGGTTTGTTCATTGGCAAAGTAGTTTAGGATTTCGAACCCAGTTCGAAGTAGTTTAGGAAGTAGATTAGGAAGTAGTTAGGATTAATCTTGGTTGTTCTTGTAACAATCACCCTTTTCGAAGTTCTTGTATCTGAAGTTGGAGACGATTTCGAAGTAAGTTTACCTTTGGTTTGGTAATCAAAGTTTCTTGTTTCTTTTTGTTCTTCGATTTCCTAAGTTTGTTGGTTTATATTTCTTCACTTGTTGAAAAAATCCTCTTAACTGAGGTAATTGAACCAATAAAACACAATCGCCTGATTAGATTTGGTTTTTCCAAAGTTAATCTGAGGGAGGAGATTGAAACTCTCTCTGGCACGCTCGCACACAATTATTTCCATTGCAAAGAAGTAAAAAAGAACCAAACACATTTTTTGGCACGCCCGGTGGGACACCTGAAAGTGTGGAATGGCTCCAAAACTTAGGAAGCAAGCGGATGATTCTCAGGTTGGCCAAACGCCAGAAGATGAGAACAATGTTAATTCTAAAGAGAACGAACAAGTCGAAGGCCTACAAATTGGACCAGAGACTCGTACTGGTCAAGACTTAAATGCAGGGATTGGCCAGAGTTCTCGAATGAATACTAGAAGTAACAGAACGGTACATGTGGAAGACCCAAAGAATCCAGAAGTTGGAGGAAATGTGTCATCTAGTCAGTTCGCTGAAATGATTGCCACATTTAAAGAATTGGCTCAAACCCAGAAGCTTATGTTACAAAAATTAGAAGAGCAATCAGAGCTTAGGCATGATCCTTTGCCTTCATTTGAGAAGGATAAAGGAGAAGCTAGTACAAGCAAATTTAAATCAAGGCCTGGAAAAGAGCCTATAAATGTAGATGATATACCAGAATCATGGTATGAACCTGCAAAAACTCATGATTATCAAGCTCCTAAACCTAAGAAAGTGTTCAAACAGAACACTAATGTCCCATTCGAACCAAACTTTGATGGTTTAAGTGAGGATAAGGGTTTTAGAAACAATGATTACGGGTTTGATGAGTATGTATTCACTCCTGGAAGTCATTTTAATGAGAAAGATAGGACCAATACAAAAAGGTATAATCCACAGATTGGAATTCCTAAGTATGCAGGAATACCAGAAATGGGTAGGATACATTCGAACCACTTATATGAACCTCTTGCAAAGCAAGAAGGAGGTTTTAAGCATCATAGGCCTTTTGATGATCCTTTTCAGAGGTTTCCAGAAGATAACATACCTAGAAATGCTACTTGGGAGCCACCTGTTAATACAAGAGTGCCTCTAAGAGAACGTCCAGCCCTTCGAGATGAGATATTAGGCCTCATGCAAGAGGTATATGGACCTCTAAACCGAGGAATTCAAACTCAAATTTATAGAAAGCCCTATCCAGAATGGATAGATAGGCAGTTCGAAGTCCCTAGGGGGTTCAAAATCCCAGATTTTACTTTATTCCATGGAGATGGAAAACAATCAACAACTGAGCATATTGCTAGATTTACAGCTCAATGTAAAGAATTAGGCAATAATGGGTTTGTTAAGTTGAAATTATTTTCTAACTCTTTGACAGGAACAGCCTTCGAATGGTACTCTAATTTGACACCAGAGTCAGTTCCAAATTGGCAAAGAATGGAAGAATTGTTTCATGCACAGTTTTATCAAACTGAACCTGAAGTCACTATGGCTGATTTAGCAAGGTTAAAGCAAAAGCCTGATGAAAAGGCTGCTCACTTTATTGCTAGGTTTAAAAAGGCTAGAAACAAGTGTAAACTTCAATTACCAGAAGTTGAATTTGTGAGGATAGCACAAGATGGTTTGAGTAGAGAACTTAGGAAGAAGTTCGACTCTACTGAGTTTAGAGATTTGGTTGATTTAACTTACAAAGCTTCTAGATATGAATCTTTGTTAGAAGAAGATGTTGATAGAAACAACTCTTCTTATTCAACCTATTATAAAGACTCTACTTATGAAATTGATGCTGCTGAAATTGTTGAGCATGATCCTTGTGTGTGTGAATGTTTAGTTCGAAAGGATTCTTCCATAGCACCAAGGACTAATAAGAAAGCATTTAGCAAAGTGTATTCATTTGATGTGTCAAAAGCAGATGAAATTTTTGATTACCTTTTGAAGAAAAAGTTTATCAAACTTCCTGAAAATGTTAAACTTCCAACTTTGGAAGAAACAAAAGGAAAGAATTATTGCAAATGGCATGCTTCTTGGACTCATTCAACTAAGAATTGTAATGTCTTCCGTGACAGGATTCAGGAGCAAATTAAGAAAGGAAGGATCATGTTTCCAGAGAAGACCATGGGAATAGACACAGATCCATTTCCAAAGATTGAAGAAGTAACTGCTAATACCAATGTGCCAACTTCTTTGGCCAAAACAGTTCAAGAGGTATGGCAAAACAGACGAGTTCACGTTGGGATGAACTCTATTCAGTTTGGAAGAGGAAAGCCAAAAGTTGGCCAACTTCGAAGTAATGATGGGAAGACTCACCGGCAAGATTATGCAACGGGAAGTTCTTCTAAGAAGGGTTTTAAGCAATCTCATCTTCCTATGCTTGAAGCGTCCTTTCTGGAATGCTTATGTATGGAATGCAGGGCTAATTATCTGATTTTCAAATATTTGGATCGACAGGGGGTTGATTTCTTTCCAAAAAGGATGGAAAGGAAGGCTTTGGACCAGAATAATGAAAGAAAACCATGGATAAGCCCAAGTCATGGAAGAAATGAGAAGTCTTGGCCAGTATCAAAGAGAAATGTACCTTCGAGTCCAGTTCCACCAGCTTCGAAGAGGGATTATCCTCCTCTGAAGAAGGTCAACACTGGAAAGGCCCTAATAGACCAAGAAACTAAAGGAGAAGGGGAACAATTCACCTTGGTAAAAGGAGTTCCTGATTGGTTTTTAAAGAAAGTTAAACCAGAACTCTTCCAAGGATATAAAACCCCTTCTAAAGTTGGAAACAAGATGGTTAAACCTCCAAACACTCCTGCTGGTCAATGGGTAGTAATTAGAGATCCAAAGACCAAAACACCTCAAATGATTCCTATGTTGACAAGAACTCAGAAGAGGAAGTTGCAAAGGAGGTATACTAGCTTCCAAATGGAAGAATATGCTTCCAAGGATAATCATAATGGGGGTGATAAGTTTAACCCAAGGTTTAACAGACTTCGAAGGGAAGACTCTGAAGAATCTCTTCGAAAGGGGTTTACTCAATCAGAGAGGGTAACACTGGAAAGTCTGGCTGTAAGAATGGACAGTGAGGTACCTGGAAATAGTCCAGCTTCACCAAATTCCTTGGCAAGCTATCAATCTGGCTTATTAGAGGCCATGATAGTGGAACAGGAGGAAGGTGGAGGAATGAATTCATCACCTGTTGAAACATGGTCCCCCATGGAGACTTCTGCAGTGGAGTTTCCTGAGAAGATGGACACAATAGAGGGTGGATCAGAATTACCAGTACAGGAAAAAAGGACCATTCAGTTTGGGACCTTGCCTGAGGTTCAAATTAACATGGTTGCTCCTTCATTTGATTTTGGGCCTTTTGGACCAGACTGTTCACCAGTTCAAAGGGCACTACAGCCAACAGTTGCTCCTACGGAAATCATTGATGTATCAAGTGATGAAGAGTATAACCTTACGTATGATAATGGTTGGAATGATGGTTGGGGAGCCTTGATATCCAAGATTCAAAAGGAAGAAGAAGAAGAAGAGCTTCTGGTTATGGCTAATGCTATAGAAGAACCAGAAGTGACTTCTAAGGAAAGGGCAGTTTTTGTCCCAGAAACAGAAATAAATGCTGAGTATCCTTTGGTTGTGGATTTGAATTGTGCTGATCTTTCTTATCCCTTCAAATCACCTTCGAATGATATGAGGCACCATTTAAAGCCATTATACATATCTGCATTGTTTGATGGGATTTTGTTAAACAGAGTTTTGGTAGATAATGGTGCAGCAGTGAACATCTTACCTTCTAGGACTTTGAAGAAGTTGGGGAAAGAAAAGGTTCGATTGATCCCAACAAGCACATCCATTCCTGGTTTTACTGGTGAAAGTAAAAGTCCTAAAGGAATTGTTTCTATACGCCTGAAAGTTGGCCAAGTGGAAACTGATACAGCCTTTTTTGTGGTAGATACTTTTACAAGTAAGTATAATGCTCTACTTGGTAGGGATTGGATTCATGTCAATGGCTGTATTCCATCTTCGATGCATCAAGCTTTAATGATTGTGAAGTATGAAAATGGGAAAGAAGTAGGGGTCGAAGAGGTGAAAGCAGATCCACATCCCTTCAGTACTTCAGCAAATTGTGCAGAGGCTAAAATGTATAAGCCTGAGATCATTCCTCTAAGTGAAATTGCACAACCTGCCACCCCTCCATCCAGTGTGTTGGAAATTGGAGAATTGGCAGAGTTGAAGTCTAAGCTTAAACAAGCAGTTGATTATGAATCAGACAACTCACCAGATGAGGCTGCTTGGATGTGAGTCCAAGACAGAGTTCGAAGAGGCCAACTCCTTGGCTTTAGTTAAATTCATGGCTCTAGAAATAGAGCAAAAGTTACAAGAAACAAATGATTGGGAGGATTTATTGGCTGAAGAATCTGACTGGGGGTTGAAGCCAACCGGATTCGAAGAAGCTTTTTTAGGCTACGTCGATTCCCAAGATCCTTTAGAGGAAGTGGAATTGGGAGATGGAATTGTTCAAAACACTGTTCAGATCAACAGAGAACTCGATGCTGTTTCGAAGGCCAAATTGATCACAGTGCTCAAGGAGAACAAAGAATGCTTTGCTTGGAGTTATAAAGAATTAACAGGTTTGAGTAGAGATTTAGTTGAACATAAATTGCCTATTAAATCTAATTGCAAACCTTTCAAACAACTTCCAAGAAAGATGTCCCCTGAAACCATTTTATTGGTAAAAAAGGAGATTCAAAACCTTTTGAATGCAGGTTTTATCAGAACAGCAAGATATGTAGAATGGTTATCAAATATTGTTCCTGTTATCAAGAAAAATGGGAAGATTAGGGTGTGTATTGACTTTAGAAATCTGAATACTGCCACCCCTAAAGATGAATACCCAATGCCTGTAGTAGACATGTTGGTGGACAGTTCTGCAGGCCACAAAATTATGTCTATTATGGATGGTCATTCAGGGTATAATCAAATTTGTATAGCCAAAGAGGATGTACATAAAACTGCATTTAGAGCCCCTGGTAATCTTGGGACCTTCGAGTGGGTCAAGATGCCTTTTGGATTGAAAAATGCTGGTGCTACTTATCAAAGGGCTATGAACACTATCTTCCATGAAATAGTTGGGGGTTTTCTGGAATGCTACATAGATGACATCATTGTTAAATCAGAATCTATTGATGATCATGTAGAGCATTTGAAGATAGCCTTTTCTAAGATGAAGCATTATCAATTGAAGTTGAATCCTGCTAAATGTGCTTTTGGAGTAATGGCAGGAAACTTTCTAGGGTATTTGGTCCATAGCAAAGGATGGAGAGGACTTCGAATGGATAAAAGAGCATGATGATGCTTTCAAGGCCATCAAGGAGTACTTGATCAATCCACCAGTTCTTGTTCCACCTAAAAAGGGAGAGCCTGTTAAGCTCTACTTGGCAGCAAACCATGTCTCAATTGGAGTTCTATTGGCTCAAGATAATGAAGAAGGAAAGGAGCAAGCTATCTATTATCTAAGTAGGTTTCTTAATGATTGTGAAAGTAGGTATTCTGCAGTAGAAAAGTTATGTTTAACTTTGTTTTTTGCTTCGAAAAAACTCAGGTACTATATGATGCCTAGAGTAACTTATGTAATTTCCCAGACTGATGTTATGAAGTATATGTTGTCTCAACCTGTACTTAGTGGCAGAATTGGGAAATGGATTGTATCTTTGATTGAATTCAATCTAGAGTATGTTCCTCAAAAATCAGTTAAAGGACAAGCTTTGGCTAATTTTTTGGCTGATCATCCAAACGGAATAGAGACTCCTGAAATAGCAGATATTGACATTGTAACTATTAAACCATGGAAGATGTGGTTCGATGGTTCAAAAACATCTCAAATGGCTGGAATTGGAGTTGTTTTGGAGTCTCCTCAAGGTTTAAAAACCAAATTTGGGTTTCGGATAAATGAGGGGGAATGTACCAACAATCAAGCAGAATATGAAGCCTTAATCATGGGGTTAGAGCTATTGCTTGCTTTGAAGGTTGATATAGTTGAGGTGTTCGGAGACTCTCAATTGGTTATAAACCAGGTAAAGGGAGAATTTGGTTGCCATAGTGTTGGTTTAAAACCTTATCATCAGTATGTGAAACTGTTAATTAAACAATTTCGTATGATTACCTTCACTTATGTGCCGAGATTCTTTAATGAAGAAGCAGACGCAGTAGCACAAAGAGCATCAGGATTCAAGTTTATCACTGATGAAAGCAAAGAGTTTTGTCAGTTGACCTTAAGGAAATCCTTATCAATGCTTAAACATAGATATACTGATCTCGAAGTATGTGAAATTACTACTTCTCCTAGTTCGAACGATTGGAGACACCCACTGATAGATTATCTAACAAAACCTGATGCTAAAACAGATAGAGCAACAAGGTTAAGATCTGTAAATTACATTATGTACAATGGAGAGCTGTTCAAAAGAGGAGCAGATGGTTTATTGCTTAAATGTTTAGGCAAGGTAGACGCCTTTAGAATTATGGCAGAGGTCCATGAAGGTATTTGCGGGGCTCATCAAGCAGGCATTAAAATGAGATGGTTAATTCGAAGGTATGAATATTACTGGCCTACTATCCTTAAAGATTGTATTGATTATGCAAAAGGATGCCAAGCTTGTCAAAAGACAGGGCCTCTCAAGCGATTACCTGTTACTGAGTTGCAATATGTAGTTAAGCCTTTGCCATTTAGAGGTTGGGCAATGGATATGATTGGCATGATCTACCCTGCCTCTAGAAGTGGTGATAAGTTCATTCTAGTTGCCACTGATTACTTTACTAAATGGGTGGAGGCTCAAGCTTTTGAAAGTGTATCTCAAGAACAGGTAATTGAATTTATTAAGAATATTGTTTATAGGTTTGGATCTCCAGAAACTATAACAGTAGATAATGGATCCATTTTCGAAGGTAAAGCAGTGAAGGCTTTTGCAGCTTCTCATGGAGTTTCTTTGATTAATTCTACTCCTTATTATGCTCAGTCAAATGGCCAAGCAGAATCAACCAATAAGATTATCAAAAGAGGTATTCAAAGAATGGTTGATAGAAATCCAGAGGAATGGCCAAGCTTGCTTTTAAATGTATTATGGGCATATCGAACCACTAAAAGAACCAGTACAGGTACTACTCCTTTTGCCTTAACTTATGGGCATGATGCTGTTTTACCAATGAAAATCATGGTGAGATCACAAAGGGTTGCTTCTCAAAATGATTTGGATATTGGAGCATACTATCAAGCAATGAATATGGAGCTCGAAGAGGTAGATGAAGAAAGGATTAAAGCTCTGAATCAAATTCTGCTGCAAAAGTCAAGAGTGGCTAGAAGTTATAACAAGAAAGTGGCTGTTCGAAGCTTTGATATAGGTGATTTAGTATGGAAAGTAGTGTTACCTGTCAAAGAAAGAAAGCAAGGACTTGGAAAGTGGGCCCCAAATTGGGAAGGGCCTTTCCAAATTCATAGAGTTCTTAAAAGAGGGACATCATTTGAAAGATTTAAATGGTTATGTTCATAGAAGAAAGATTAATGGAAGATATCTAAAGGCCTATTTCCCAACTATTTGGGAGTCCTTTAGTAGAAGATAAAACTAAGTGTAGTTTGTCTTTTGTTTTGCTTGTGCTGTTCAAGATGAATCATAAGAAACAAGCAAAGGTTATGGTCTGAACTCAAATTTAAATCAATAAGATCAATAATCCAAGCAGTTATAAAGTAATGGAATTGAGAGAAAACAAACGTTTCATTCATTACCTAGAAACTGTACAATGGTATCTTTTAAGTCACTCCATACATGAGCACCTCTGTTACAAATAAAGTCATAAATTTCCTTTTGATCAGAGGTCTGTTGTAGTTGACTTTTAAGATCTTTAATAATTACAATTGATTGAGAAGCTCTGCTCATAGAGGTTTGTATATTGGAGGTAGTCTTATCAATCTCTCCTCTAACTTGAAGCAAGGCTGCTTCTAGACGAGCTTCTTCTTCTTTCAGATGATGAAGCCTGATGATATCTTGATCATGAGAAGAAATTACACTTCGAGCTTCATCATCTGCACTGGATAATGCTGCTTTCAAATTTTCTCTCAGAAGGTGCTTCTCTTGAACTTCACAAAGTTGATGAGCTTTCACTTGAAACTCAGAAGCTCTATCTAGAAGTTGTTTATGAAGCTCTTGAGAAGCAGGTTTCAGTGCCCAAGCAGCTTGACAGCATATATCCAAATGGACTTTTAAGCCTCCTTCAGCCAAATTTTCAAAATTCAACTCTATGAGTCGTTGGAGGATCTCCTTCAGTTCTTGAATCTCTTCTGGAGTAAAGGTAGGCTTGACCAACTCAGAAAGAGATGAGCTATACTGGACCTTGAGTTGGTTGATAGGAGATTCAGAAGAGGGAATTGGAGCCTGGGGATTGGTGATTCTTCGACAGAAATCACTCACTCTTAGCCTGAATTGCTCCAATGAAGAAAGGTCACCAACAGAGGTGCTAGTAGAAGCACCAATTTCCTGCTAAGAAAATATATAAACATATTCAGGCTTGAGCTTTTAGAAAACGTGATGATCATAAGCTTGAAGTACCAATAGTTTACAGTACCTCAATTCTCGAAGTAATGATGCTTGAGACTGGATCAGGACCTGCTTCCCCAAACACCATCTCAGGTGGATCAGTGATTTTGACAGTTGAGAAATTTGGTATGATCTCAGGGAACAGGTTCCTGTCATCTTTTGGATTTGAAACATCAACTTCAGACTGAACAGGCATGTCAGCCTCAGAAGATTCATTGATGCCTACAAACAGAGGCTCTTCAGGAATGATGTGTTTAGCTTTAGTTACAATTGAACTAGCAGTATGCTGTTCAGATACAGCCTCAGGTTCAGAAGTTGGTTTCTGCGAAGGATCCTTACTCAGGGGAGTGGGCGTATGAACCTCAGTTATTCTATTGGATGAATCAAGCTTTGGTTGAGACTCTACAGCTTTAGGATCAGATGCTGGGACAGGAGATTTAAAAGCTTTAGCGTGCTTGAACTTTGTTCTCCTTTCTGAAAATAGAATAGTACATGAGATTGAGAAGCGGAATTGAAGTTTGAAAGCCCTGGTGGAATTAAAGCCACAGCAGCTTACCCTTTACAAATTGGCTTGTATTAACAGCTTCAGCCTCTTCTTCCTCTGGCTCTTCGAGTAAGATCCTTCTTCTTCTTTTTGAAGCTTCATAAACTTTAGTAAAGGTGGTGTCTTCTTGGCTAGATTTCTCCTTGGTAGCCAAAGTTTTCTTCTTTTTCTTGGTTTCTGTGAAGAGCAGTAGAGTATTGGTATCTTTCGAAGGACCAAAGAATTCATGGGAGATAATGTAATAAGAAGTTACCTGGCTTCGAAATTGGGAAAACAGAAGTGTGAACAGTCGCTTCCTCTCTTCTTAATCTCTTTTGGTGACTAGACTCTATATATTGAATCTTTGGATTAAGAAATAGAAAGGAGTTGGAAGCCATATTACTCACACAAACCATAAAGACTCACCTGATGGAGGGGAAGTAATTGTAGTTCTTTGTTGTTGAGATCTTGTCATTATCTGTGGTACAGATCGAAGTGGTTGGACACTTTCAGCAACTGGCACTGAAGTAAAAGATTGCACTTTTGAGGTTTCCTCTTGATGGGATGTTTGAGATGTAGTTCCTCGATCTCTCCCAAAACCATCATCTGACATTGAATCAGAATGAGTCATTTCTTCAATTCCAGTACCAATGTCTTTGGTGAAGGTTTTGACAGGTGCAGACTCATGATATAAATCAATCGAATTGTGCCACCACTTAGAAAATGCTGGGAGAGGAGACCCTATGGTTATAGCAAATAGATATGGTTGAAAGTTTGTTCTAGAGTTCTTAAACTCTGCATTAAGAATTGCAACTTGATCCTTGTTAATCTTGTTTCTCGAAGTAAGATCAATGTTGATTTCACCAGGATAAGGACAAGGAATAGCCTGTACCAACCCAAATTGCCTGGCAAACTGGGCAGGGCAATAGATTTCAGCATGAGCTTGTTTGCAACCACCCACATAAGCTCCTATGATGATTTCTCTTGGGAGAAGAATGCTTGCCCATGCTTCGTGATAGGCAGATCTACCCCTTTGTTCCATAAGTCTGCTTATCCACTTTGGCCCAATACCCCAGTATTGAAATGGGACAAATTCTCTTTCTTCTTTGTCCTCTCTTAGCTGATGAAAATATTGAAGATATCCGGTCAAGGTAAGGGGAGTCGAAGCTAAGATGGTAAACATATCCCCATAAACATTAAAAGGAGACCTATCTGCAACCTTCTGATCTGGAAAATAAGCTAACAACCAGATTTGCAAAAACCAGAGAGGGCCTCCTAAATTTTGGTTAAGTGGTTTGGCATGGTTATCAAACCCTGCCTTGTATACATACCCTAGAAAATGAGAAGCCAAATCAATGGTTTTACCTTTCGAGAGGACATAGGCTAAGGTTGCGAATTCCAGTACCATTTTCTTACCACCATGGCAAAAGATCATTTTGCATAGGGTATACCATATATATGCGAACATCTCTCTATCAGATACGTTGTCTGAAAATTTCCTTTCAGCCCTTAGGAATCTTTTATAAGAAGCATTTTTTCCATCATATTCAATCTCAGCCAGAAAAGGAACTTCAGTAGATAAGGCAATGTCGAAGAAAAGGCCATGAGGAGGGAGTCCAATGAGGAAAGATACATCTAAGACTGTGGGAGCCATCATCCCACAGTTAAATCTGAAACAATTGAATGATGGATCCCAGAAAGCCAAAGCAGCATGTATGAGGGAAGGATTTTGCAAAATACCGTTTTGGAGGAAGGTAATGACATGTGATAACCCGACCTCTGTTAATTCCTTCTCCTTGGCTTTAAACATTCGTTCAGTCCAGGATTCCCATTCTCTATCATAATTTGGCCAGCAGACAAAATTCTTCTTATCCCATTTGGAGAAATACAGAAGTCTATCTTTCACAAGATCACTCTGTTCAAGAATTGGGTAACATGACGTGAAATCTAATGGAAGTTCAAGAAATGAAGGCCCAAGGATTTGAGTATTAGGTAAAATGGGGTGTTCAATGAAGGTGCGGTTTTGTAGTTCGCCAACATCAGACTGAGATTTCAGAATTTCTCTGGTCACTAACTTCCTAAGAGCGAGGGAAGGAGTTTCTTCGAGCCTTTCACTTCCAGAAGCCATGTCTGTAAGAGTTTGGAAACCTAGGAGGGAAAGCGGAGTGTCTGAAGGTTTGAACGTATGATGAAAGCGGTTCAAGCCCTAGATTTATACTTTGTGATGAAGCGGTGTATCGATTCGGGTCAAATATTCTATTTAAGGCAATTGGGTTTATATTTTAGGCCCAGGTTTAAACTCTAACCCGTAAACAATATTCTCTTTTTTGATTTTTTTTTAAATCATTAAAGTTTTCCAAACCATTCCTTATTGGTTTAATATCTTCATGTGTGATTTTTCAGTAGTTCGAACTGGTTTAAAGTACATACGAATGCTTCGAAGGGCATTGAAAAGTGTAGAATAAACCATAAAAACTGAAAATTGCATTAACATAGAAGAATTTACATGCTGCAAAGGGAATCCTATTACAATCGAAGAAAATTAAATCTACTTTGATGGAGCAGCAGTTGGAGTAGGAATAACTTGGAGATAGTGAGGAAAGCTCCAAGTCACCAAAGCATGAAATTTTGCCCAGGTGAAATCAAAAAATTCTTTTTCCTTTATCCTGACCTCAGCTTCTCCATCTAGTTTGAGTTTTTTCTCAATCAGAGGCCTGATCCTCAAGACCAGAGCTTTGGCCTTGGCTTCGAGCTTGGCCAACTTGAGAGCATTCCTCTTTGCATAGCTTTTGAACCTCTTTCGAAGTCTCTTGGAGATCCCAGATGGAATGTCGAAAGGCTTTCTTTTCAGATTTTCTATCTTATTATGAAGCTTGACAACCTGATCATGTGCTATCTCATAGTCATGAAGGTCTTGGTTGAAGACATGAGCAGCACTGTTGTTTTTCATCCACATTCGAAGGAGGGGAAACTGGCTTAGAAAAGAATGAAGAAAATAGCCAGTTAATGTAGAAACTGAGCATTGAATGGTTTCACATGCCCATAAGAAATTCTTACAAGGGATGTCTTCTGCAAGAATCCCTATATCCAAGAATGCAAAAGTAGCCAATAGTTCTTTGGCTCTAACAGAATCAGATTGTGGGTAAAGTGAGTAAGAGTAATCAGCTTGAAATATAGTGGGATCGAAGTTGATACTCTTCAATTCTTGAAACCAATCTGGATGGTCAGGAAGGTTTCGAAGGGAAAGGTTGGAAGGATCAACAAATTTACCCTCAAAATGAGGCCTTCGAACCTCATTTAACCAATAAATGTATTGGCTCTTGGCTTTCTGTTTGAGTTCACCATAGCCAGCGAAGCCAGATTTTTCATCTTCACACACCTTGAAGAACATGGGAGTAAGACAGGTGGCAATAAGACTGTCAAGTACCATGATATTAGGATCACGCTTAATAAGAGGAGATAAATATCTACTCATAGCCAATGAGCGGTATTTGCTCCAACCCTTGTAATCAGCAGGGTCATCCATTTTTACTACCACTATTTCAGATGGTAAATCCCACAGAAAGGGTTTGAAAGAAGGAGAAGTGGGAGGGTTCCATGGATCAATAGGTTCGGAATCCTCTACTTGAACCAAAACAAAAGAACGATCCCTTCGAATTTCACCAACAATTGGTGTAACAGCTTTGTTAGTATTGGTAGGGGTTGGGTCTTGAATAACCAAGCGTTCGAAGGCATTTTGAGTGTCAGAAACGTTGGTCATAGTTAAGTTTAGCTTAAGAAGATAAAAGCAAGATTAGAATAAAGATTGGTGATCCATTTTACCAGTGGTTGAGTGCTTTTATAAACTTAAAATCCGAATTTGAAACGATTCAAATCTTGTAAACGAGGAACGTGGGTGTTAACTGCCCATTTTTTATGAACCTCTCACAGAGACCGTAAGAATCGATTACAACTGCATCATTGGAAGTGGTGAGAACTGCCAATAACTTCTGCTTTGGAAGTTTACAGGAATTCGAAGCGGCAAAAGGCACATTAACACTTATTCAAATTCCTTGAACAAAGATGTTAATGTGGGGGGTATGTTTACATATAAAATTAACAAATCCAATAATTAATTGACACGTGATGGAAAATGCCAAACGTTGGCAATTACATGTTGATAAAAACACACTGGATTAAAGGAATGTAAATGATTAAATACGATGTCGTATTGAAGCCAAAGATGAAAAGCAGTTATTGGCAGTTACAAGCCATTGCTGACGTAAAGGATGGTTTCGAAACCATGATTTTAACTGCTAAACGTGTAAACTCCACGTGTGAACTTGGGAAACAAAGCAAACTGGCAGTTATAACACGTGGAATATTTGTCGAAAGGCAGTTATTCATCTTATTGTTTAATCATTTGAGTTTGTTGAAACAATTGCACAGAGTCAAAATCAAAGCTTCTGAAGGAAGAATTAGAAGGATTCAAATTCAGACGTGGAGGAGGAATCAACTGCCAACATGAAGAGTGGAAGTTAAAGTTCGAAGCAAGCCAATGTTCAAATGCATTGAGCGGGAAGTTCAAATTGCAAGCAACGTCTATAAATAGAAGAAATTGAAGAAGTGAAAACCCCCGGACAAATCTTCAACAAACAGCTATCAAAAAACTGATGCTTGGTTTGTTCATTGGCAAAGTAGTTTAGGATTTCGAACCCAGTTCGAAGTAGTTTAGGAAGTAGATTAGGAAGTAGTTAGGATTAATCTTGGTTGTTCTTGTAACAATCACCCTTTTCGAAGTTCTTGTATCTGAAGTTGGAGACGATTTCGAAGTAAGTTTACCTTTGGTTTGGTAATCAAAGTTTCTTGTTTCTTTTTGTTCTTCGATTTCCTAAGTTTGTTGGTTTATATTTCTTCACTTGTTGAAAAAATCCTCTTAATTGAGGTAATTGAACCAATAAAACACAATCGCCTGATTAGATTTGGTTTTTCCAAAGTTAATCTGAGGGAGGAGATTGAAACTCTCTCTGGCACGCTCGCACACAATTATTTCCATTGCAAAGAAGTAAAAAAGAACCAAACAATACCATAACACTCCTCACCCAATCTATGCACCTCCTCTCTCTCTCTCTCAGTCCGGTTGTCCTCCTCAAGCAGGTTCAAGAAAAATCAAACATCCCCCCAAAAGGTGTTTTTCTACATATGTTTTGTTCTTCCCCCTTTATCTTCTCTCATCCCCAAAATCTAAAAAATCAAACAACCCACATCAACATCCCAAACCGATTTTAACCGATCTATCACTCTCTTTCTCTCCATATATCGTTTCTGCTTGACCGTTCGGGTGATTAAAAGTTAACTAGAATTTCGTCCCAAGCGTAGGACTATCGACCGGTGCAGCACAATAAATCCGGAAGTACCGGAGTCGAACCACAGAGACGGTCTACGGTGTTGATCTCAAATAATGCTAGCTCTATGTTTGAAACTGGCTCTCAGGTAGCCACCCCTTGCTCAGTTGACTGATTTAATTAACTAAGTTAAACTAATTTAATTACTGGACTCTGATTTAAAAAGGAGAGCACAACCGTGGGCACTACGGTGCCCGCAACTAGTCTAATTCACATTCACTCGGGCCACAATATTTCAATTAATAGATTTAAAAATATGGAAAATCGTTCCCAACAAGTGCACACCACTTGTCACCGATTCAGCGCGCAATTAGAATGGGCGATGCCCGGGTTTGTTTGCTAGAAAAATTTCCGTATTCAAAAACTGCGCATTAATTGAATTGATTCGGCACCGAGGTGGAACATAATTTAGTCTAGCCGCGGGACACCTTGGTCCCGAGGCCGCACTCAATACGACTACTCACTCATTATAACTAGAACAATCAAGAAAATACTGAAATTCAACATGCTAATAAACTTGAACGAGAGTTAAAACAGAGATTCAAGTCTCAGAATGCGGACAAACTCCCGCGAACCGAGATTAATGTAAATAAATAGAAAATGTTACCGTAGCAAAGCGAAATCCGCGAATCAAACTGTAAACTTCGATGGAACAAGCTCCGGAAAGTAAAAACTTCCAAAGATAAACGGCTGCCAAACTAGAAGAAAATTAATGCTAAGTTCAAACCCTAATTTGACCCAAAAATGGGGTATTTATCTTCCCCCGAAGTCAACACACGTGGAAAAGTCAAGCGGGGAATTTAAGGCCCTCGGTATCGATACAGGAGAAGTCCTGTATCGATACCCATACGCTCTATTCCCGAAGTGGCCAATGGGTATCGATACAGGACAATCCCTGTATCGATACCGGTCCTCTAAGTTGACTTTCCGGCTTTTTGGTCGTCCTTGCTCGGGCCCCACTGGATCTCAACATGCCCCACATTCTTGGGTCCAATTGCACGCTCTCTTCCAACCTGTTACCTACAAAACAAACAAAGACAAGAAAAACCAAGGACACACCGCATCAAGTGGAAAATGGAATAAAACCGCCCCTCTAACGCGCTAATTTGCCCTACTTAGGCGCTTATATCAATGACATTGCACGCCTATCACACCCCCCAACTTGAGCATTACTAGTCCCTAGAAACGAACGAAATAAAACCTACGACAAAAAACTAGAGAACACCAATGGGGGTACGGTGGTTATGACACTTGTAGATACAGTCAATCACAGCAAATAACATTCGCTTCTCAATATGCCTGTAACTCACATGCATGCATGCTTTGACAGAAAACTGAACATGATTCGCATAGCACCGCATGCGCGAATAATTACCCAAACAAAAATAATCGCGGTGCACTACTCACTAGAACACTCAACATCCCACAATAGCGCTTGGCGAGATGCGTGGAACCGAACAACTGGTTTCCACGTGCCAATCAAAATCAACGCTTTAGTAAAAAAATAACGCACAATATGTCCAAATACGATTTCACAAAATAAGAACCGTCATTATAAATCATGCATAAGTGCGAGATAAAGGACGTGCACACGATCAACTAAGGACTTTTCTAGATTATATTGACCTTGGTTAGAACAAAATAGGAAACTGCAAAATCAAGTGCCGGCCCACAGAAGCTCAAGGTTAACTACCCTAACCGGCCGCACCTGCCATGTCTAAAACCTGTCAACGCGCCCATCGGCGCCATCCACACCACGTCCATAAAACAAAAGAAACCAAACAGTACCCATACAAGTTATATTACAGACCCCAAAATAAAGAAAGCAGAAATAAGTCTCACATGAAATAACAAAATACCCAACATAAAATAACACCTCCTCATCCATACTACCGACCCTCAGCCAGCTCCATGCAACACAAGTGCCTCAATCAATCCGACTCCTCCTCATTCTCCTTAGGAGCATCGGCCTCATCCGCGAAGTCATCACTGACCTCCAACTCGCCCCACTCAAGAGGAACATAGGGATCCGAAGTCGACCCCTCAATCCGGCCCACCATCCATTCTTGTCTGTGATTCATCTGCTGCTGAAGCTTTGTATTCTGTCGCACCTCCCTCTTAATCTTCTGATGACTCCGGATGGTAGCGACCCCTTGGCAGAAGATCTTCTGCAGCCAAGTAGTATTAGATGCGTTGGGGGCAGGCTCGGTAGTCAGATAAGCTCCACTCCTAGTTCCACGAGTCTGGGCTATGCTCTTAGTTAGGATAGTACTGTCAATCGGCCCAGGACTCAGTGGGTCATTGTTGAACCATTTGGATCCCGTCAACCCGGAGTCCCTAGCAATAGCAGTAATCAAACACAGGAATGGCATGCGGGTCTGTGTTGGGGCATCGCGGAAATCAATGATCTTCGTGTAAATAAATAATGCCCAATCACACACAGTATCCGGCTCCATGAAGGCTGACAACAAGTTCCCAGTGTTTTCAGAGGGCTTATTTTCAGTTGCCCTCGGGTCCACATTATAACAGATTACCTGATTTAAAAACCGACAGGCCGGCTTAAACTTTCCCGGCCGGTGAGGAATACTAGCATCCCTACGTTTCTCATACAAATTACCCACCACTCTACGTTGATCTTGATCCTCAACGGGGCAAGGGTAGTTAGTATTGGTCTTTCTCACATACCGCAAACTCGTAGCAATAATATCGGGGGTAATAACAATGGGCACCCTAGCCACTCGTGAGGTTATCTGAGTCTCGGAACTAAATGCAGTCCCGGATGCTGGCACATGAATATTTTTATAAAATTCCCTCACAAGTTCTAAATTATACCCGGGGTTTGGTTCGAACCAAAACTACATACCTTGCCGATTGATGGCTTGGATGGTGATGTCATTTGGGAGAAACCCATCCCGGATAATGTGACGCTCGTTCTTGACGCCCCTTTGTTCCAAGGATGCCTCCCACTTTTCCCGCTCATCCCGGGCAATCTGATCCTTGGTCCTCCTTCCCCCGGTTGCTTGCTCTGGCTGTGCACTAGAGGATGCCACCCCCTTTCCCTTAGCACTAGAAGAAGTCTTCCTGGGTGCCATGCTTTAGAAGTTGGGTTTTGGAAATTTAGGGTTTTAGATCTGGAGGGATAAGGATTTTGGACGGGATTTGAGAGGTGTATGTGGTAGAGATGGAGAAAAAGTGCGTTTTGGTGAAGTTTGGTGGGATTTGGGTGAGTTTTGGAGGAGTTGTGAAGGTTTTAGGGTTGTAACAATGGAGGTTTTTTTCGGGTTAGAGAGAGAGAAAAAGAGGGATGAAGATGATGAAGTGAGGAAGATGACCGGCCAAACCTGTTAAATTTGCGATATAAGGCACTCGGTATCGATACAGGAGAAGTCCTGTATCGATACCCATGGGTTCTGTTCAGCCGAGTGGTACCCGGTATCGATACAGCACTTTTGCTGTATCGATACCGACAGGCTTATAATTTTTTTTTTTTTTTTTTTTACTGAGAATTCCGGCTGAGGCTAAGGTTTATGGATTTTGGCTTCCACACATGACACCCAATCGAACTCCCTCAAGCACTACTCCCTTAAAACCCATCATTTCTCAAAATTTCCCCACAGCAGTACGGCACTCATATTGCACGAAACTTGACTTCCCCCCCCCCCCCCCCCCCCCCCCAACTTCAATCCAACCAAAACACCGGTTTCCTAAGTTAAACACGGGGACTGACTCGGACTGGCTTAAAATGGGTCAAGGGGACTCATATGTGGTTTAATCATGCAAGAATGCCTTGTTTCATCCCCTATGCACGTAATTTCCTCTCTCAAATGCATGAAAAATAACTAGCCCCTTACTTGCAAAACAAAAGACTAAGATTTTATGCGATTGCAGAAAGGAATACAAGGAATATGGGGATGTTCTTCAGGATACGCTATTATTACTGTGGGGACACTATCACATGCTTCGACAATGCATCATGTTCAATGTATGAGATCAAATATATGCATGCATTAAAATTAAACAGGCATACATTCAAGTTCAACATTCGCTCGATGATGCTTACAAGATGCATAACACCCGTATCCCCAAAAACTACCTAGCAACGCTAAATAAATACAAAGTACACCCTCCCCCCAACTAGAAACATGCTATGTCCCCAGAGCATGGAGACAGAAAAAATTGAAAGAACAAGGGGAAGAAACTGGACCTCCGGGTGGCAGCCAACCACCATGTGTACGGGAAAAATTCCACGTAACGCTGGATCACGTGCTTCCTTGAATCAACCCTAGATCTGCAAGACAGAAAAAGGGTTAGAGCACCTTTGCCTCTCGTTGGCAAAGGCCCTCCGATGCCTAAGTTAGTATTACGTACTTGAATTCTCAAATCACAATGCGTATGAAAATAGGTTTCACCGCGTACCTTTTGTCATGGTTATTGCCTTGTATTTATAGGTGTAGATGTTCTTCATATTTAGGCGTCACGTGCCCCTGTTTCCTATTCTCTTTAGGAATCCTTCTCCTAATAGGACTTTCCTATTAGGGACGAGTTTCCTTATTCTGCTAGATTTCGTCTAGCAAGGGTCTCTGCTCCCATATAGGATTCTTTCCTATATGGGACATGCTCCTAATCACTTTAGGACTTCCCATGTCAATCCCTTACTTCACGGTACTGCTCCTTATCTCATAAGGAACCGCTGCAGAATATTCTGGAATGTCTCACCACCTTATCCGTGGCGGTGCCGTGCTTCCACGTAGCTCGGCATGACTCGCACATAACTCAGTTACTCACGCCGAGCTGAATCTATGTATCCCAGAATGCTATTTAAGCTTTACTCATAGCTCTGCTAGCTCGGCCATATCAGGGGCATTCCCTTGTGACCTATACCGAGCTAGCACTTCCTGGCATATTTAATTTATTCAATCATTTTAGCCTTATTCATGGCCAAACCAGCTCGGCACAGGGCTCACGTGTACCCTATATCGTGCCGAGCTATTCACCCTCTCGTGGTGAAGTTACTTGGCACGTGCTATGCCTAGTAGTAGGGTAACCAGATTTACCCACTCCAATTGCTCCCCAGCTCTGTCGCTACTGTCACGTATCAGTAGCGTGCAGAGCTTCAACGGTTCTCGATGTACCCTTTGCACGCCTTCCCTCCACGTGGGTGGCAACGTCGTTTTCATATTAAATGTGAATGACCCTTTGGTGGCTCGGATAAGTCGAAAGGACGTTTCTGCTGACGTTTCGCGTATGTCACGTTCCACTTCATGGGTTTTTGGGCGGGATGATGATTATTTTATTTATTATTTTTTTTCCCTTTTCCCCCAAAACCCCCAATACTCTTCTCCTTCTTCCATTACATCTGAAGAAAGGCTAGAGAGAGAGAGCACTTCGTCTGTCATCAACGCCACTCTGTGCCTTCTGCAACCAAGTCTTTTCCGTTTCTCGTCGGAAAACGCTTCCCGTCTTCGCCGGAAAGTGTCATCTTAGGCCCCCTTATCACGTAAGTACGTCTTCTTGACTTTAGATTTCCCGTTATCCGTCAAAACCCCAAGGTTTCATTCTTAGTTCCTGTTCATCTTCTTGCCATTCTGGGTTTCCACTGCGAAACCCTAACTTTCAGAACAAATGGGTAGATATAGGGCCCTTTTGAGTACCCCTGAGAAAATCGCAGAATTTCGTCGTAAATATAGTATCCCTGCCGATATTCAATTCCGTTTAGACAATAAAGATGATCTGAGAGAACAAGGTCAAACTGAAGATAAGATCCACATTCCCCTGATCTTCATAGTCGAGGGAGGCCTTAGGCTCCCATTACACCCGTTTTTCAGAGAGGTCTGTTTTAGATGTCAATTGAACCCTATGCAGCTCTGCCCTAATTTCGTTAGGGTAGTCATGGGCACCGTTGCCCTCAACGAGTTGCTCGGCCTTCACCTCGATTGGTGGGATTTGCACTACCTCTATAGTGTGGTCTCTACAGAGCACAAAAACTATTACTTTAAAGCTAGGGACCCAAAACAGAAGCTCATCACCGATCTACCAAATTCCTCAAAGGGAGAGGCAGATGACTATCTCGTAGTCACTGGCAGCTGGCAGCCTAGGGACGCTGAGGGGAAGATCATCGGCCTTCCCTGCCCCACTTCCACTGGCGGACTACGTTAGTATTTTTATTCCCGAGCTGGTTTCATTACTCTAATGTTTTTAACTGTGGCTGACCACTCTCATGCTATGTTGTTTGCAGCGGATAATCTCAACCACGGTGACCGCTTGATCCACGGCAAGCTCCACCGCGAGGATATTGCCAAAGCCCTCTGGTGGGACGGCTTCGAACCGACTCCTGTAGGACTCGGACGTTCAGCTCACCGCCTGCTCGGTTACACACCGTTCTACTGGGGCAACATCAGGAGGGAAGGAGAGCGCAGGTCAAGACACGCCTGGCCGCCACCCCACTCCGTGATTGCCACAGGCCGACCTGCTGATCGTGAAAGGACGCGTGTCTGCAGAGGGCGAGCTAGGCGGAGGTCAACACGGTCCCAAGCACCTGAGGACCTGCAACGGCAAGTCACCCTTGCTCATGTGCCAGAGATCCAGACTGCTATCCCAATCCTCGTACGTACTGACCTAGAGCCGAGCACCTCTGGCAGAATAACTGAAGAAGACGCAGAGGAAGGAGAAGAAGAAGAAGAACAAGAAGAAGCTGCTGGATTTGACCACCGCGGACTCGTCCACTCTCTAGCCGAGCAATCCGAGCTTCTTGCTGACTCGGACGACTCCCGAGGCTACTCCCCTTCTCCAGACAGACCAGAAATGCCTATCCAACCGATCAACCTCCTGGATGTGCTGAATCTTGGAGGGCGGACATCCCGTGCCCCCCCCCCCCCCCCCCCCGTCAACCCAGCTGTCACTGCTTCTCAAGTGCCTGGTGCTTCTGACCCTGAGCCACAAGGGGACAAGAGGCCTGCAGAGAGTCCTCTGGCCTCCCAGCCTCCCTCACAAAGGAGGAGGACAGGGGACTCAAGCTCAAGCCAGCCCCTCTCTCATTCACCTCCTCTAGTGCAGCCCTGGGCCCCGCCACTCGTACGCCCCGACGGCACCCCTCTCAATATGATTGACAAGATCTCCTCCACCGATGTGGCATTCGGTGTCTCCAGGGCCGCTCTCCTCCCTAGCGATATTGACAGGGAAAGGAACAACTCCTACGAGGTGCTTATGAAGTCAATTTTCCAATCGAGTGCCAAGGTAAAGAAAGACCCCCCTTATTCTCCTCCTCTTGCACTTAAAACCTTTTTCTTTTCTTATGTTGTGTTCTTGGTCTCGCAGATCATGCAGAAGGCGTCCGTTGGGTTTGAGAGAGCCAAAGATGCTGAAAAAGAGCTGAAAAAGGAACAAAAGAGGGCGGAGAGAGCGGAGAGAGAGAGTGCTCAACATGCTGAGTCTTTCAAGGAAGCTCGGGAGCTGGCTGAGGAGCTGAAGGGAGAACTGGCCGAGAAGAAAAGACAGGCCGAGGAGACGGAGCAGCGCCTACACCTTGACCTGTCTGCGGCCAATGCAAAAGCCGCAGCTGAGTATGATAGGGCCGTGCTGGAGGTGACTGAGCACTACAGAGCCCAGATGCCAATAGTGCAGGACACTATCTGGGGTGCAGCGTGGAAACGGTGCCTCACCAAGCTCGGGGTGGATCCGTCTTCCCCCTTCTGGACCGACATGGAGCTTCCAAGTGCGATGGCTGCTGTTCAGGATAATCTCGATGCTCAAGCTCAGCCCACTCCGGAAGCTCAACCCCAGACTCAGACAGACGAACCCATTACCGACCTTACCATCTCGGAGGGTGGTGTTGCTGAGGGCTATGCTGGGGGTACGGATGCTGATCCCAATGCTGCCACTGCTGCAATTGAGCACAGTGAAGAGGCTTAATGCCTTTTACTTTTTTCTGAAACTCTTTCCTTGGCCCTGCGTGGTCTTTGCTCGGCCGTTTGTGGCCCGTTTCAATACTTTGGTTCGTTATGCTCGCACTTCACTTTGTTTTTTCTGATAGTTGGTCCTGGGTGACCGGTTTTGGCCATATGTGGCCCGATGACATTTCTACTTTTTAATTCTGCTTTTTAGGGATTTTGCTTGCCCTTTGCACTTTTTGTTCGCCGAGCTGAATTTTCTTTATGCTACTCGTTTCAGACTAAGGCTCTTCATACTTAGATATGTATAGTACTAAGTTTCTTCATACTTAGTATTTCGTTGCAATACTCGTTGTAAACTAAGTTTCTTCATACTTAGAATCTTTTCGTGCAATATTCGTTGCAAAACCCTAAGTTTTTTCATACTTAGGATCTTTCGTGCAATATTCGTTGCAAAACCCTAAGGTTTTTTTTTTATACTTAGGATCTTTCGTGCAATATTCGTTGCAAAACCCTAAGTTTTTTTCATACTTAGGATCTTTCGTGCAATATTCGTTGCAAATATACATATCCTCTGCTCCCCAATAGGAATCCAAAATTTTTTTGAAGTGGAAATTGCGGTTCATATTAACCAAAATCATGATAACATTTCATTAATGCTAAAGATATCAAAAAAAATCTGAATCACTAATGTTGGTGATTTTACTCGTAATCCCAACTAAAGACAAATGCGAATTTATTAAAAGAAATGTGATTGTATTCGTAATCACACAAACGAATTACTGGAAGAATTTTCTAAGGTTCTGGACATTCCACGGTCGTGGGACTGGGTCCCCATCCAGGTCGGCCAAGCGGTAGGCCCCAATGCCAGCGATCCCCACGATCTTGTATGGGCCTTCCCAGTTTGGTCCAAGCTTACCGTCTGAGGATACTTTGGTGTTGGCCAAGACTTTCCTCAGGACTAAGTCACCAACTTTAAATTCTCTTGGCTGCACCTTCTTATTGTAGCTCCTTCGTAGCTGCTCTTGGTATGCCGCTAGGGTAATGAGTGCCCGCTCTCTTTTTTCCTCGGCGAGGTCTAGCTGCTCGGCCAGGGCTTTATCGTTGCCCCCTGACTCCACTAGAGTAGTGCGAATAGTTGGCAAACCAACCTCTAGGGGAATTACTGCCTCTGTTCCGTATGCCAAGGAGTACGGCGTCTCTCCCGTAGATCGCCGTGGGGTGGTCCTGTAAGCCCAAAGCACGGCTGGAAGCTCATCTGGCCATTTTCCCTTCTTCTTTTCCAACCTCTTCTTGAGACTCTTCAGGATAGTCTTGTTGGAGGCCTCTGCCTGGCCATTGCTCTGCGGGTAGGCAGGGGTCGAGTAATAGTTTCTGATGCCGTACTGAGCACAGAATGCCTTGAACTTTTTGCCGAACTGGGACCCGTTATCTGAGATAATAGAGTAGGGCACCCCAAACCTTGTGATTATCTTGTTCCAGACGAACTTTTCCACCATAGCTTTTGTGATTTTGGCAAGAGCTTCCCCTTCTATCCATTTGGTGAAGTAGTCAGTGCCAATGAGTAGGAACTTTCGTTTCCCTGTTGCCATAGGGAGACGTCCTACGATGTCCAATCCCCACTGGGCAAATGGCCATGGACTGGTTAGAGGCAACTGGTCCTCTGCTGGAGCTCGGATGAGGGGTGAAAACCTCTGGCACCTCTCGCAAGTCTTAACGAAAGCCTTTGCATCCTCTTGCATGTACGGCCACCAATATCCCTGGGATATTGCTCGGTGGGCTATGGACCTACCACCAATGTGTCCCCCACAAGTTCCAGCATGGATCTCATGGAGGAATTTCTGAACAAGGGCTGGGTGTACACACAATAAATATGGACCAAGGAAAGATTTTCTGTAAAGCTTACCTTCTGGAGAGAGCCAAAAGCGTACTGACTTGGTCTTGATTTTGTGTGCTTCCCTCTTATCTTCTGGCAAAGTCCCATCTCGTAGGCATGCCACTATTGGGTCCATCCAGCTCGGCCCCAGCTCTGTTTCCATCACGACTTCTACGGCTCGGCCAATACTTGGTTCGCCCAGATAGTCTACTGTAATTGTGCGGCGATACTCGGTCTTGACCGCCGACCCAAGACAGGCCAGTGAGTCTGCATGTGCGTTCTGTCCCGAGCTGATCTGCTGGATATGGACCCTGTCAAATTTGTCCAGCAAATCCTTGGCTGCTTCTGAGTATGCAGCCATCTTTTCGCTTTTCGTAGCATATTCTCCTGAGAGCTGGTTGACAACTAGTTGGGAATCACAAAATATCCGTAATTTATGTACCTTGAGCTCCAGAGCACTTCTCAGTCCAGCAAGCAAAGCCTCATATTCTGCTAAATTGTTTGTGGCACTAAATCCCAGCCGTAGTGCATGCTCCAGGACCAATCCTTCTGGAGAGAAAAGCACAACCCCTGCTCCAGACCCTTTGTTGCAAGCCGACCCATCAACGTAAAGCTTCCATTCGTCTGGTTCCAGATCGGCCATACTCGTTGGCTGCTCGGGGTTACTGATTTGCTCCTTTTCGCGGAGAGTTGGTGGCGGTGGGGCCACCGTTGGAGCAAATTCCGCTATGAAATCAGCCAAAACCTGCCCCTTGATTGCTGTTCTGGGCTGATAATCGAGGTCGAACTGACTTAGTTCTATTGACCACTTGGAGATTCTACCAGAGAAATCTGCTTTCCTGAGCAAGGCCCTTAGTGGGTATTCCGTGAATACGGTGATGGGATGCTGCAAGAAGTAGTGGGGCAGCTTTCTTGATGCAACAATGAGAGCATATACCAGTTTTTCCAATGGTAGGTAACGTGTCTCAGCTTCTAACAATGTCTTGCTCACGAAATAGATTGGAGCCTGCTCCGTCCCCTTTATTCGTAGAAGGACCGAGCTGACCGCATGATCAGATACTGCTAAGTATAGTATCAACCGCTCCCCAGTTTCTGGAGTAGAGAGCAAGGGTGGTGATGATAAGTAGCTTTTTAGCTCCTGGAAAGCCCGTTCCTGTTCGGCTCCCCACTCGTATCCTTCTCTCTTCTTCAGAAGTTGAAAGAAAGGTCTGCAGCGGTCTGAGGACTTGCTGATGAAGCGATTGAGTGCTGCTGCCATCCCTGTTAGCCTTTGGACCTCCTTCGTGGTCTTTGGGCTTTGAAGGCCTTGTAGAGCCATGATTTGATCTGGGTTGGCTTCAGTCCCTCTTTTAGTCACTAAGTGCCCAAGAAATTTCCCCGAGCTGACTCCGAAGGCACACTTGGAAGCGTTTAGCTTTAGCTTGAATTTTCTCAGGATGTTGAAAGTTACCCTTAGGTCGGCTAGGTGGTCTGGCTTCAACTTGCTCTTGACTACCATGTCGTCGATGTAGACCTCCATAGTCTTGCCGAGCTGTTCTTTGAACATTTTGGTCACCAATCTCTGATAGGTTGCTCCAGCATTCCTCAGCCCAAACGGCATAACCTTGTAACAATAGAGTCCCCTGGGCGAAATGAAAGATGTCTTTTCCTGGTCGGGCTCGTGCATGGCTATTTGATGATATCCCCGGTATGCGTCAAGGAAACTCATCCTCTCATAGCCCGATGTAGCATCCACAAGCTGATCGATTCTGAGTAGAGGGAAGCTGTCTTTGGGACATGCTTTGTTGAGGCTTGTGAAGTCCACACATACCCTCCACTTTCCGTTCTTCTTCTTGACCACCACAGTGTTGGCCAACCAATCTGGATAGCTCACCTCACGTATGGCATCCGCTTCTAGTAACCGCTCTACCTCTTCAATCACAGCGTCTGCGTGCTGTGGTGCCGACCTCCTTGCCTTCTGCACAACTGGCTTGTGCTGAGGGTCCACGTTCAGGTGGTGGCATATAACTTCAGGATCTATCCCAGGCATCTCTTGGGGGGTCCAAGCGAATACATCAATGTGGTCTTTAAGAAAGGTGACCAAATCTCTTTCCTCCAGCTCGGGGAGGGTCTCGCCGATCAGGAAATACCTTTCTTCATCGTCCTCTTGAATTTGTATCTTTTTTAACCCTTCCACCATCTTCTTTGTGGGATCACCTCCAACGTCTTCTAAGGTTGGTTGGTCTAGAACCTCAACCGTTTGTACCAGCTCGGCCCTTGGTGATTTCCTTAATACCATATTGAAACATAGGTCGGCCACCTTCTGGTTGCCTCTAATGCATTCGATGCCATCTGCCCCAGGGTACTTGATCTTCTGGTGGTAAGTTGAAGAAACTGCCCTCATCTTGTGCATCCAAGTTCTTCCTATAATCACGTTATAGGAAGAAGGGATGTCTACCACAAGGAAATCTGTGCTCAGAACCACCGATCCAGCTCGGACGGGCAGTGTGACCTTTCCCATAGGCCATACTGTCTGTGCACTAAAGCCGACCAATGGAACCAGACACTTTTGCAATGAACTTGGAGAGAGTTCCATCTTTTTGAAAGTGTTGTAATACATGATCTCTGTGCTGGCCCCTTGGTCAACAAGAATCTTCTCCATGTCGTATTCCCCTATTCGTAGGGTGATTACTAGTGCGTCATTATGGGGTGCTGATACCCCTTCCAGATCATCATCGGTGAAGGTGATTGGGGTCTCCATGATCCCTTCCGCCCTTGGCCTCTTCATGCCGAGCTTCATTACTTGTTTTGCCTGTCCGTTGACCCTTTGGATGTGTCTTATCTCGTTGTTTGTGTAAGGGGCAACTAATCCATGTATCATATGGATTATTCCCTTTGGACCTTTCTCGTAGTCCACCTCCTCTACCAGCTCGGCATTATTCTTGCTATCAGCCAGAAATTCTTTGAGATGTCCCTCTGCCACCTTCTTATCCAGGAACTTCTTATACTCCACACAGTCCTCAGTCATGTGTCCCCAATCTCGGTGGTAGCTGCAGTGCTGGTTAGTGGCTCTTCTCTTTTCTGGGTTTCCAGTCATCTTTGGGGGCCTTCTGAACCACTGTTCGCCCTTGATCCTGTACAACATCTTATAGATGGGGATGTTGAAAGTTGCCATAACGCTGAAGTAGGACTTGGGATCTGGATCAGCTTTTTCTTTCTTTTGCTGAGTGTAGTCTTTCCGTCCTGTTATGTACTCCTTCTTGTATGCCCTCGACTCTACTGGCTTCTTTTCCGGAAGCTGAGGTTGCCCTGCCACAATCCTTCCTCCAGCCTGCAAAATATCATCTTCCACCCGAGCATGCTCCTGGATTCTTTCCATGAGTTTGGCCACCGTTCTTACTGGATGCATAGTAAGTGATTCCCGTAACTTACTATGCATGGGCAAGCTTGTCTTGAACGTTGCTAGAGCATACTCCTCGCTGCAGTTCTCAATCTCGTTGAAGGTTTCCCAATAGCGTTTGGAGTATTGCCGTAGTGTCTCATCATCCTTCTGTCTCATAGAAGTCAATGCATCAAAAGTCTTTGGAGCTGCTCGGCTTGTTAAAAACCGAGCAGTAAATTCTTCAGCTAGTTGAGCCCAACATAGGACTGAGCCCTCTGGGAGCTTGTGGTACCAACTCAGAGCCACCTTTCCCAAGCTGGAAGGGAACATCTTGCATAGCAAAGCATCATCTTGCTCGTGCATGAACATGGCTTGCTGGTAGTGTTGGATGTGAGCCACAGGATCCGTGCTAGTTTCGTAAGGGATGAACGCTGAGTGTTTCACCCTGCTCGGTGCCTTTTCTGCACGAATCCAGTGGGCCAATGGCGACTTTGAGATCTGGCCTAGGGCTTCCTTAGCTGCTTCTCTTGCAGTTTTAGGACCTCCCTCAGCTCGGCCGGCATCCCCCCTCCTTGTGTGCCGCTCGGGAATATGCTCATTGGATCCAGATCTCTCGTATCTGTCCCTAGCATGCTTCCTTCTTTCTCTTTTTTCCACAGAAACACTCCTGTCTCTCCTTTTTCGTGGAGAGGCAGCTCGGTCAGTGGAGGCGTTGTTGTGGTGACGATCTCTTCCGTTTTCCTCATAATGCACGGATCTCGTCCGTGAGCGTAGGTCTTTCTCTTTTTCTTGGAGTTGTTTCTTCAGGTCCTGAATCTCTCGTTCCCGTCGAGTGACTTCACGGGCCAATTCTTCTGCCTCTTGCTCTTTCCTGTCAAGGCTATCTTCCCTCTCTCGATTCCTTGTGTGCCTGTGACCATCCCTTCTTGGGGGGCTTCTGTCCCGTTCACGTCGGGTGGAGGCCTCCCCACCTCTTGGTGGTGTTTTTGAGTGTCTCGCCCTTGGAGAACCATGGCGTATTAGGCGTGTACCCCTGAATTTTGGAATCTCAGGGATACTCCCTATGTCAAACCTCTTTGTTGCTGGTTTTTTTTGTGGTGCTCTTAGTACCGCGGGGATTTTTTCCACCCTTGAGCCCTTTCTTGTGGTGTACACCAACGTGGTCCCGCCATCGTCTTCCACCTCTTGACCCCGTGGGGTGCACAAAAGGGGCTCTGAAAGTACCATTGTTGATCCTTTATTGGAGGGAGACGAACTTTTTGTAAGCCTTTCCCACAGACGGCGCCAATTGTACGGGGAAAATTCCACGTAACGCTGGATCACGTGCTTCCTTGAATCAACCCTAGATCTGCAAGACAGAAAAAGGGTTAGAGCACCTTTGCCTCTCGTTGGCAAAGGCCCTCCGATGCCTAAGTTAGTATCACGTACTTGAATTCTCAAATCACAATGCGTATGAAAATAGGTTTCACCGCGTACCTTTTGTCATGGTTATTGTCTTGTATTTATAGGTGTAGATGTTCTTCATATTTAGGCGTCACGTGCCCCTGTTTCCTATTCTCTTTAGGAATCCTTCTCCTAATAGGACTTTCCTATTAGGGACGAGTTTCCTTATTCTGCTAGATTTCGTCTAGCAAGGGTCTCTGCTCCCATATAGGATTCTTTCCTATATGGGACATGCTCCTAATCACTTTAGGACTTCCCATGTCAATCCCTTACTTCACGGTACTGCTCCTTATCTCATAAGGAACCGCTGCAGAATATTCTGGAATGTCTCACCACCTTATCCGTGGCGGTGCCGTGCTTCCACGTAGCTCGGCATGACTCGCACATAACTCAGTTACTCACGCCGAGCTGAATCTATGTATCCCAAAATGCTATTTAAGCTTTACTCATAGCTCTGCTAGCTCGGCCATATCAGGGGCATTCCCTTGTGACCTATACCGAGCTAGCACTTCCTGGCATATTTAATTTATTCAATCATTTTAGCCTTATTCATGGCCAAACCAGCTCGGCACAGGGCTCACGTGTACCCTATATCGTGCCGAGCTATTCACCCTCTCGTGGTGAAGTTACTTGGCACGTGCTATGCCTAGTAGTAGGGTAACCAGATTTACCCACTCCACCATGACCTCGGCCGATGTACGAGGAATTTCAGGTACGCTTACCGTGCAACCTGCAAAACACGTCAGTCCAGCCCGGCACGTGGTATCCGGGCGTACACAGAGAAATCCGAAAACAAATGACAGAAAAAGAAAATACACCACCACTTCCGTCACGTGAAAGACACGGGTACTACTTTTCTCCCTAATTTCTCACTTAAACTTATGTAGAGAAGGTCATCATAACAATCCCGGGTAAGTCATGACTCAACAGGTTAAATTACTCAAGGTTCTTCCTTAAAGCAATCAGAGCCAATCGTCTTTAATGACTATCCGAGACACGGCAATAAGATTGTTAGAAACCCAGATACACAAGTTTAAGGCTAGGAATTAGGTGGCTATACCGGACCTTTTTTTTTTTAAAAAAAATTAAAATCAAACACGATAATACACAATATGCCCTTACTAACCGGAGCTGGGTACACGATCCTTATTTAAATAGCGGCGTGCAAAGCTACAAATACCCAAGTCAATGATGGGTACCCCTATCGCTAGGGGCCGGGTCTACACTCAATTAAGAGCATGGTATGCGTGAGCTACCCGTCAATACCTGGCTGAATAAGCCTAAGTAACCGGGTCGTCCGAATACACTGGATCGACCAACTCCTCATCAGGTTCTCCCACTTCTAAAAATTCCAAAAACGGTTTCAGACGCTGCCCATTAACTTTAAACACATGATCATCCTTAGAATCACGGACATCAACTGAACCATTTGGATGCACTTGCATCACAACATAGGGACCTTCCCAACGGGACCTCAATTTTCCGGGGAAAAGATGGAGATGCGAATTATAGAGCAATACTTTCTGACCCACTCTAAAGGTTTTGCGCTGAATATTCCTATCATGATACGCCTTAACCTTAGCCTTATAAATACTAGCATTCTCATACGCGTCATTCCTAAGCTCCTCAAGCTCACATAACTGTAACTTCCTATGCGCACCCACCACATCTAGACTCGAATTGATTTCTTGGAGGGCCCAATAGGCCTTCTTCTCTAACTCGACTGGCAGGTGGCAGGCCTTACCGAAAACAAGCCGATAGGGTGAAGCACCCAACACGGTCTTATAGGCAGTGCGATAGGCCCACAACGCATTATTCAACCTGGTGGACCAATCCTTCCTAGTCACACCTACTGTTTTCTCCGAAATCCGCTTAATCTCTCTATTAGCTAACTCGGCCTGCCCATTAGTTTGGGGGTGGTACGAAGTGGACACCTTGTGAGTGACTCTATACTCCCCCATTAACTTTTCAAATGACCGACTTGTGAAGTGCGTGCCCTGATCAGAGATGATGGCGCGCGGCACGCCAAACCTCGACAAAATATGAGACTTAAGGAACTCTAGCACGACTCGTGACTCCATAGACTTAGTGGGTGTCGCCTCCACCCACTTGGACACATAGTCCACCGCAACCAAAATGTACTCGTAACCATGGGACATAGGTAATGGACCCATAAAGTCGATGCCCCAATAATCGAAAACCTCTAGCACAAGAATGGGTCAGAGGGGCATCTCCTGACGTGAAGACAATTTGCCAAGCCTTTGGCAACGGTCACATGACCTACAGAATGCATGCACGAGCTTAAACATATCTGGCCACCAGAAACCACACTGTAAGATCTTGGCGGTGGTCTTCTTCGCAGAGAAGTGACCACCGCACGCCTCGCTATGACAGAATCCTATAATCCCCTTCTGATCAGACTCGGGGACACACCTACGCACAATCTGGTCCGCACATGACTTAAACAGATATGGGTCATCGAATATATACTGTCGGACACTTATTAAGAATCGCTGCTTCTCTTGGGTAGACCAATGGGGAGGAATCTGCCCAATTACCAAATAATTGGCAATATCAGCGTACCACGGGCACTCATTAGCGGCGAACAACTGCTCATCTGGAAAAGAATCTCTAATGGGAAGATTCGAGGTGGGGTCCTCGAATTCCAGACGAGACAGGTGGTCAGCCACTACATTCTCTACCCCCTTTTTATCCTTGATAATCAGATGGAATTCCTGCAGCAACAGAATCCACCGAATGAGGCGAGCTTTCGCGTCCTGTTTAGTCATTAAATACTTTAGGGCCGCATGATCGGTAAAAACCGTGATCTGCGAACCTACTAGGTAGGACCGAAACTTATCTAGCACAAACACCACAGCTAACAACTCCTTCTCGGTGGTGGTGTAGTTCATCTGCGCCTCATTCAAAGTCTTACTCGCATAGTATATCACACACGGGTCTTTCCCTCTCCTCTGCCCTAAAACAGCTCCGACTGCATAGTCAGAAGCATCACACATCAACTCAAAGGGAAGACTCCAATCCGGGGACTGCACAATCGGCGGAGTTGTGAGACTCCGCTTTAACGCCTGAAATGCCCCCCCACAAGCATCGGACCACACAAACGGTGTGTCCTTTTCCAATAACTGACACAACGGGCGGGAGATAGCACTAAAGTCTTTGATGAACCGCCGGTAGAAACCAGCGTGTCCCAGAAATGAACGCACATCCTTAATAGACTTGGGTGTTGGGAGATTTCGGATTAAATCTATTTTGGCCTTGTCCACCTCAATACCCTTGGAAGATACGATGTGTCCTAACACAATTCCCTGGGTTACCATGAAGTGGCATTTCTCCCAATTAAGCACCAAGTGTTTCTCCTCACATCTCTGCAAAACCTTTCCCAAATTTTCGAGGCATCCGTCGAATGAATCTCCGAAGACCGAAAAATCACCCATGAACACCTCTACTATCCTTTCCACCATATCACTAAAGATTCCCATCATGCACCTGGAAAAGGTACCAGGCGCATTGCACAACCCAAAGGGCATGCGACGGTAAGCATAGGTTCCATATGGACAGGTGAAAGTGGTCTTTTCTTGGTCCTCTAATGCGACCTCAATTTAGTTATACCCCGAATAACCATCCAAGAAACAATAAAAGGCCCGACCCGCTACCCTCTCTAAAATCTGATCAATGAACGGAAGAGGGAAATCGTCTTTTCGGGTGCTCGCATTGAGCTTCCGGTAGTCTATGCAAACTCTCCATCCTGTAGGAACTCGGGTCGGAACTAACACTCCCTCGTCGTTGGTCACAACGGTCACTCCTGCCTTCTTAGGCACCACTTGCACAGGGCTCACCCACTCACTATGGGCAACTGGGTATATGATCCCCGCATCTAACAACTTAAGTACCTCAGCCCGAACCACGTCTTTCATGTTGGGGTTAAGACGCCGTTGAGGTTGCCTGGAAGGCTTGACACTCTCCTTAAGAATAATGTGGTGTGTACACACCGTTGGGCTTATACCATGCAAATCCGCTATGGTCCAGCCAATCGCGCCCATATGCTCTCTCAACAAACTAAGCAGTTTCCTCTCTTGATCTTCCTCGAGGGATGAGGAGATCACAACCGGATAGGTATCATTGCCTTTCAAAAAGGCATACTTAAGCGTGTCCGGTAGAGGCTTTAACTCTGGTTTAGGCGGCTGGACAGTTGACGGAAGAACCTTGGGCGGAGGGTCGCCCAATGGCTCAAACATAAGGTCATGAGTGACCCCACAAATCTCCTCACATGACTCTTCGACATCTAGCAATTCTAACAAGCTCACCACCTCTGCTGAGTCCAAAAATGATGTTTCCTCGGAGGTAAGAGCAACCTCCAAGGGGTCCTTATACAGGACTGTATCGATATGCTCCTGGACTAATGTGTCAATCAGACACAACTCCTCAAACTCCTCACCATCATCCTCTAATGTACCTACAGTGAACACATCCACCTCCATTCTCTCCTCACCTACAGATAACTGGACTTTGCCAGTTTTGCAATTCATAACAGCATTGGAGGTGGCTAGAAAAGGACGCCCCAAGATGATGGGAGCCTTCTCTAAAGCCTCACGACCGGGACTAATGTCTAGAACAATGAAATCAGCGGGGAATTGAAACTCCCCTACCCGGATCAACACATCCTTTACCACTCCCTTGGGCACTCTAATACTCCGATCAGCCAACTGTAGCGTGACTGGAGTCTCACTGAGGTCGCCTAGGCCCAATCTCAAGTATGCTGAATAAGGGAGCAGATTAACACTCGCTCCCAAATCTAACAATGCCTTGTCAAAGTTCTGACCCGCTATGGCTATGGGAATCGTGGGACACCCTGGATCCTTGCACTTGGCAGGAATCTCAGTCTGCAGAATGGAGCTCACTTGCTCCGTCAGAACCACGTTGTTCTGACTCTTGCGCTTGGGTGTGCAAAGGTCCTTCAACACCTTAGCACACTGGGGAAAGGACTCTATAGCCTCCATTAAAGTAATAGGGAATTGCACCCTCTTAAAAAGGTCTAACATCTTATGGTTCATGTTCTGCTTAGGCTTCACCGCCAGCCTTTGGGAAAATGGAGCTAACGGTCTTGCTGGCGGTGGTGGAGTCGTGGGGTCTGCAGCTGCAGGCACCACCACTTCAGGTGACTCCACTCTCTCATCTACTTCCTCTCGAGGCACCCCAACAGTATCAAAAATGACCTCAGGCTCAATAACTGGCTCCGGGGGTGGAGCCTGTCGTAGTGTTGGCTGAATGGTCTTGTCAATGGTTTTCCCACTCCTCAGAATGGTAACTGCCTTAGCCTCTTCCTGATTCTGCCCTTGAACATTGGGACCTGAAGGATTTCCCACATAATGAGCACCCGCCTGACTACCCTGGGCTGGAAACCTACCCTTTTCCTGTTGCATCTGACTGATTACCGTAGTGAGTTGTGTCATTTGGGCCGTAAGGGCCCCAATTTGCTGTCTGGTATCAGTCTGGAATGTCAGCTGAGACTGCATTAAGGAATTCATGGAATCCTCAAAACGGGGTGGTGCAGTCTGCGCATAACCTGGGGGTGGCCCACGAGTGGATGGGCCTCCCCCTCTGCTTTGCTGTGATTGGTAGTTGTACGGAATGACCTGGCCCTGCGGAGGCCTGGGTGCTTGGGACTGATGAAACTGTTGCGGCGGAGGTGGTGCAGGGAGTTGCGCTTGACCTCCACCTGTGGGTCTATGGTCTGACCACCCAAAGTTGGGGTGATCTCTCCATCCCTGGTTATATGTATTGGAATATGGGTCCCAATTCCTCACAGCATTTACCTCTTCCTGAGTACTCTGACTTGCTCCCTTAGCAGCTAAAAATCCGGGGCATGCAGTTGCAATGTGCCCCTTACACTCACACCACACGCAGACTTCCTCTATACTGACCTCATGCACTGGGTGAGTCTGCCTGACCTCTAATTCCTCTAGCTTTTGCGCGATCTTTTCGACCTGGGTCTGGAGTCGCTGGTCTCGTATGGTAACGGGGATAACGTTGGACCCAGAAGGTCCGGACCGATCAAAATTAGAGGGTTCTAACGCCCTCTGCCTATCTGCTAGGTCATCCAGAAAATCCCAACCCTCATCCGCAGTTTTGGACAAGAAGTCGCCCCCTTTACATGAATACTCTATGTGCTGGATTGTCTCAGCGTTGAGACCCAGGTGAAAGAATTCAACCAACTGTATCTTTTCAAAACCAGGGTGTGGCATTCTTAGGAGCAAATCTTTGAAACGCTCCCATGCCTTCACGAAAGTCTCTCCCCTCTCTTGCCTAAAGCCTTGTATCTGACGCCTTAAACTATTAGTTTTAGCCTCAGAAAAATACTTTCTATAAAATGCATCACGCACATGTGCCCATGTGGTGAAGGACTGAGGCTTCTGCATTCTGAACCATCTAAGTGCGCCATCTCTTAAAGTTGCCTCAAACAGCTTGAGGCAGGCATTGCCGTATTGGGTAGTAGACGCTAGGTTGCGCACTAACCCCTCAAACGTCCGCACATGTTCGTACAGATCATCAGACTCTCTCCCATAGAAGTTAGGGAGACTATTCAGAACACCAGGCTTTACGGTGAAGGCATTGCGTGCCTCCTGTGTCTCTCGAGGGAACACAATCGGCCCGGGAGGAGTGGTCCTCTCGGGATTCAAGTGCTGCCTCAACGACGGTTGTTGAACTACCTGCTGGTCTCCCATTTCAAAAGATTCTGGTTCGGAAACTGACTCTGACTCTGACTCGGACTCTGACTGATAAATTGGATTGTTGAAATTGACTGACTCGATAGGTAAATCTATGTAGAGTCCACTAATGGGAAT